>QLNU02014176.1:95854343-95868361 GCA_006491805.2 Dysdera silvatica
CATATGATTCTTCGTCATTCAAGACTTAACCTAATCATATATAGGGCTAGTATAAATGATTCATCAGGTTTCAAAACAGTTTCTATTTAGAAGACCTACAAAGATAGGTGCTACATGAAAAGATGTATACACTCACTAAGTTTCAGATACATACTAGAGATTTTAAATGTGTGTGTGTCGTTGGTCACACGACACAAGTTCAAACGGCAATCCAGGTCGTTCCATGCATTCAGTAGAATGTTCCTGTTAATGTTCGTCACAGCAGTGTCACTTAAGTTTTTGCAATGTTGTTGTTGCCATTCAGGGTAGATAAACTTGCATCTTTTTATGTATCACCCATCTTTGTAGATCTTATACTTTTAAATAAAAAGTATTTTGAAACGCGATGAATCATTTATGTGTGTTAATCCTGTATCTTATATTTTTGTGCGTATATTTTGCTATTAATTTTGTACTCAACAGCAATCACTAACGTACGCAGAAAGTTTATGGGGGTTATAGGTCTATAATATATTTATATATTTGCAGGACTCCAAAATCCGGTCGCCGTTGGCGATTAGATTTTTGCATTTGGCGAGAAAGAAATCTGTTTCTGCTAACGAAGGAACTTCACGAGAATTTATCGTCCAATTTTTTTTAAAAGTTAAACGCACATGAAAAAGGTCGTTAAATGAAGAATGATGGCGCAAAATTTTTTCCGACTCATGTCTGACAGCAAAGATGTGGTGGCACTTTGCAATTCCTCAAATTTTAGAAAAATTCAGTAAATTGTACTGAAATTTCACTTACCGTTGCCATATGAGCAGCAGACACGTGTGTATGTTCAATTACTAGATGGAATAGCATTAGCATACGCAGAATTGGATTTCGGTGGGGGGGCTAAACTTCCATTTTTGGGGATGGGTGGGTGGAAAGTCCTAAATAACTTGGATGACCTTTACTTTTCAATGTTAACTCTTTCATTTTGGAAGCGGCTAGCCCCCCCCCCACCTTGGCTTGTTGACAAGGGAACTGTGGAACATTTCAATGGCCAATTTTTTAATTGTAACAGCAATAGTGAAAAGGGGTTTTCCTACAGTCGGAAAGCATGAATTTTTGAAAATGTCAGGAGACTGGCGCTTTTGGCACCTCAATAAGCCCACAACAAAATGACACACGCCCCAACGACCGGCTATAAATAACAGGCGAGTTCAACATTCTAATAACCACCATTTAATCAGTATCCGATTTTCATTAACTTACGTTTGTTTTATACCGAAGTGCGAGCTGCTAATATTTTCATTTATTAATACCAAGATCTTTTTTCTATTTTGCGCAACAATATATGCATAAGTGGTTATCAGAAGTAGGGACTTCTAAGAACCTCTGTGTGGCGTTTCATGCCTCACTCTAACCAAATGCAAATGTTAGAAGTCGTGACATAGTGGCGTGTGTCTTTGTGCTTTTGGCGTATCGTCACGCCAAAAGCCCCAATCTCCTGACTTTTTCTAAAACTTATGCTCTTTGACTATGGAAAAACCCTTTTACGCCATTGCTGTTATGATTAAAAAATTGTCTGTTGAAATCTTTAGTAGTTCTCTTGTAAACAAAGCCGTACCGAGCGGAGGACTAATGCGATTACTGCCGCCTCCAAAATGAAAAAAACTAACATTTAAAAAGCGAAAAGTGAAAGTCATTTAAGTTATTCAGGACCTCCCCCCCACCAAAAAAAATGACAGTTCAGCTCCTTCCGAAATTCAGTTATGCGTATACTAATAGTGCTTTTCCATCTAGTAATTATGCATACGAACGTGTTTTATGCTCACATGGAAACGATATGTAAAATTTTAATATAATCTACTGAATTTTTCTAAAATTTTTGGAATCTCGAAGCGCCATATCTTTGCTTTCAGATATAAGTCAAAAAAAATTTACGCCGTTATTCTCCATTTAACGACCTCTTTCATGTGTGTAATTTTTAAAAAAATTGGACGACGAATTCTTGTAAGGTTCCCTCGTAAGTTCGCAGGTTTTCATTTTCAAGTGGGCGAGTATTACTCTTATCTGGCGAATACTGTTCTTAGCTGGCGAGTACTGGTCTTAGCTGGCGAGTACTGTTCTTAGCTGGCGAGTACTGTTCTTAGCTGGCGAGTATTGATCTTAGCTGGCGAATACTATTCTTAGCTGGCGAGTACTATTCTTAGCTGGCGAGTGCTGTTCTTAACTGGCGAGTATCGTTCTTAGCTGGCGAGTACTTTTCTTATCTAGCCGTTCTCATCTACAGTTGGCCGCGATTTTTCGCACCCTGCACATATATGTATATAATATACAAAAATTTTCATACTGGTTGTTATAACCCTCATCAATCCCCCATTGCATACGCCTATGACAACAATGAAAGAACACCCGCTCTTGTTAGGAAAGAGAAAGTAAGGACAGGAAAAGCACCACCTGATAACCGAAAAATCTTTAAACTTACCGCAGTTAAGAAAATTTCATGTAAGTTATGAAATTCAGTTTTGACGATTTTGTTTCATATTCAACACTAAGCAAACACGTAGCTATTTACATATTTCTAGAGTTTTAGACAGAGGTTAGAAATCGACCTACATAATTAAAAATTAAGAGCAAGTAAAATATACCCAGAAAAATGTTTCCTTCTCCATAAATAATATGAAGAACTGCGCAAAGTCATAAACAAGAATTGAATGAACGGAGAAAAAAATCAGATTAGGCCTTTGAAAATGTTAATGAGCAATATCATTATTTTCTCTGTTGACAGTCCTAAAGAAGGAAGTTCCATCTCTTTTGGCGAAAAGACTAAAGCTTGTCGGGATATGGGGCTGCTGTATCATTGAGTGTGCGACCGAAACCACGAAAAGGAAATTGAATCATGCAGACAGTTAGCATTGTCCTTCTGTCTGTGGGGCTGGCCACTCCACTCTTCCACTCAATTAAGGATTGTTTGCTAAACAACGTCGACTTCTGTCTGGTAAACGAAACCCGTCATTTCGATCGTAGTTGACATCCATATATAAAACATTTGAGTCGCGACCCACACTGTAGTCAGGAGGGTATTGACTAGAAACAGTGGTTGTTAAAATGGAAAAAATAGATTGGCGAATCATGGGACGACAAAGAAAAGAGTGGAGAGGCAGGTAAAGCACCATTACGAATGAAATGCATGAAAATTCAATTAGTATATGTTATTTTCGAACATTTATTTTACTCTCATGAGAGTTATAATTTTTTTTTACGAAACTTAAATCTGTTGATGTTCATTTTCTCTTCCCCTTTGTTGAATTTTTTATCTTTAACGTGTTAAATAGAATAATAGACATTCTCCCTTTTCTCTTCTGTAAATCTTCTTAGCTATTCTTAACCTAATTCTGTCTCATCAAATTAATTATATACCTCATTACAGATATTTTAATTTAGTCAAAAATAAATGACGTTTAAAATAAACATTCTAAGAAAATTCCAAATACGTTTTAAAAAAAAATTAATGAAAACTTATCTAAATTAAATCGTCACAAGTTTTTTATAGAACGAAGATTTAAATTGTAATTAATAATTAATTAGTTCTGGATTTCCATATATATAGTGAAATCTGACTATAAGAATAATGCCTATAATGACGAATCTTCTATAATGACAGTTTCCTGGGCCGTGAAGATACAGGGTGTATCAAGATCAGATTTTTCTACAATTATATCATTTTCCGATCTCTGGATTATCGTTGTAGAGAGTTTCACTGTATATGAACGATTTAATCTAAATATAATCGTCTGTAAAATATAGGTTATATTTATCAAAATAATATAAATGAATTTGAAGGGTTTTTCCTTTTATACTTTATAATTCTCATTTATATATTACACAGCACAATTTACTGAATCATCATACTCAAGAATTGATATTTAAATTGGCACAAATACTGGTGGTTGTTTTTTTCTGAAGTTCTTTAAAATAATTTGATTATTAGTTTCATTTAAACTTTTAATTACTCATTATTTATTTAATAATTTATCGGTTATTCATTATTTAATTTATAACGATTGGTTTGGGGTCGTTTGAGCATTACGTAAGCATCTTCAAGGAAGGATGGGGATTGAGATTTGCTTACTTTTTCTGAGAACGGAGAGGAATCTGAACTATGCTTGTATAAGACACAGAATATAATAGAGCTAGTACATAGCCACAAACTAACAATCGCCCTAACAGAACTGCCATACTAATATACAACACACTGCGAGTAGAAATTATAAAATATTAAATACACTTAAAAATATTTAATCATTTGAACCAGAGTCTCTCAACCTTTTCCTCTGGCCCCTCACTTCTAGGCTCCCCATGGCCGTGTGTAATGATAAGGGCATTTGTTTCCTCTTTTAAATATAACAAAAAAATATATATATTAAAATTTATAATGGATTTGCATTAGTAAAAGCCCTGCGTTAGCGTTTGGTTATCATACGAATGATCTCGGTTAAAGTTTACCAAGTACTCGGCACTTTTTTTACAGATCCGCAGTCCGGGGTTTGATTCTTAAGCGTAAGAGGTTCGGATTTTCCAGGAAATTATGAGTCCTGTCACGGTATAACCTTAGTCTGAGAATACAGCGCCGCCTTCGGCGGCCACCCCCTCCCCCCCGCACACACAAGCAGCAGTATTGTGGGTGCAAACTTCTCAAGTTTGTTTTCTTGCGTTTCTCCAAGTGGCACAGTTAAGGAAGCTTGCGAAGTGAACGTATTGTTTCTATTGTAGGAGCCCATAATATGACCTTAGCTGTCCTTGCACCGTTAAACGTAAGCAAACTCGTTATTGAAAAGTTGTCCCACAGAATCTTTCTCTCTCGTGGAAACAAAAACCCACAGACACGCATGCGTAGCTAAGAATGCGTACGCAACACTAATCAACTACAACAAAGTTAATCACGTCATCGCAATTTGAATCAAGACCATTTAGATTGCCAATCCAATCTGTTCTTAGAAACTAGTGTAGCACTTTGAAGTCCGTAACTCGTCTTGTCCTTCACGGACATAAAATGCGTATAATTACATGTAATTACTTAATTACGTATCACATGTGTTTGTGTAATTACTTTAGGAACACTAGGGATGTGTTCTTTGAATTTAAAATGATCTGTAATGCAAATAAAAAAATCTAACGTCATAAAAAATTATAATGTAGTAAAAAAACATACCGTAATAAAAATATAATGCAATACAAAACATAATGTAATAAAAAATACAATCTAATAAAAAATATAATGTAACAAAAATGATCTTTAATACAAATTAACGTACTTTGAAAAACTTTATTTTTAAGGGCTCAATTTTTCTTTAGAATTAAATACCGAATATAGCAAATATATTTTTCGAGCGTTCTGATGTGCTTCATGATTAATTATTTCTATTTAATAAAACACATTTTGCTCCAAAATTCCGTTCTAATATTATAAATCGGCTAGTTGTTTTTTTAAACAAGTTTATTTTAATCTTTGAGGTTGCACGGAGTTTTTCTCTTTTATTATAAAAGCAATGTCAGAATATGGTATTCCTACATCCCGAACGGACGTCGAGAGACTACGTCGGCGTTCCTTTCCATTCCCTAGGCTCAGGCTTTGGGAAAAAAAATCAAAAAAAAACACCTAAACCTTCCTTTGCATTTCATTTTCTTGTGTCCCTGTAAAAATAGCTCCTAGGGCTTCTGTTCCGTTAGTTTGTGCCTGAATCCGGTACTGAACAAAGGGCATTGCCTTTTTCTAAATCTGTATATCACAGTCTTGAAAACCCGCATGCGCAGAAAGAGAGAAAGTTCGATCGGTGTTATGTTTTTCAGCGAATTTCCCAAAGTAGGAAGTGTCAGCTCATTTCACCACCCGCATATAATTTTACATATACTGGAAACAACGACGGATTAAGGTTTTTATGGGAAAATAAAACTATTACCGCGTAGACTCTGAAGTTGTAAATGTAATAATATTTATAGAACCTTGGTGACAGTAGAATCAAAAGAATGAAATTTTAAACATCATAATATATCATCCTTTGTCGATAGAACTCAATAGACTTTGGTACAAGTACGTAACAGCAATCCCAAGAGTTGTCGTGTATGCTTGGGGCCCATTAGAGCAAGCATAAGAAAATGTTTAGAGAAACTAATAGTACAGATATAATAGTAGATCCGCAAGAGACTTCCTTATTGGGCATATTATACATTTGAAGACGATATACGAACAGTTTCCCCATATCTGTGTATGAAACTTTAACTGAATCAATGACTGCAGAAGACGACTTACATGTTTAACATTCTTTGTGCTGTACTATATCTATATATCAGTATATCGGAATAAAATAATAATAAAATGACTGTATCAACAAAAATAATAATAATGAAAGTAAGATATGAAATTTCATACTCAATTAATACAATTTGTAATACATAGAAAGAGACAAGTAGGTGGAAAAAGAAATGGAAAATTAACAAATTACAAAGATTTGTGATTGAGAAAGACTCTGTACGAAAGAAACTACAATTGCTTAAATTGTAATGGGTGAATTGGGTGTAATTCCCTAAATCCTGGGACACCATTTCAACACACTAAACATAAAATAAAACCTCTATCAAATCTGAAAGATGACTTTCTGGTGACAGCTCACATTATATGAAAACTCTTTTAATTAGTTGATAATTAAATGAACGGAAACAGCCATACAACATAAAATGGAAAACTGTGTACTAATAACGATAGACCCCATATACGCACGAATAATTTTGCTTGCTACAAAAACTCGCGGAATTTATCATAGGACATATTCCATTTCTATAATATAATTTATAAGGCATGTACGAAGAAACATTGGCGCACCCCTTATAAACATGGACCATACAATCTACGAAGAACACTGGTGATAAAATAGACATCCCTAGTGTAAAGTACACCTACTTCTCATTGAAAGGTAAAAGTTTAAAGATCTACTAAGGAGAACGCTATCTAAAATACCATTGTAGCTATTGTATATCCTCATTGAGCTGACTTTGGAAAGCTTTTTTATCGATAGAAAAATAAAATATTCAGGGCCCACGTTTGAGCAATTGGTTGACAATATATCGTAACTTTACCAATCTCTTTTGTTAACGACTTTATCCCATACCACTGTGGGTTAGATGGACCATGTGCTACGGGAGAGATGGACCTACTTAAAATTGAAACAGGAATGAGACTAAACATTAGTAATAAAAATTGATAATTGAATATTATAATCACAACTTTTTTTTGAACTTAAATTATAATGTTCCAACTTATAAATAATAAAGTCCACGAAATATGCCAATAAATGTGACCTGTGTGAGCGAAAAAAATCTAAAACTAACGAACTTAAATAATACATTTTCTTCACTGACACAAGTCACATTTATTGGCATATTTGGTGCAGTTCTCATGTAACCAACGGCAACATATAGTACGTCGTATCCAGACTTCACTGCTAGTAGTTGCATTGTGGTCCTCACCACACCTAGCATATTAATTTTCATTTCAATCGTCGAGATCATCATCTCTATGCTTACGTATCGCTTACGTATATGCTTACGTATCGTATACAATAACACAATTTGAGCATCCTTCTGAATCAGATGAGTTGTTGTTCTTTCTTCGTATCTTAGGTTTAGGCAAATTAGGCTTTCGACTTGGCCCACTCAGTTTTGCCTTCTTGACTTTTTGGTTATTTATATTCTCTTCCGAATTCAGCATTTTTGAAATACTTGCTGCCTTATCACGAAAGGTAATTTTTTTTTCAAAAACGGAACTGGAGAAATAGTTTTCAGCGGATTAGTTTGTATCACTTTATCGCCTTTATTGCCTGCGCTAGTTTTATCAAGGACATTACCACTTCTAGATGATGTTCCAGGAGTCGCTAAGAGTTCGTCAATATGGAGATGTCTTGAACTCGACATAGGCCTACCAGAATTGGGCAGCGGTTGGCTAGTTGCACCGGCATTGTTATATCCCGCTGAGTCTTGATGAGATGTCAAATAGGCATGGTGTGGAATAACAAACCTATTTAAAGGAGTAACTACAGTTGCCTTAAAGCCGGATAGCGCATTTTCCACTGTAGATTATTTAGGCCATGCATAACGTAACAGTTTACCGAACTGATGCCTTGTAATCTGTCTTGTAAGGTTGTTTATCATGAAGGTACTACGTGCGACATTGTAATTGGATTTAAGAGACTTAAAAATGCTCCTGTCAAGAAGTTGTAAAAAATCAGTTGTATGGCTAAGAAGGCTAAGCCGAATGATCGCATTATCATCAGCAAATTCAAGCATCTCCACAAAGCTAGGTGTGCCCATTAAGAAACATTAAGATTTTTCTTGTCTGCTTTCTTGGCATAAAATGATTTTTCAACTAATCATAAAATAAATTGAAGTTGATGAACGAAGATTTTTCATTCATGGCTAATACTGAGCCGGGAGGCATACCATCAGTAAACTCTTGTTTTTTGTTTTTCTAGTTGAAGATGCAACAAGGAGGGAATGTAAGTGCAGTCTCTATTAAAGCAAGCAACTACAGATATCATTTCACCATCTTTCACCGGATGTAATAGTAGTTACGCTTTTTGATCCTTTCATTGCGAATAACACTTCCTGGCTTATTGTTCAATTGTAAGCTACTTGCATATATATTGAAAATGTGTCCAAGCTTATTTATGAGGTCATTTTTAATCAAAATATTTTCCAACAGCTCAAAATATTTTTGTAACTACCTCCTTATTCGTCCCTAGAGCTCTATTCACAGAGACTCCTTCTGACTTTCTTACCGACAGACAAGTCAGGATTCCGAGCTAAAAAGGATGTCAGCCAATCATAACCTGCCTTTTGACTCACCATGTTAAAATTATGTTTGATGTTTAACTGTTGAGCTAACTGAAAAGCCATGGATCGAACACAGTCCCGTGATGGAGTAAAGCCATGTGCTTGCAGTTTCTGAATGTGAAGCACCATTTTCTTTTCGTTTAATTGACACGATAAGGATGATGGATTGAAACGTCCCTTGGAAAGGTCATTGGATTTTATCCTCTTTTTCAGAGTAGTTTTGGGTATTTTAAAATACTTTCAAGCTTCAGTGATCCCGATGATTTTTTTTTATCGCGTCAACAGCCTTCAGCAAATCGTCTTCATTCCAAATGTCTATAGTAGACTCCAGTTTCCTTTTATACGTAGTTGGCATTTTTCTGGAAGAAAAATATAGGCTATATGGGCAATTTTGTGTGAGCAGTGCGTTTTTTAATATCAAATATACAAAAGGCCACATTACAAACATACACAGAGACAAATTATTATTATAAATATAAAATTATTAATCATTTGTCGAAAAAAATAAAATTTTAACTATATAAAACCTGGTCCATCTCTCCTCGATTACTAGGGAGAAATAGAGCAGGCATCCATCGCGCCCACTTTAGTGTTATTACCACTACGGCTCACTATAGCTATTGATTAACGTAACTTACACCTCGTATGAGAGATGCTGGTTGAAAAATTTTATCAAATAACTTATGTATGCCTTACGATTTAAATAATACAAAAAAAAAACATTTAATTCACCTGATTTGTACTATTCAGCTTTTCGCTCAAATGTTTGAACAAAGATGATAAAAACAACACACCGTAAGTTTCACATCCGCCATTACAGGCTGGCACTGCCACCAGTACCATCTAGCCGCCGGTTCCAAAAAATAAATGAGTGGTCCATCTCTCCCAGAATTATCCTATTTTATATGTGTGCGTGCGTGTGTGTGTGTGTATGTGTGTGACTTCTGCACCTTTCCTTCGATTTTATTATTATTACATTTATTCATGATTTAATTGATCTTCTAAGTCCTTAATCTATTGTTAAATTGCACTATATTAAAAAAAGAGTGTGAAGGTGCCTCAAAAAATAAAAACATGCTGCAAAGTATTACTTTATAATAATTTTTTTCAGAAAAAATATTCTAATAGCATGTATAAAGTTTCGATTTAAAGTAGAAGGATATAGGACTTACTAGGGAAGTGCACGAGGTGTAAGTCGTCGACTTTGACAAGAGTGGTATTGTTGCAATGGTCTCGTTACGGGTAGTAAAATATTACTAAAAATACAGTATAATAGTATATAGTATAATACTACTAAAAAACTAACCGTCCATTGAGAAGATATCGTTGAGAGAGAGAAAAGTGGGTCATCACTTCTGGGAAGATAAAGTACAGGGGCATATTATGAATTTAATACACGCTTTAATGCGATATTTTAAATGCTTAATATTCATGTCGAGGATGCTCCATGACATTGCCGTTTTACCCATGGTAGTGTTACGCAGTGTAGAAATGTGGAAAGCACAGATGTTGTGTATACCAGGCATACTTCAAGAACGGCAAACTCTCGCATTCACTACATGCTTTTCCTGTCAGCCTAAAGCGCACTTATTTTACAGACTGAAAATGTGGGACGTGTGATTGTAGTAGTGCCTTTTCAAAGCCATATCGTCGCATATTGTCAAAGGTTTGGCCCTGACATTTGATTGTGAAGTAAGTAATGCATATTGATAATATCTTCCCTTGTTGTTAAATTAATTTCTCTTCAGATTGCCTGATGAGTACAAGAATATTCCATTATTCCCTTTACTATGTGTTTATAACCGTAAAAAAGCTTGAAGATCTAGTGGTAAGTATATTGTTGTCTAGCTGTAAGTATTTTGTTGCATTAGGAGGCAGGAATATGACTTCCGCATTATCTCCCGATTTTTTTTAATATTTCGCTATCTTTCTGGCCACTCCACTCGTCCAGGATCAAAAGGGCATGCTGTTTGGTGATATTCTCTTTTAATATTTCAAAGTATTTGAATTTAATTGCTAAGAATGGAAGCGAAGAGACTCAATATGCTGAATATATCACAAATCTTGGTAAAACAACACAATGGGCACAGTTTTTAGAAATGTATGTTTTGATACAGCTTTAAAACTTTTCTTTGAAGAGGGCTAAAAGCCTTCAAAAAAAGTTTTAAAGCTATATTAAAACATATAGTTCAGAAACTGTGCCCATTGTGTTATTTTATCAAGATTGGTGATATTTAATTGTTTGCTACTCTTACTAGATTTGGAACGTATCACGAGAATATTGGAGTATTTCATACTTTCCAACCTTTTAGCCACAACGAGTCCAAATTTGCCTTGAGGTTCCTGGATGATTATTAAAACCGGGCCAATCAACTTTCCAGAGGCACTGATAGTAAACTAAATTACATACGACTGTATTGCTTTGTGAGGTGAGGAGTAAGTTGCTGTTCCTGACGTTAAATTATGGCCAACTACACTCTAGTCTTATACTGACGTCATTTAGTTATTAGATGGGCTAAATTTGATTTTGGATCTTTCATCTACTCGGTCATATTGGCCTATAAACCGAAATTCAGAAAAATCGAGCCTTGACAGTTCGCGAGGTTCCCTTGTTAGCGGTAGCTTTTCATCTGTTGGGCTAAGACGAATAGTTCTATTAACTTTTCACTACCCGTAAAGCGACCTTTCCAACGACACAACTTTTGTAAATATCGACGACTTACACCTCATTCACTTCCCTAGTTAGATATGACTGGGATATTTTTCATAATAGTTTCATTAGATGTTCATGTTAAAAGAAAAATCATAATTCAGGGATACTTTTTGTTACAAATATATTTAAATATTAAATACATCGTAATTATATGCATATTGGCAGTTGCGATAAAAGCTTAAAATTTTCAATGCTATATTGCGGTGCATTGAAATAAAACACAGACTTTTAAATGCAATCTCATGCACCTGTCATTTAACATTGAATTTAATCGATGTCGAAGACTTTAAAATAATTTTAAAAAATAAAAAGATAATTAACAATTAACCAACCCATATACAAATTCGAAAACGTGATTTTCAGTCAAAACACGGAATTTTGCGCCTTTTTCAAGAAAACGTTACCGTATGAACTTATTATAATTAATTTAATATTCACAGAAGTATTTTCGAAGAAACGGTTAATGAGAGCTTGTATAGATGGACTTTCTCCGTGCAATAATAATAAATATTTTAAGAGTGGAATCATATCCAGTATTTGCATATTGCTTTCTCGCTTTCTTACGTTAATAATAAATTAATCATCATCGTCATCCGATCATCAGCGAATGGTCATTGTGTAACGAAGAACGGAAACATCACGCGATTCTCATACTCTCCTGAAAACACAGCGCCGTTAGCTCGGCCAACTTTTCTAAAAATCTCCACATGCATACTAAGACGCACACGCGATTCTCGTTATTGAGAAATACACGAAAACTATCACAAATGGCGTTGTTAAGATTTATCAAACTAGAACTTCATCAATGGCATACAGTCGCCTTTCTTAGAGCCAATGCTGGATTAAGAATTTTAGAGGCTCTGAACTGGAAGGATCGAATGGCCCCCTAAAAAATGTGCCCCCCCCCCCAAAGATATTCGGTCAATAAATCATGTTTTTTTCTTTAAAGGTCATTATCTTGAACATTATGGTTCATCAATAATGGAAAATTCTCGTATGTCTGTAAATAAACAAGATTAAAACATTCTAACTTAAATAACACTGGGCTCCTGAGGGGTTCCAAATTTACAAGGCCCTAGGGCAGGAGTCTTCAACCTTTTCAGTCCAAGGGTCAATTTTGCTTATTCTTGCAGGCCCGCGGGCCGCACTACTGTATCAGCAATATTAGGACTGAACAAAAGCGGCTCGAGAGGCGTCCTCCACCTCACTGAATCAGCCTTTATTGATATTTTTCCTTAAGTCTATATTAGTTTTGTGTGCCCATCCAAAAATATTTTCTGGATTCGCCTCTGAGACTAAATATATAAACTGAAATGTCGGAGAAACTGGCACAGGCGTGCGTATGCAAATAACGGAGCTTTGCAACCAATCAGCGTAACGCGATGTGGTCGGCAGCACCTATATAAGGCAAGAGATGCCTGGCAAAGCTGTTAGATCGGTTCTTGCCGCTACAATGGCAGGTTATCAAGATTTAAGTGATTTTGAACGTGGCGTTATAGTCGGCACAAGAGAGATGGGACATAGCATCTCCGAGATAGCGACAAAATTTGGATTTTCGCGTACGACCATTTCACGGATATACCGTGAATATCAGGAATCCGGTAAAACATCAAATCTCCGACAGCGGTGCGGCCGGAAAAAGACCTTGAAAGAAGGAGTCCTTCGACGACTGACGAGAATCGTTAAACGAGATAGACGTGCAACACTTCTTCAAATTGCCGCGGATTTCAGTTCTGGGGCAACAACAAGTGTCAGCATGCGAACTGTTCAACGAACCATCATTGATATGGGATTTCGGAGCCGAAGGTCCACTCGTGTACCATTGTTGACTGCACGGCACAAAGCTTTACACCTCGTATAGGCTCGCCAACACCGCCATTGGACTGTTGATGACTGGAAACACATTGCCTGGTCTGATGAGTCTCGTTTCCAATTGCATCAGGCGGATGGACGTGTACGGGTATGAAGACAACTTCATGAATCCATGGACCCTACATGTCAACAGGGGACTGTTCAAGCTGGTGGAGCTTCTGTGATGGTATGGGGCGTATGCAGTTGGTGTGATATGGGACCCCTGATACGTCTAGAGACAACTCTGACTGACAGGTACGTAAGCATCATGTCCGATCACCTACACCCATTCATGTCCATTGTGCATTCCGACGGACTTGGACAATTTCAGCATGATAATGCGACACCCCACACATCAAGAGTTGCTACCGAGTGGCTCCAGGAACACTCTTCTGACTTTAGACACTTCCATTGGCCACCTAAATCGCCAGACATAAACATTATCGAGCATATCTGAGATGCCTTGCAACGTGCTGTTCAGAAGAGATCTCTACCACCTTGCACTCCTATGGTTTTATGGACTGCCCTTCAGGATTCCTGGTTGTGAAGTGTCTCCAGGATACCTCCAGACATTAGTCGAGTCCATGCCACGTCG
>QLNU02014176.1:95877359-95909111 GCA_006491805.2 Dysdera silvatica
TTGCTATTCTTCTGTATTTTGCACTTATCGAGGCCGAATTCCATTCCTATGTCCTTGGAGAATGTCTCTGTTATACTGATGAGTTGTCGGAGTTGGGTGATTGTTGGCGCGTATAGCTTGATGTCATCTACGTACATGAGGTGGGAGACTTTATGTAGGTTTCTCTTGTCTTTCTTCAGCATGTATCCGTATTTACTTGTGTTCAGCATCCTTGACAAGGGGTTTAACGCCAAGCAGAACCACTGGGGGCTTAGTGCGTCTCCTTGAAAGATTCCGCGGCGGATGGGGATCTCGGCCGTTTCTATTTTACTGTCTGGCGTGTTTAGCTGTAACCGGGTTCTCCATTGTTTCATGCTGCTCTGTAGGAATCGGATGATTGAGGGATGCACTTTGTATATGCTGAGTATTTCAAGGAGCCACGAGTGCGGAACAGAGTCGAAAGCCTTCTTGTAGTCTATGTATGCGGTGTTGAGTTTTCGCTTTTGTTTTCTTGCTTGTTCCAGGATAACTGAGTCGATGGTAAGCTGCTCTTTACATCCCAGAGTCCCTTTCTGGCATCCCTTTTGTTCTTCCGTCATTAAGTTGTTGCTTTCGCTGTGCCGGCTTATTTTTTCAGAGATGCACCCCGTGAGTATCTTGTACAGGGTGTTAAGGCACGTAATGGGTCGGTATTTCGCTGGGTTACTGGTATCCTGGTCCTTCGGTAGGAGGTAAGTTATTCCCTTGCAGAGGAATTCAGGCATTTTGCTGGGGTCTTCAATTATCGCCGTAAGTTCCTTGGCTAATGGGCCATGGGCGCTGGTAAATTTCTTGTACCAGAAGTTGTGTATGCCGTCAATACCGGGTGCTTTCCAGTTGTGCGTACGTTGGATTACCTGCTGGAGTTCCTCTATCGTGATGCCCGTGTACTCCATCTCCTCTATTCCTCTCGTAGCCTCCATTTCTTGCTGAATCCAGGGGGCGCTTTTGTGCTGTACTTCATTGGACCATAGTGTCTTCCAGAAGGTCTCTATTTCTGCTGGCTTTGGGGCTTCGTACTTGTCTTTGTTCGCTGGGGTCTCTCGAAGCTTCCTGTAGAAGGCCTTCTGGTTTGCTTGGAATTGCATGTTCTGTTGTTTTCTGTTGGTATAGTCTTTGTATCTTCGGAGTCTTCTGGCGTATACACCCAGTTTTTGTTTGAGGGTATCCAGATATTCGCTGATGTGTTTATTGGGCTCTTCGTGTCTTGTATGAATCCTATTTCTCTTAAGGGCCATCTTCACTTTCCTCACTAATTTCTTACTCCTATTTCCCTGCATGTACTGGGTTATTCGCCCTATGCTGCTGCGGAGCTCTTCTATTCTTTTTTGCAGTCTCACTTGCCATGGTGGTTGGGCTTTGTTTCCTCTGTTACTTCGGCCTTCGTTCCTTACTTCGTACCCATTGGCGCGTGATGCCGCTACAGTTGCACAGTATATGGCGGTGTGTATTTCCTGTAGGGAGTTGTGGTTCTGTAGGTGTAGTGGCAGGGTATGTTCATTGAGGATCTTGGTTGCTTTGCACAGTTTCCAAGATGCCGGTTGGCGTGGTATTCTTGGCCTTGTTGCGGCATCCGAGCCTTCATATTCCGCCAGGGCACATTGGAAACCTTCTTCCATTTTCTCCACGTCCCTCCTCTCTTCTTCTTCCATGCTTGGTTGGGGCGGTTCTCTTACGCTAGTTGGTGCTTCAGGGTTGGCCACACTGGTTGACGTGTTTGCTAGGTCATTGGCGACTTCATCTCTTAACTTTTATAGTAGGGGCTCAGCTAAGAGGTTATATTATAATTATATGAGTAAAAAATTGAATGTAATCTATATATTTTGAGCCGAGACACACATTTATACATATACCGTAAATGAGCACCATAATAGTGACTTGGTAGGGCACTGAGAAAAATGCCGATAAAAAAACGAATAAAATTTAATTTGGATTTATGAACAGTTTTAATAATTTAACTTTGTATATGTATGAATTTAACTTTTCATTAACTACACAATTATCAATTCTCTATTTCTACAATTAACTTCTTACAACCACGTACCTCTGAATCGACATACTATGATAGAAGTATATTGAAGATAGATTATTTAAAGCTTATGTTTTGGAAAACGGTCTGTTAGACGTGTACAGAATGAAATTAAAACAATTTCAAATCCAAGAAAGTTTTCTCCGCAATTGAACGAACAGACATCGAGTTACTAATAATACCTTACATCGATGGGGAGAAATGCTATATCAATAAAGGAAATTGCTTTCAGAAAAATAGTCTATTACTGAAATGTACGAAATTTACAGGCTTATCTCCTTCGTAATTAGATTTTACTGAATTCTTGAAGCGAAAAAGTATTTATTGCAAAAGAATTACGTCCGAAGATTACTTTCCTAGCTATTTACTTTTATGCTTCGCCCAGCCGTCCCATCCCACTTTCAAGTAACAGAAAACAAAGATTAAGTTAAAAGTAATTCCCCCCTCCCCAAACTTAACTCATTGATCGATTAAACAGAAGTTTCATCGCCGCAGATCGATATTTCAAATAGTTTTGGTTAAACGTGGTGGGGACATTGGAAATCCTTACGTAAAATCTAAGATCGTTTCGGATAATAATCCTTTTTAACTAGTCACCAAATTTATTATTCATTCCCGCGATAAAACGTTCCAAACTGTAAATTTGGTAGTTTCGATAACAGCATACAAGAAGTCTTTACTACAAGGGTCCACTCACCTCCATAGTTAAGGAATTGGTTACAGAAAGCCCTTTTAATGACATTATTTCTTTGATAGCGTATGCTAACAGCAACGACCAATAAGTTTTCCGTGTAGTTCGTGGTGGAAAATAGTACCCAGATACGTGGAAAACAGAGATTAATGTGATTAATCATAGCGATCTTACACTAGCTTTGAAGTTTCCTTTTTCACTTATAGAAAAATGAAGCGATAAGGTAGTATTCAATATCCGACAGTCTTTTCATTCCCAAATGCTTTAGCCAATAATACCTTTATTTTCATTTGATTTGTCATTTGATTTTCTTTAATAATTAAATTTATAATATGTATATATTATGTATATTAGACGTGTTGAAACATTGTTGAGATTTGAGTGGACATGCTTTCCATATAATATAGATTTCGTAGAAAATTAAAAAATTGTTAAATTGCATTTCTTTTATACGTATAATATAGTTATTTAAGCATCGTTTATGTAATATTGTATAAATTAATATGGAAATATATATATAATGCTTATGCACATTTCCCATTTGGCCTTTTTGTATTGATATCAAAGCTTAATGGGTTTAATTTTTATGAATATTGGATTTCTAGTCTTACAGACCTATTTCGATTTTCATTTGCTACTAAAAAACTGAAGACCTTTTCAGTTATTAAAAATAATTTATAAAAGACAATACACACATTACCATAAAACATTCACACATTATATTATGATTTTTCAATAATTTGACGTTGAACCCAACATATGAAACATAACCATATCCAATTACTTCATACAAATTCTAGCCGTAATTGAGAGTAGAAAAAAATTCAAGAGTATAAAAATCGACTTCAAAATAAAATCTTTTCGAAACTAGAATTTTCACACTGTACAGTTTCCAAATAGATTGAGAGCTTTGAGAATTTTAACTTAATTTTCGTGGAACGTAAGAGTTTTTGCTTAAAACACGATACAGAAGAGGGTCCATTGTATTCAGATTGAAGTAAGGCTCTAGCATGCTTAATAATTGATTTTAAGAGAAAATTCTCAAGAATCTTAAATCAACAGAATTTTTAGAGAACGTAAGAAGCGTCGTTTCGAATATCCAATCTCGAAAATCGATATTTGGAAATAGCCAGCTGTGCTGCTCTCCATCAACGTATAAGATGCTGCTAGAATGTTTGCATAACTATTCGGAAAATCCCCGCAGCCAATTGAACACGCTTTGTTCAATTGTAATCTTCCGTTTCATTGGTTCTAATTATGAGTATTCGTTACTGGAGAACACACGAACCAATGACTGTCTTAAGTCAACTGACTACGTCGACTTCCGCTGGAAACTGTCAAATATATATTGTCATTGAAATAATTATTTAATTCAGTCCCTCTGATAACCTATGTTTAAAATTTAAGCTCGTTAATTATCTAGTGATACGTAATTATTTAAAGTTATGGCTAATGCTTTTTATTACTTGTCCATTATTTTTCTGTTTACGACGTGAACTACATATACCTTTTAAGACCAAATAGTACATTATCCGAAGGAAGTTTGCTTCCATCACACGCTAGAAATATTTAAATTCAATATTTAATATATTAAATATTCCATGTTAATATAATTTTATAAATATTGTTGATGACTATTAGAAGGGTGAGTTAAGAGGGGCAATTATATTGCAGGATATCTTTCCCAGTCAGCGCCGTAGCTAAATGACCTTGCGCCCCTAGTAGCACCGTCCAGATTGCGCCGCCCTAGCCGCGGACATATTCCCCTCTGTGAATTATTTCAGCCGATTTTATGCCCTTATTTCAACTGCTGCCCCGGCGTAGGTCCTCCACGCCACCCACGAGCAACGGCCCCGTTCCCAGTGTGTAACCTACCTTAGCATGCTTACAAAATTATTCACTCACATGCAATCATAACCAAAAATGAAATTTGAGAATCAATATTGTAGGCTACCAGGCCTGTAGCCAAATAGGGGCCCAGCAGCGGCATAGCCTAGTTGCCCCCATGCTTGTGCCTCAGTTGCCCTACTGAGCTACATATACATATTATATACAGGGTGATCCAGATCAAACAGGTGTTTAGACCTCTCTGTTGGGAAAACTACTTGCTAATTTCACCTAAATATCGTACACATGCTCTCCTGGGTATGCGATTTTGATTTCTGAAAGAAAAAAAATTGAGTTCATATTTCGGCCGCTAGGGAAGGAAATGGTGCTGCGGAGCAGGCAATTTATTAATATTAACAACGAAAAAGTGTTTTAACATGCAATAACCTTTATTGCAATCACATGAAATTAACTACAAATTACAGTATACCGTAGGATAGTAGGTATGACTAAAAAAAGATTTGTGCAATAACTTTATTGCTATCATATGTGGAACCACACTATCATCACAGATACGGCTCGATATGTCCCCCGTCTCTTTGCTCTAGAAATTGCATTCGATGCACAACACATTCCACGGCAGAACGTAACTCATTCGCTTGGAGGTGGGATACATGTTGCGAAATTCTGTCTTTTAAGACTGCTAAGTTCGGAACATTGCCTTTACAAACGCAGCTCTTTAAATATCCCCACAGCCAAAAGTCACAAGGGTTAAGATCGGGTGACCGAGGCGGCCAAGATGTTGAAAATGACCTGCTAATCACTCTGTCATCCGAAAAGTTTTGCCGTAATAATGTTTGAACAGGCAACGCGATGTGCGGGGGTGCACCATCTTGCATGAAGATTGTAGTGTCAAGACAATTTCTCTGTTGAAGCAAAGGAATGACAAAGTTCCAGAGCATAAATGCATACCTAGAGCCAGTAACAGAACATGTCATTGGCCCCGAGGCCGTATTTTCTTCAAAGAAGTAAGGACCAATGACGAAAGATGAGGTGAAGCCACACCACACTGTCACTTTTGGAGCATGCAACGGAATTTGTTGATGAACGTGGGGATTTGTGTCAGACCAAATACGGCAGTTACATGTGTTTACAGTGTCATTCAAGTGGAAATGGGCCTCATCACTCCACAGTATCTGCCAAGGCCATTCATCATCCACTGTCATCCGAGCAATGAACATCAAAGCAAATGTTTTCCGCACGTCATTATCACCAGAAAGCAATTGCTGAGTGTGGGCTATCTTATATGGATAAAACTTCAGGACATTTCTCATAACTCTCCACACTGTCGTATATGGCATGTCCAATTCCCGTGATATCGCACGTGCACTACTGCTACCATGTGCACTTGCTGCTCCTTGCTCCACTGCTGCAGTTGCAACTTCTTCAATTTGCTGCACTCGAGTTGGTTTGCGGCCTCGTCCTGATTTAATGGCGAATGTTCCAGTCTCCTCAAAATACAAGACCATTTTTCGAAGATTTGTAATTGTGAGAGTGCCTCTGCGTAAACCTTTTACCTGCCGAAATGCTTTAAATGCAGCAGAAGCATTGTTATTTCGTTGATAAAAGAGCTTAACAAGTAACGCGCGATCTGGTAAAGTAAGTTTCATGACGGAGTCCTCGTATGGTGGAAAAATGCTTCACGACTCCTTATATAGGCAGAGGATGTTGCGCATGTTAAGTAATATGTAAATTGCCTGCTCTGCAGCGCCATTTCCTCCCCTAGCGGCCGAAATATGAACTCAATTTTTTCTTTCAGAAATCGAAACCGCATACTCAGGGGAGCATGTGTATGAAATTTGGGTGAAATTGATCAAATAGTTTTCTCTACAGAGAGGTCTAAACACCTCCTGTTTAATTTGGATCACCCGGTATATATATATATGTGTGTGTATATATATATATATATATATATATATATATATATAACAATCCCAGGATGCCTTGTGCCCCATATGCCCTTAGCCTCGCCCCAGTTGCCCATTTATACTGGCTACATAAACGCTCGTCCTTAGAATTAAAGCTTTGTGAACAGCGAGAAATCTACTTTATGTAATTAAATTTTAATCTTTTAGTTTTATAAAATTAAACGCCTTAATTGGAGACGATTTCAGAGAAAAAGTGCAACTTTTTTTACTAGCCCGTTTATTATCGCAGTAAAACCTCGCTTTTCTGGATTTCAGTAACCCGAATAATCTGAACTAGTGTAACGTAAACCATTTATGTAGAATTATATATGTTTATTTTGCACTTTAACATAGAAACATTCTACAGGGGAGAATTTCAAAACAACGCAGTTATATAAGCACGACGTTTTTTCATGTATTCTGTACTCTATGAATATCTGGCGAACTACACAATAGTACTTGGCAAACGTTTCATAATGCGCATGACATTTTCTGGTGTCGACTTGCTATGTTGTTCTACATGTAATAGCGACAACTGACATATTAAAACGCGAAAAAATAACCCCTAAAAATTTCACTAATCCAGACAAACCTTGAACTTAGTTTGGATTAACGGAGCTTCATGGAGAATAATTTGTACTCCATGTGGAAAACCGATATTCTCAGGTTGTACATACGCTTTGCAACAGTCCTACGAGTTACCATTCAGGTGAAAGTTTGTTATTTTACCTTAACTTGAAAGTTTTCGAATGACATAACTTGCACCAGGAGCTCAGAAGAATCGTGTAGTTGGATCGAAGCACTATATCACAACTAGGCGCTCTTTTACAATACGGTAACTCCTCCCGTTTTGGTGTATTTTTGTTTACGTGCTTTTTTTTTTTACTTTGATTCTTGTTTTCTCCTATATTTTTTTAATCTGTTTTTTTGTCCGATTTCATAGTTTTGATTAAAAAAGCAAGCACAGAGCTCCCGAGCGCTGGCGAGGGACCCTTCCACATTGATGGACCACGAAACTCGTAGCGTCCCCTATGTCCTTTAATTCCGTTTTTTTTTTCTTACTTTTTTTTATCATTGTTTCTCGAATTCCGTAGTGTTAATTAAAAAAATAACTACCGAGCTCCGGTGACGGCCTCTCATAATTGATGGACCGCGAAACTCCTTGCGGCGCCCTGTGGCATCTGATTTCAGTTTTCTCCTTTTTTCAATAATACTAGTTTTTCTTCTAATTTAAATACAACTTTTTTTTTCCAAATTTATTTATTTTTTCTTACTTAGGAACGAAACACCGCCAAAACCAAAGTGGTTACCATATTGTGAAAGAGCACCCAGAACTGTTAATGAACAAATAAAAACCGCGGTTTTCTCATCATGAATAATGATCATAGGATTAAGAAGAAGAATATAAGTTTGAAAAGGAAAATTTGACTTTAACAATGATACCCATGTAACTAAAGCTAAAATGGTAATTTTAATTTACTGAGGTCCTATATACTGACACAAAGTAACTCTATTGCGACTTAAGCGAAGGTTTTGAAAACACTCATGTACCCACAGCCACGGGCGCCGTTAGCGAGGGGAGACGGGGAATAATGTTGGTGGGGTTCCAT
This sequence comes from Dysdera silvatica, assembly GCA_006491805.2. Lineage (NCBI taxonomy): Eukaryota > Metazoa > Arthropoda > Arachnida > Araneae > Dysderidae > Dysdera > Dysdera silvatica. The sequence goes on from QLNU02014176.1 coordinate 95,885,502, forward strand.
ATCGATGGGTACAAACGAAAGTGATGCCACAGCATATTGTCCCCCCCCATTATTTTTTATGTCGTCGGTGATAATGCACATAGCAATAGTGTGAACTTAAAGTTTATCGTTTTCTCATCCCGCAGAAAATTCGATAATAAATCTTACAAGGGAAGGGCCCGAGCTGCACGACGCCGATTTTAATGGGAGTGATCTCATTTGGAAACTCTCAAAAAATTGTTAGACACGTATTCGAGCATTTTTAAGCGTGGGCCTTAATATAGATACCAGAGGCCCAAAGAAGGACAAAATTAGGGGCATTTGCGAAGATTTCAAACGGCTGTATCTCTGTTAAAATTTAAAGCTAAAGATTAAGTTTTGATGCATTGTATGCATCGTTCAAATATATCGAATACATGTTTCACGAATTTTCGGATAAAACATTATTAAATGTAATTTTGCAATTCTGAACATTGCCTCTACTATTGATATCTATCAAAAGACTTCTTAGTAATTTGGCGAAATCATTGGCGATATTTCCAGAAAGATGTTGAAAACCGGCTTGCTCTTATCATTATCTCACCTGAACCTGTAAGAGTATATAGAGTTATATTTTGCGTTTGCCGCAAAATATAACGCTAATATAACGCTAATAATTGCATTTTTTCTGCATATTCTTGCAGTAAAATTTAACATGTATTACTTGATCAAAATAAAAAATTACTTGAATTTTTTTTTGTATATGTTTGAGACACCTGTTTTTCTTTTTGTAAGTAACAAATATTGAATTTCACTAACGTTTTTTGCAACTAAAGTCATAATAATTGTCAAGACGTTAAAATTTCCTACACAAGTTTTCTGTAACTTAATATCAATCTGAATAAAACGTATAAACGTAGTTCATATCGTTCAAACACACATATACATTACTCATACACAACATGCTCATCCTATAATATAACAACACGAAAAAAAAACGAAAATTATTTCTGTAGAATAATGCAATTCTTCTTTTACTATTCCAAAAAAACCCCGAGCGATACATGATGAAGAAAGTAGTACACTCTAACGCAGTGACGCACCCACGGGGGGGGGAGGAGCGATGGTGCCCAGAATCTAAGGGCCAGGGCTTGGGTTGACCAAACGGAAAAATTATTTTGATTTTGCTCTTGAAAAGAAAAATGTGCAGAATACAACTGCCTTACTAAATTAATATAACAGTTGAAACAAATTTTCGGAGAATTTTTCGGTGTTAACCCCCCCCCACACACATACATACACCTTTGAAAAAATTCTGTGTGCCACTGCCCTCCTCCCTCCCTCCCTCTTCGGAGAATTCTGAGTGGTCCGCTGTTCTGATGCAAGGTAGTTTTTGGGGTATTACGAATGCAAGTTATTGAATGAAGATTTTAATCTTCGCAAGAAAAGATATTAAATGATTACAAACAATAAATTCACGATATTTCCCATGAGCAGTAAGATCTTCCATTATTAATTTGTATCCTTAATGCATAAATTTATATTTCAACCTCCTTTTATATGTTTCATGCATATTCAATAATACAAACGCAAACAGCCAGCTTTCTAGAAAGATCGCCATTGATTTCACCAAACTGCCAAGAAGTCTTTCGATAAATAGCAGTAATAGAGGCGATATCCAAAATTACAAAATAACATTTAATAATGTTTTATCCAAAAAATCTTGAAACATGTATTCGATATATTTGAAAGATGCATACAATGCATCAAAACTTAATCCTTAGCTCTAAACGAGATACATCTTGCTTGGTATATCAACCTGTATATTATTATTATTATTATATCGAGATACAGCCGTTTGAAATCTTCGAAAGTGCCCCTAATTTTTTTCCTTCTTTGGCCCCTGACATCTGTATTAAGGCGTATGCTGAAAAACGCTCCAATATATGCCTAACAATTTTTTGACAGCTTTCAAATGAGACCACTCCCATTAAAATCTGTGTCGTCCAGCTCGGGCCCTTCCCTTGTTCGAAGGTAAGATACCAGATTGGAGAACTTGACCACATCGGCGTATACAGAAAGGTCTTAAAGGGGAGTTATAGGCTCAGTGGGTTAGGGTTACAAAGCTACAACTCGCACATTCCTATGTTAAATATACAGAATTTCATTGCAATGGGAGTAACAATCCCCGTCAACACCACTTCGCGCACGCCTGTGCTTGACCAATATAGAAAAAGTAAACTATGAACTAAGCTAACTCTGCTAAGCTTTCTTTGTTTGTTTGTTTGGCTTTTTTATGGCGCAAGAGCATCTGGGCTATACTGCGCCAAACATATTGCTAAGCTTTCAACAGTATGCATAGCGTGAGATCCCACGTCTAGATTCTCGTATATACATTCTACCATGTAAATCAGATCGAAATTGTTAAAATTGTTTGGCTTTTTTATGGCGCAAGAGCATCTGGGCTATACTGCGCCAAAAAATTATTAAAATCAATAAACAATTTTATGATGGAGATATGAGTGTGTGTGATAACAGTGAAGATAATAGATAGAAATTTTATCTTTAAATCATTCGTTACCCCTGAAAAACAGAAGTCTGTTTCCACTGAACTATGTCCAACTTGACAGGTTTTACTATACAATTATTATTAAGATTATTAGATTAAAATAATTTTTACTGCATACAAATTTTGATTAATTATATCTATATGGGATAAATATCAGTGTGTGTGTGAGAAATATTAGTTATCACGGAAATGTGCATTAAGACTTCCAACCGCGCAGTAATTACAATATTTGACATTATCAAAATAAATTCTATTGTGGATTGAAGTCTCAAAATTCTGGAACTTAAATGCAATTGAATTCTATTTTCAGATATTGATCCCAGTCTGCGATGTTATTAAAGTAACAAAAGAAAGGACAGCGAAAATTATTCCTAACGCTGTCGGCCTGTACACAGAAGAAGGAAAGGTAGTAATACCATTTAATCATTTGAAGCTTATTAATCATGTCTGAGATTGACATTCAACACAATATTTATTTATTAAGTAGTCAGATTGCGCCTATAAACATGAGGTGCAATAATTCCAAAATTAGGAGAAATGCCTAAAGAATGACCAGAAAAAACTGAAGAAGATTATCTTGCAATACGCACACGTTAAATGCTTTTAAGTATATGGAAAACTTTTCATTGATATACGTGAAAATTCTTGAATTCATTCAAAAAGTGCTACATACAATATGAAAGTTAATGTCACTGTGTTCTTTCAGTACTTTTCTTTATATTTAAATATGGTTCACGGTAATGTATTCCCTCCAAAATCCAGATTGAACTATATCTGTCTTTCTATAGATCAGTGGTTCTTTAACTTTACTAGACCGTGGACCCCCAAGAATTAACTCAAAGTTTAAAGCCCGGAATTTGCATCATACATATTTATTTCTAGTGTTTCATCACTAATTTTCACCATTTAAGGAAGAAATTTTTCGTCCCCTCATAATTTATTCTTAGCATTAAAGAGTAAATGCTCGTGTCTTAACATTATCCCGAACCTGTATGGAACACTGGGAGGATCTTGCGGACCCTCGGGGGTCCGCCGATCACAGTTGAATAACCGTTGCCATAGATGATATTTTCGCATTTTTTAAAAGGTTTTATAAATAGCAGGCAACGAGTAAAAGTGTCAAATAATGTTTAAGTGCTTTTCGTCGTGTTTTATATGATAGAATTTGCATTATCGGAATGGTTTGGTAGACTAATGATACGATTAAAATATTTGATTAAAATTTTGCAAACTTCTTCTACTTCTTTCATTTCTTTTGGAATAATATAATGCCATCTTTATCTGTCTTTTGTCTTTTTTAGAAGTCTTTCCACTTCTTTTAAGATTTTTGGAGCTGTTCCTTCGACTATCTCAGAGTCTTCACTAAATTCCTTGCTTTCTTGTGTTTTCTTCTAACTCTTCCTGCAAAATTTTTCCACTCTTCTAAGTATTTCTTCCCTATTTCTTGTTACAGTGCCATCCTTTCTCTTTTGTTTAATGATTCGTTTATTCTCAATAGACAAGCATCCTTTAACTTTTCCACGTGTCTTATTACCTCCAGTGTCTTTCCTTTCTCACCCAGGGTTAAATTTTTTTATATCTTCTATCCAATTCTTCTTGTGTGCGAAGTTCTAAAAATTTCTGCACATTCAATATTGAAAATGCCATTTTGTTTGTTCATTTTGTACTTTTTCGTCTTTCTATGAGAGATATTTTGCTTTCTCGAATAATTTGTTATTGCGCTGTACCGTTGTAATACCAACAATTTTCTAAATAATTCCTATAATTATCTTAATCATCTTGCTTATAAGATACCAACTCCTTCTGTGAGTCCTTCCAGAGCAAAATGGTGAATTTTTAATTCCAGCTTCAATGCATTAGCAATCTCTTCATTTCTTTATATCTATTACCTTATATACTTGTTTCGCGGTGAACATCTGCTTTTCCAATTCAGTATTTAAACGTTATTTACATCTCACATCCAATAATAACGGAATTAAATCTGTTCAATGTACTGCAATCTTTTATAACCGATTTTTTATTCACCAAGATGTAATAGATTTTGCTGGCTCTTCCATTGTGATGTTTCTCCATTTGCTTTGAGATTTCTACTAAACAATGGATTTATAACGCTATGACCTTTCTTTCCCGCAATTTCGATAAGTTTATCACCACATTCATTCTTTCCCCGTATCCACATTTTCAAACCGATGTCCCACCTTGTTCACGTTATCCAATTTTTGCATTAAACTTCTCCATCATTATCGTAATAGGTTTCTTACCTTGGATATTTATCTATTTTATTTCTTCACAAAATTCTTTCATATCTTCGTTGGAATGACTTGGAGTTGGTGCATATTCTTATGTTATTTGCTGTTAATACCGCCGAATGATATTACAGGAATCGCATTTTGATCATCAGTATGCGTTGTTATTTTACGATATATCCTTTTCGATCCCTACTCCTCATATATTCGTACAGTTTCACCAATAAATCAAAACATAACCTCAATTTAGTTCTAAACAAGGGATAGTTTTTTAAATGTTGCCATTTCTTTTCCTGCAGTCCGTAATTTGTTCACTTCCGTATCCCTATAATGGGATTCAAAGAACGTTAAAATTAACTGAGTCCCCCCCATGTCGTCTTGAGTTCGACTTCAGAAGAAAAATACGGAGTGTTTTTTGCCTAAATAGCTGGAGATAAAACTTATAATTTCGTGCCATAGAGCTCAGACCCGATTTCAGATGCGGAATCCACAATTGAGAGATGACATGAAACCATCAACCTGTCTCCAGTGACAGTCTGAGTCGAACGTGAAAAAAAAATGCACACAACTCAATCTTGATAAGCATACATACTTAGCAAAACAATGTACAATGACACAGTAAAGTTCAAACGTCTGCAGCGCTAACTAGCAATACTTTTTATGAGTCATAGACTTTTTTTTTTTATCACAAAGTTTTTCGAATTTGAGATAAGATTATGGAATATTTCTATTCAGAGAAAATGTTCGGCCGTGACGTCACACGAACGTCAAAACTGATAAGCTGTGATCGTTTTCTTCTCCTTCCCTATATTTTTCACTGAAATGTTATCCCTTATTTATTTCGTCCTGCATCAGTGCGTGTGCACCTTGCTTGCCCTCAAACCATTTTGAATCATTCGTCCTTGCGCTTAAAGACGTCTACGGCTATTTCAGCATTTTAAAACTCTTCTTCTTCTTGCAACTATAAAGTTCAATAGTCTGTAACTATCGGCATCATTTACATTGCGTGTGTCAATGTCATCGGTAGCTTAAAGCTTCCAGGCCGCAATCGTGACAGAGTTTTCCAAACTATTCGGTGAATGGCAAGTTTTTACGTTTTGGAACGATTATTAGAATGTAGTACGGCGGTGTCTTCCGTGGAAGATATAGATAAGGTATGATCTCTCTCTGTCTCTCTTTATACGGTTATTTCGTTACACGAATTAAAAATAAAATAAAAATTATTGATTTTAATGAAGTACGTTATTTTAAAATAATAGTTTAGAAGGAAATTAATATTCTTTATGTTTTATTCCGTGTTTAGTCCATTTTTACCGTTTATTGTGCAACTGCCTCGAATTCTTTCTCAAATTGATACATGAGAAATTGAAAGAGAGAAAAAAACAACCTAAAAACTGTAGTGTTTTTTTGTTTTTTTACTTTATTTATTATTATAATTTTAACCTTTTTGAGGATTTGGGATTTTTTGATTTACGTAAATAAAAGTTACAACAATTTCTTTTACAATAAATGCAGTACAGACATTTTTTTTAAGATCCGCAAAAAATATATTTCAACAGTTGGAATTGATTAAAATTTTAACGATTTTTTTAAGAAAAAAGTGTCATCCCAATGGAAATTTTTAGTATAAGTTGTATATTTTTAGTATTTGTTGTGTGCCCAGATAAATTTATTATATTAATTTAATATATGTATATTTATGTTATCATAATAGGAGTTTCAAATATCTATGTGTGATGCAAATTACTGACATATTTTCAAATTTTCATAAATTTATTAACAATTTTATAAAGTTACCTGCATAATAAATGAATAATCCGTTACACATATTTATTTTAAAATTTGCATAAATGACTTAAAAAGCAAAAAAAATTTTGATTCAACATATAAAGTATAATAATCCAGCTTTTTCCAGTTATCAGACGGCGATTATTAAATTACTATTATTCTTTTAGTACTAAAAGCATATTCGCTTTAATGTGATCTCATTCCGGGCTTAAATTGGACAGGAGCCCAGCGGAGCCTGGCTCCGGTACTTCTTCATTTTTGGCGATTATTTAAATATTAGCCGGAGCCCCTAGATCAGGAGTCTTCAACCCGCGGCCCACATGCGGCCGGCCAGCTCGTGAAAAAATATAAGTTGTTTTACACATGAATGACGTCCCTACTCCCTCTAAGTCTGAAATATATGTATTTTATTCAGTTGGCATTTTCATATTTCATAAGAAATATTTTAAAACACTATAGAACCAAAGTAACACTTGGTTTTCCTTTCAATCGTGTTTTACTTTAGTTTTCTAGCATATATAGGCATTAGGTGTATTTTTATTGATTTGCAGTGCAACAGTGGTTTTAAAAAAAAATTCAACTTAGGGCTAGTCAAAGTCTATTCTAAATATGCTAATAAGGATATATTCCCATCCATCTGACTGCGTGCTTTGAAAATGTTACTGATGTGGAGAACTTTTATCTGCGCATAGGCTGACGTAGAAAGTTCATAAGGGGAGATACAGACTTACAAGGGGCAAGAGCTGCAACTCCATATGTTTATATGTATATACACAATAATATCACTTAATATATACACAAAAGTTCGTTGCAGAGGGAATTATAACTTTCATCCACCCCTCCCCACGCCCCAATGCACACGCCAATGCGTCTCTAAACAGCTGTTTCCAAAATTATAGTTGATAAATGAAAAGTTAGGACCAGAATAACTGATTTTTACTTCGAAAACATTCGTAGGGTTGCAATATTAAAAATAAGACCTGATATTGACAAGATGTCTCATTATATAAAATAAATTGACAAGATTGTTAAAAATAAGCATTGCCAAAAATCGCGCTACAAAAATGTAAATGTTTTTTGCTTCCATACGTATTTTACATTGTAATATATATATATAGTTCCAGAGGCGGATCCAGAAAATATTTTCGGGTGGGCACGCAAAACTAATATAAAGACAAGGAAAAATACCAATAAAGGCTGATTGGGGGTGGGGGTGCTCACTCCTTGAGCCGCCTTCAGTCCCAACATTAATGATATATTAATGAGGCCCGTGGGCCCACAACAAGAAGCAAAATTGGCCCTTGGACTGAAAAAGGTTGAAGACCCCTGGCCTACAAGGTCATGAATTACCATAAAGGTCATGAATATCATGGAAAAAAAAATAATGAATTTGTGATTAGTGTCATGTATTTTGTTGTCCAGAAAAATGGACATAAACAATTGATATGGTTTATCGATTCTTTTGCAGCCATTCGATTGTTTCATCGATTTTTCATAATATTAGGGCTCCTGCACTTTTCTGTTAGAAACTGAGCCCTGATCTCATTAGTTAAACAACCGCAAAACTAAATTATTTTATTGTTTCTCAAATTATTTATATGCATATTTTACCTTACGTTGAAATTTTTTTAAAAATCTGCGACATTTTTTGCGTATTTTACTTCCCGTTTTGGCAACACTAAAGGGTAATGATTATAAGTGAGTAATTATCAAGTCTACACGAAATACCACAAGCAACGTAGAATTTAAAACCATGGGTGCCTTTTTGTGAAATCATAGCTGCTGCCATTTTAAAGTGTGCAACGTTTTGTATGAAATTTGAAAATTATAAAAATAAAATAATATTTAAAGATTTTTTTTTTTCAAAATTCACTCCTCAAACGAGATAATCAGAGCTACTTTAAGAGGAAATATATTTTTTTATTTTTAGTACGTCTTTGGTTCGCTGCTTTCGAGGAATACGACCTATCGGTTAATGCACCATGTCTGGCTCAAATCAGCAGATCCAGTAAGTATGATATAATGATCGTTACTTCCATCTGTCGATTTGGCTTTCTTCAGTGTTGCATAAATGCTTTTTTTTTTACCTGTTCTCATATGTACAAAACTGGAAACTACGTATCCACTGAATTACTAAGCATAGCTTCACCTAATATTCGATTAACATAAAATTAATATAATATTCGATAAAAATAAGGCTCAATTAATATAGTACTTAATAAATATAATGTTCAATTAATATAATATTCAATTCATATTGAATTCAGTGACTATGATATTCGATTAATAATAAAGTCGATGAATATTAAATTCAATTAATACACAATTTAATAAATATACAAGATCTGAAAATTCTTTAATGACATGAAGATCTAGTAATGATTTAAAAACGCATCAATGATGTAAAGACATATTAATGATCAGAAGATCTGTTAATGATTCGACAATTTTTGGATGATCTAAAGGTTTGTTAATGATCCGAAATTGGTGATCTAAAGGTTTGTTAATGATCCGAAATTGATGATCTAAAGATATGTTAATGATCCAAAAACTTATTGATGGTCTAAAGATCTGTTAATGATCCGAAAATTTATTAAATATTTGTTAATGATCAGAAAATCTACTAAAGATCTGTTAATGATCCGAAAATTTATTAAAGATCTGCTCATGATCCAAAAATTTATTAAAGATACGTTAATGATCCGAAAAGTTGTTGATGATTTGTTAATGATCCGAAAATTTATTAAAGATCTGTTAATGATCCGGAAAGTTGTTGATGATCTGAAAATTTTTATAAAATCTGTATGTGTGTATAATTTTTATAGGACTCATCCGAGGAAACGCCAAGTGAAAATTCCGAGCCGGGAACGTCCGACGAGCCTGTTCCGCCACCACCTAGCCCGATGCCCACAATCGAAGTGGCCGACGATACTATGGACATTGAGTTGGCGGCGGCCGTCCGGAGGCTCTCCCGTAGGAAGTCTGAGATGTTCCCGCGGATCTCGGCCAAGGCTGTGCGTCGAGGCCAAGGCCCCAACTCGTCATCGTCGGTCGCAGAATCCGTTGTGGACCAGATAACACTTAGCGAGTGCCATTGGGACTGCGCCAAAGCCAAAGGTTATTTTCCTCAATTTAAACGTACTTAACATTGTCGGTTAGAATCCGTTAATAAATACTAAGTTCAGGACCTCGATTAGCTCGAAATAATCAGTGACAAGCTGCCAAAATTTTAACAATTGACTCACTTAATTATTAAAAAAAAAAAAATGCTACCAGTTTGCTGAGGGCTCAGTTGCCTTATTCGGCAGGTAGTAAAATGTTAAACAAAAACGTTCTTAATTTCAAAAATAACTAACCTGTTCATATAAATTAGCTTCATCTTACCATCCATCTTTGTTTGGTATATTAATGAGGTATGCTCTGCTTGTCCTCTCCCTCCATTTAGTCCTCAATTCCCCCCTCCCCCCCCACATACACTTTCATTTTTCCATCTTTTCATTTATCTTCCCTATCTCCTTAATATCCGCCCCCTCCCCGATTGCACATACACACAGCGAACAACTCAAAATTCATATACAATTTTCTATCTTTTTCGTTTCACTTGTTCTCACTATCCTGATTACAAGAAAAAACAATCTGGCACTGCAGCTTGCAAAGACTCCACCTTTTAACCACTCTTCAACCTTCTCCTGTGACATCCCCGAGTCAAGGCTGTGCTCATAAACTCTGTTAATGTGATATCCCAGTGCAGGGGCGGACCGGGTCCTCTCGAAAGGCGCATACCTTGGATTTTCGGAGGGCGCGAGTCCTATAGCCCATGCACGCGCATCGGCCCGGCCCAGTCCGCCCCTCTTTCAATATGTGTGTGAATCTGTTTACAACAATGCCGATTTTTACGCTCAAATAAAATGTTTGTTCTTCCAACGAATACGAGAAAGCTTTTGCTTTTATTTCCGGGAAAACAGCCCCGTTATTACATTGCTACTGTTCTCTTTACATTTCCCAAATAAATCGCTTTTATAGTCTCCGATGTATGAAATGATGAATAACGTATTATTGTTATTATTCAACTTTTGACTACCCTAAGGTTTTTCGACTTCTTAGGCAGCGGCCTCTAGACCAAGTATATAGGGGGCGCTGGCTCAATTTAGATTTATAAAATTTTTATTATGAAGGTATATGAATAAGACTAAAAATGTATAAATTTCTTGTCTTAAAAGTAAATGTGCGAATTTCTTGCCTTAAAAGTAAATGTATAAATTTCTTATCTTAAAAGTAAATGTGCGAATTTCTTATCTTAAAAATAAGTGTATAAAATTCTCTATTTCAAAAAGGTAATGTATTAAACGTTTTAAAACAAATAAAATACTGGCAAATGCTGAAAGGTGAAACGTTATATTTTATTGTTCTTTTAAACTACTGTATTATCTGCCTTTATATTTTTATTTTATATATATTTTATCCTTCGATTTTTTTTTTTTTTATGAAAATGTCGGCGGTGAAAGGCAACACTTTTTTCCACCCAGTGGCGGATTTATAAAATTGCCGCCCTTACGCACAGCCTGTACTGCCGCCCCCTCCCTCCTTTACTAAGAAAGGAATATTTGTTAAAAAAAAACCAACCGCATATCATACTCTTAACATTTGATATGTAAAAGCGATTTTTTAGGTAATTATTCAAACTAATAAGTGCTCTTTATTAAAAAAAATACTGATACGTTTATATAATAGCTAAAATATATTTTTGATGAATTAGGCATTGTATTTATGTAAATAAAACTGTTCTAATTTGAACCATATATTAATTTACTTATAAATAAAATGTTAAAATGTGTATATACATTTATGTATACAAAAAGACGTAGACGAAGCAAACAAAATATTTTTATTCATATACTACGTCGAGAAATGAGGGTGAAGTGGCACTACAGCATCTGCATGTAGGTGTAAAGAGGCAATCTTCGCATTTGGGCGTAAATGTGCGGGGGAGTGTCAGGGTATAAAGTTTGAGAATCACTGGACTAATATATTAATAGCTATAATTTAAATAAATTATTACTTACGATTACATAATTTTTTATTTATAAATTCATATTTAATTATTATAAATTATTTCACCTAGAGGCAAGAGACAAATGTTTTTCTGTAATTTAATATAATTAGCTTCATTTTAGTACTTTATACGTCTTATTGTCTCAGATAACCTGATTGAATGAAATTTAAATTAGAATTAAATCCCTGGAAACATGCATAGGTTATTCGATTTAAAATTTACGAAATCCCCACAAGTTTTGGCTTTTCTCAGAGCCAGGAAATTAAAATCAACAACTAATAGCGATTTCCACGTGCTAACACCAGATACACCCGTTTCTCTGATGGGGGTATCTAATATCGTAATATAAACAATATGACCCTTTGTCTTTCGAGTTTGTAATTTGTACTTGCAGACAAGTTGAAGAAGTCACCTATATTTCATAGCCACTGAGAAGACAGGATAATAGTTAAAAAGAAACATTATTTTCAACATTGTTGAGTTTGGAAAATTTTATTTTTAAGCTCTTTGACACTACCCCTCGGCCTGTGCCTCGTGTGCCTACTTAGATATCCGCCGCTGTTTCCATAGAGAACTGCAACCATAGCGAACTAATGTAATTTTTCCGTCACCGGGGGGGGAGATGTAACCTCCTCCTGCCGGCACTTACGTTTTCACATGGAAATACATAGGGTTATAATTTTAATTTAAGACCGCCAAATGTTTAGTTCTGGTGATGTTCGTTCGTGTTAGTTAGGCTTTCGGTCCAAGGACTGCAAGGGTCACACAGTTTCGGGACCATTTTCTGAGAAATCGAACCCTTTAAAGCCTAGGGAACAAACCTCGGATTACGGTAAACAATTACTCGGTAAGCGTTCTTTTTCTGACATAATTGGGAGTCGAACACAAATAATCGTATGATAAGAGAACGCGTTACCATTACATCACCTGGTTCTGACCATTAATTTGAGACTCCTCTTCCTTCTGTCACATAATAAGAAAACAGTGCATATTTAGCTTCCATAGTTTAGTGGTCGGAGCATGGTGACACTAACCCAAAGGCCTTTGGGTTGTGTCCTGTGTAGAGCATGGTCATTTTCTTTTTTCTTAAACTCTTCTGAGTCGAGAAAAGATTCTAGTCCAAACTCACCGACTATATATATTTTTATAAATATTTTTGGTAATTAATTAAAGTAATTTGTTAACGAACTAATATAATTAAATATTTTAGTGCACAGGTATTCTTAAACTCTCAGTTTACGTACTTTATGAAGCTACTTAGATACTCATACAGTGAATTTCTGGAACTACATACTAGAAAGCTGTATGTACTCATACATATACTACGAGTTACTGCGTGCTCATGAAACCGCATAGGTACATTATGTGGATGTCCAAAGTTAGTTTGTACATTCAACCATAATTCTGTGATTTATGAACCCAGTTTCAGAAACTCAAAATTTGTGAACCCCTTTTAGGACCCAACAAACCGTTAAAAATGTTTTTAATGGTATCGGCTTAAATAATTAATTTTCGAGAGTTTGTTATATATATATATATATATATATATATATATATATATATATATATATATATATAAAACTAATACACTGATTTATATTAATTCATTAATACATATCAATATTTCAGATTGCTTTTGTCAGCCAGTAGACACTGCTCACGAGGAAAAAAATAGGTAAGTTTTTATAATTAAATTTCGAATCATAAATTACATTAATGTAAAGGAATCTTCACATCTCCGTGTTATTTAACAAACCTTTCTAATATGCAATAAGAAACAATCAAACACATGATATGTAATAAAAACAATCAAATGCAAGACATGTAATAAGAAATAATTAGACATGTATTAAAAAATAAACAGACAAATAGTACGAAATAAGCGAACAAATACGAAGAAATAAGAAGACAAACATGAAGAAACAATAAAAAATATACAATAAGAAACACTCAGAGAGATATGTAATAAGAAGCAATGAAGAACGTGTTACAAGATAAAATCAAAAACGACGCACGTAAAAACAAAAAAAAATGCGGAATAAGAAACAACCAAAGATACTGTTATGATCGCAACGAATTACGGTTCCATAACATTATCATTTCTAGATTTTTCGATGGAAATATGTAGACAAAGACGAAGTACCATTTTGGCTTCCCACGAAGAGATTTGATGTCGGTGACACGCTGACGGCGGTATCGGCCATACGTAACCCGTGGGGAATACACATCCAAGATTTTGCCGCGGAACGGAACGATCATGACACAAAGAATGCTGAAAATCGATGTCCGGCCATAAGAAAGGAGAGAGGATTTCGCAGCTGAATACATAACGAGCGACCACCCAAGACGAATCATTAGATGGTTCTGGAAATGGTCGGGAAGACAACTCTTTCTCCAGAACGTTCTTGAGGATAAAGAGAGAATCGGTACATTGCAAGAGCTGGGAGAGATGTTCACTCTGGTTGAGCGAGAGTTGGAACTTCGCCGTGAGCGGTCGACCTCTGAGTGTCTTGTGAGAAAGAAGCTAGCAGTTTTTTTTTCTCTGATGAGGATGATCCGATCGCAGATTTGGATCCGTGGCATCCGCTGTCTTCTCATAATCCGTCGACATAAGTTTTAATGCTATAATTATCATTCTAATTATAACTATTATTTGTTGTAAGAGTGTCTGCATCTGACTACGAACGTCAGCCTTCTTCTACAATCATCCTCCCTACGCCGACAGTCTGGTGGTATGTTTCGGACTAGCCTGGACGACACACATTTCCGCAAGCCGTAAGTCCCTTTGATTGTCTTCCGTCATTTGTCATGCAAAACTAGATACTAATATATAATCAGCACGTAATGCCATGTAAGGTCGGAGGTCTTCTCCGAAGGAATTAAACGGGGGAGAAGGTTTAGCAGCGAGAGTCAAGGTTAAATTAGGAAATACTAGTAACTATGTGCTAGATCTAGAATAAATGTGTTTTAATTGTAAATCCGTTGTCATCTTATCTTATTGTTTTATATCTGTTTTTGTATTACTTTAACATGCAATGATCTGCGTTCTACAGAGGATCATTACAACCCGTAATAAGAAACTGTTGCCAATATTAAAAAAAAGGGGGAATTACAGGAATAATTAAAAAACAATTAATATTGGAAATTTAATAATCACTTAAAGTTTTAATCAATACATCATTTAAAATCCAATATAGCAAATAATATACACTACATTCATTTTTTTTTTCTGAAGGTATGATTTTTTTTTCAGATGTAGCTCGCGCTAATGGATTTTGAAACAGGATTTCATAATAAAATTTACTTACAAACTTACGATTGTAAAAACTAGTACAAAATGTTAAAAATAAATAAATAGTTTGTTTGGATGTTTTGTGGCACAAGAGCATATGGGTTATACTGCGCCAAAATAAATAAATAAATAGTACAAAATGTTTTGTTTTAAAAGTTATTTTTGAAAACAATGAATATAAAGAATATGGCGATTCACTCTCTTGAAAAAGGATTTAAAACTATAGAAACGTTACAAATTTAAAAAAAAATTATATAGTCTTATAATACTTTTTAATAAATGTGAAAATCAATGAAGGGTTTTAAAGGTTTTCAAAGATTTCACTAATAATATTGTAAAAATATATTATGATCTCATAAGACGTATTTTATATTCTAAGAGTAATTTGAAAATGCAAATGAATATATTTAGCATCCAAATATAATCAATTTAATAAATAATACGTATAAATAAAATTTTATAAAAATTACTAAAATTATTTGTGGACACGAAATAATAGTTTCAGGTATTGAGGCAGAAGTTCAAAAATCGCCTTGAACACAGAATACAGTAGCTAATATGCATATAGAATCTACTGAATAGTGATTTCGGCTTAACTATGTGTGTGTGTTCGTACAGTGTAAATTGTTAAATCTACAAAATTAATTCAATATCAGGAAAAACAGAAGAAACATTGAAAATTAAAGACGAAAACATTCATACGTTTCAAAGTAATTATCAAAACAGATAAAAAAAAAAGTACGGATTTAAAAAATTCCGAGAAGAAAGAAACATTTTCGTTTGACGAACTTCTGGAAAGTAGAAACATTTTCGTCTGACGAACTTCCGAAAAGTAGAAACACAAAAAGATCATTTGGTACATAAGTAATGAATACATAGAGTTTGAAGGGAATTGTCCGGAATCACGAAAAGAACTCATCATTATACCCAATATTCCGGAAACACCAATTATAGAGTGTTTCCTTCTGTTCTTTTACCTTTCTTTCTTTTCCTTTCTCTCTTATAAGTAGTTCTTTAACTCATTTTATTTACATTTACATCGGCTCTATTAATTCTTCATGCGACTATTTTGTCATGATATAAATTATGACTACGTATTTTGCAAAAAAATTTCAAAAGATAGTTTGTTTTATGTTTACCCTTTAAAACAGATTGCCGTTATTATTTTGTATCTCCCTTGAGCAGATCTTCTTTCAACACTTTTTACTCTCTCTTTTTTTCTTATCTCATTTGCATTTTCGAAGTTTTATATAACCTTCTCCGATGTTATATAACGTGGTCTTCTTATCTGGAGCTTTCCTTTCATTTATGGCCCATTTTAGTAATATGTGATGCAGCACTTTGCATGGATTATTATTTTTTAATTTATGAGTATATTGTAGTTTCTCTGATGAATTTATTAAGAAACGAAAAAACGTATGTAACGTGCATACGTTCATTCATTCATTGACATACTGGGAAAATATATACTGTAGAAAATAAAATAAAACTCTGTTAGCAAAAAAGAGAGAAAATAATATTAACAGCGTTGTTGATACGTGGAACTAAAACTTATTGCTTTATTCACACTAATTTGCATAAGAGTATAAATTTTACTTTAATGCAGTATAATTGCATATAACCTTTTTTTTTTCTAGTCTATCCAAGACAACCTTAGTGCTGCTGGCAGCAACATTGTTGTAAGTACCTAATATTTACGGATCTTGAACAAAATGACGAATGGTAGAAATCTCTTTCCCTTTTTTTTCATGACTTTTTCCCTTTCTGATATACCTAGGTTAATTTTGTTATTCTTCTTCGCTACCATTCTCGTGTATCGAGTCTCTATTATTCACGGAAAAGGGAGCGGTGTAGAAGAAAATTGGCCTCCTCGAACTCCCCAAAGGTAAATAAATCATTTTTACCCCTTATTTGACCATAAACTAATTGACAATATGATAAAAAATGTGTCAAGATAGACGTGTGTATAGAAAACTTCGAAATACTCTCATTTGCCATAACAGACTGATCCACCGATGTACGCAAAGGGTTTGTAAAGGTGGGTAAGGGGGTTACAGGGCACAATTTTAAAGATTCGTTTGTTTGGATTTTTTTTATGGCGCAAGAGCATCTGGGCTATACTGCGCCAAGCACACAATTTTAAAGAACATTATATATTTACAGTAGAAACTCGATTTTTCGGACCTCAGTCATACAGATGCGTGTTCAGATTTTTTTTTTTTTTGAAACAAGCGTCCCCATGCGAAGGAAGAAAGGGAGAGGGTGGGGGGGAGGAGAACGACCATAGTTCGTTCGCGGAAAGTTGACCGATGGTACCGTTAGAATTCACGGGAGCTGACGTCACAAACGGGCTAGTTCATTACAGCAGAGGGGCGGACGTCATTACATAACTGGTTTTTAATGAACGTTTGTCTGCGCCAAAAACCAATTCTGAAATGACATTCTCCTCTCTGCTGTAATGAACTAACGGAACAGAAGCCCCTTCCACGTGACCCGGACAGACCAGTCGGAAGGTTTCTGTTATTAGTTTAAAATCTTTGAGGCGTCTTAGTTTTTTATTCATTTTTGTTACATAGATATAATATATTTAACATACAGCCGGTGAAATAAAAATCTGAACACTCGTTCCATGGGCTGATTTTAATGGTGGTATACGGAAAAAATTGTTCCATGTATTGTTGTCGAGTTTCAGGTAGATTCAATATAATATTCCCCTTGACGATACGTGCAAACATGTAACCCGCATGCTGGTAGGTTCTCATATTTTCGTAATGCGAAAAATGAACGAAAGGAGAGCAATAACCCTGGACATTTACAAACGGGAGATAACGAGCGAGTAAACCTAATCTCTGGAGGGCGTTTCCTATTAAAACGCTCTGAATACGTGCCCTTTGACGTGGAAGGGGTGTGGCCATATCCGGCACCTTACCTTTCTTTTTTGACACTCTGCGAGTTATTTCTGAAATGGCAAACTGTTTACAGAGAGCCAAGGTCAATGTCTAAAAGAGCAAATTTAATTTTCGGTGTGTTTTGAAATGACTACATCATTTCTAAACCGTTTGATTCTCTTTAGGCTTTCAAACTATCTGGAATTACTCAAAAAACAACAAGACGCTGTTGAAGATGAAATACAGAGGATCACAAGAACGTTAAAAATTAGAATGGATGAACTCGGCCAGGTATGGAATTGTTTCTTTATTTATTTGTGAGCAACTGTACAAAAGGAATCATTGTCGCCCATGAAAATCGGCAACGAATGTTAAGTATTTTCCAAGAGCAACTATAAATATCGAGGTCGACCGTTTGAACTACCTTTTCCTCATGTTAGTATTCAGGAGCGAAGTGTGGGGGGTGGGGGGAAGTCAGAAGAATCCAAGGGTGGATCCAGGATGTTATTATGGGGGGGCGGTTTCGGCCCCCCACCAGGAAAAGACTTAGTTTTAGACTGTTAAATAGTTTAGGTAAATATTATATTACTAGCCTGCCTATTTATTTTCGTAAGTATAACTTAACAAAATATTTAATTTACGACAATGAATTTGTGGCGGACATATGCTACCCTAAAGTGCCTCTAACCAAAAGTGAAAACTGCATCTTAAAATTCCCTTTAAGCCATGCGACAAAATTCGTCGTTAGAAAAATCTTACCAAAAGACAGTTCTGGTGTAAAGAAGACTAAAGCTCAGATCGCTGAACATTCCAAACTGACATTTCTTATGTAAACAAAAGTTCTCGGTTCTAAAACCCAAGCAACCGAGAACAAAGCAATCAAATATCCCAGAATGTTCACGTGTTTAAAAACTATCCAATCAGAAACAGTGAGATTTCCCAATAATCACTTGCAGAAAAGTTTTTGGATGGAAATCACCATCAGAGCGTTAATACCTTCTGTCCAAATAATACACGCTCCTCTGTTTCTTCAAATGTAGTAAAGTTAGTAATACAGTGATCTATGCACGGGCACAGAGGATAGCGAGAAAAACGCGCATAAGCGGAAAACCACAAAAGGTAGCTTAAAAGGGAAAGTTCAATACATTGTACTACATTATATTGTTAATTAATACTACTTATGTATACACTACTGAAAAATGTAAGTAAGATTAGTTTCAAAATGCAATGAATTTATTTTTGAATGAATTACAGTACTACGTATTTTTTCAGAACATGAAGAAAATGCAAATGCTTACATACCCAAATTTCGTTTTACTCCTATTACTACTTTCTCACAAAATAATTTACAATCGAGGATTGTTTTTGTTTTCGTGAATTTTCAAAATGAGTGTTTCCAAGTCCATCAAAACGTGAAAAAGTTCCTTCACTTCCGGAATTGAACTGAAAATAGTCATGCAGAATGCTTCTAACGCTACTGTGTAAGTTGGAGAATCTTTCGCCGCATCTTCATCTTTGTCACCACCATTTATTTCAGCTGCAATGTCTCCAATTTCCCGCAATTGAGCTGTGATTAAATTTTCATCTATATCAACGAATTCGTTTAAAGTACATGTAGCGAGTCCACCAGATACAGTATGCCAATCTTCTTCGTTTATGTCATTTTCACTTTTATTTTCCGGCTTCTCACATTCATTTTCTGCTGGAAACGATAATTCTGCTTTCTTAAAGCAGCTTCTAATATACTTGTCGGTGACGTTTCTCCATGATGAGCACAACGTATGAATTGCATCATGGACGGCAACTTGCTTCAATTCGTCTTTTGTTGCATTTTTTGTTTGTAAAGTAGCCAGAAGTCCACGGATTAAAGTTTTTCTATAGTGCACGTTCACACAACGAATGATACTAAGATCCAAAGGCTGAATCTTGCTCATGCAATTCGCAGGAAAAAACACAACTTTCGTGTTGTCGAAAGTTGGAAGATCTTGTGGGTGAGCAGGACACTGATACACGAATGAGAGATTTTTCCATTTTCCTGTCGAATTTATGAAGGAAATCCAAGAAAATGGACGATGTCATCCACGCCGTTTCGTTGCTAGTGTAGTCGTAAGGAAGCTTCTTCACGTTCTTAAAACAGCGAAGTTTGTTTGATTTGCAAATAACCAATGGCGGGGATTTTTCCGAACCATCGGCATTGCAAGACAGCAAGACAGTTAGTCTCTCTTTACTTTTTTCCCACCATGGCATGGTTCTCCCTTGAATGGTGAGGTTCTGTCGGGCATCATTTTATAAAAAAATCCAGTTTCTTCACAATTGTAGATGTTTTTCGGTTCGTATCTGTTTACTAAAGTAGACGAGTCTTCTTTCCATTGTTCTACAGTTTCTTCATGGACACTCGAACTTTCTCCCAGAAAAGACAAGAGTTGCCAAGTCATGCCTATTTTTGAATTTTCCAATCCATCCATGCGATGCAGAAAAGTTTTCCATTTCAAAACTCTTTGACAACTGTACGGCCTTCTCCCTTAGAAGCTCAACGTTAACAGGAATGTTCAAGGCACAAGCTTCTTTAAACCACAGCATTAAAACTTTCTCAAATTCTTTGTACTTTCCGCCTTGAATTTTGCTTCTTTTCTTCGACTGGATTCCATATTCTCGAGGAGCTACTATTATCGCCTCCAGACTTTTTAAAATCCCTCTCGATGTCGATTCTGAGACATTAAAATGCTCTGCTAAAGCTTTTTTCAAGGTGCAAGGATTTTCTTCGAATTTTTTAATAACATCCATTTTAAACGAAAGCGACAATTTTGTTCTTTTCGCCATTTTAAAACGTAACCATCTAACCAAAACTCCAAAGATTGTTCTTTCCTTAGCGATCAATGCCACGTGGTACGTACCGTACTAACCCCGCTAATTGGCTGAGACTTTTACTGACGTCCATCATAAGAACCCCCCCAGGTAGACTCCTATTTATTAGGTAGAGTAATGTGTTCATGGAATCTGAACAATAGGGGAAGGGCGAGGGAATGCATTCCTACAAGCAGAACAAAACTCGTAAAATTCTTGCGATAAGCAAAACCTGACTACTTGAGGAACCTACTTTTTGAACTGAGATTTTATTTACTTTTTTTTTTTTTCAACGCGCATAAGTGAGAGGTGCTTTTTTAGTGGATTAGTAGTAGTTATGTCCCTGGACGGGACCGCGAAAAAACGCGCAGAAGTGAGGGATCACTGTAGTTATGTATTGTTAATAAATATTAAAAATAGTTTAGCAACCTTCTAACGAGTTCTTACTGCTTGGCTATTAAAATTGCTAATCTATAATTTAAAAGGAAGTGATGAACACCATAGTCGAAAATTAAAGTTCGGCTTTTCTTTAATTAAACTATATAGTTTAGGGTAGATTACAGTTAAGTATGACAGAGGGATAAGCTAGTAAAGAAGACATATACGATAACTAAAACGGTAGTTTACAATGTAATTAATAGAACAAGTTTAAATTTAAACTACAAAAACGTTGTAATTATTTTACTTTTTTATAACAAGCGACTTTTAAAATATTTAGGTACATAGTGCAAAGTCATCTTGGTTTCTTTTCAAAATTGTCCATCATTTTGTTGTCGAAATATGGTTTTGCCGACAAAGCATTGAAATATAGTTTGTTGACAAAGCATTGAAATATAGTTTGTTGACAAAGCATTGACATATAGTTTGTTGACAAAGCATTGAAATATAGTTTGTTGACAAAGCATTTAATTTATAAACAAGTTAAATAACTTGTAAATAAAGCTATTTAGCTAATATTGAAGCAACGCCCTTACCATGTGTACGTTTACGAGCACCCTCATCCAAATTTTATATACAAAGTATTTAAATATGAATTAAGGAAGATGAACTATTAAGAGATGTGTTCACATTTTTCGTCACGCAAATGTCAGTGTGCCACAGGGCGTGATCTAAACAATAAATCGCAGGTCTATTACTTTTCTAAAGGTCAGAACGCAGCCAGGGAACTGAATTTGTGCTAGAGTATATTTTCAATAATTGTTAGTGTAATTATTAATATTTATAAATGCACATTGTTTTATACATATTGTTCGAAATGCTTTAACAGCTTTGGAACTTTAAGGCTCGGTATTTTCTTGAACTATTAAAAAAAATATTTCTCCCCTCTTTCCCGCTTCTTATAAAAAATTTAAGAAGCACTTAAAATTTCGTGAAAACGATTCCTCTATGCACCTATCTTTTAAATTATGCAATGTAGTTTATTTCAGTTACTTATTTTATTTAAACAATTATAAGCTGAGAGGATTCCATTCTTGCATAAAATATATTTTGAAAGTTATATACCGATTAAGTTGGACGAAACTTTAGTGTGTGAACGGATTTGCGCATCGTTAAAGAGTGCCGTGGTCAAATTTTCCAAAAATAGCTACATGCGTAAAAGTTTAATCAACTTCCCTATTTTTGGAAAATCTATCTCTGGTACATTTGTCTGAGGGGCAAGTTCACTCACAGATCGAATTTCGATATATACGAGCACATAAACATACACTCAGTGGCCAAGATATTATAAACACCATATTAATATACTTTAACTTTGTTCACAGCCAATACTCTTCTGAACACGAATTCAACAGGTGCTGATACCATTTCGGAGTCATACTAGCCCATGCTGACATAATGGTAGCCATTAGTTCATTCGAATTAGATGGTGACGTTTTTAAGCTTAGAATGGATCTTTCCACTTCGTCCTACAAATGTTCAATACAGTTGACTGCACTGTCCATTGAAGCAATTGAAACTCATAATCATGTTTCTCAAACCAGTTGAACATGGTAACAAAGCGCACTGTCCTGCTAAAATTGACGACCAGCATCAGGAAACACTGTGTTATATAATAATTTTTGCCACCCACGTTTATGTAGCTCAAACTAGAGCTTTTTTTATATTTGGAGAAAAAGAGGCGCGGTCCTCATCCTGGATTCGAACCGTGTGTATATATATATACAGTAGAGTCTCCATATAACGAACTTCCATTTAACAAAGTTTTCTATTTAATGAAATTTTCGGCGGAACCTTGACTTTGAATGGCACTAACATGTAAATTTGTCTCCATATTACGAAAAACAATTTCTATATAACGAAGTTCTTTTTATAAAGAATTTGATTTTTTTTTTAATTTACCTTTTACAATTTTTCAGCGGGATGGTTAGGTAGAAGGGGTAGTTGAGGATTTTAAGCAAGGACGGACGGAGTTGAGGTAGCCTTCTGTATTGTGGACATACGGCCAGTTGTGATAAATAATTCTATTGTTCTAAACTGGGAACTTCGAAACAGCGGGGATGTATCACTCTGCAGGTGTGGCTAAGCCACGAAATTTGCTTCTCGCATATACGTGTTGCATTGTTGAAGAAAATGTTACAGATGACGTGTTCCGATATTTACAAAAGTGTGAGAATTTCTATGAACAAAATGTTTTTTATAATAAACTTGCAAAAGCAAAATTATTGATTATTTCTGTTTCAAATATGTTGTATGAGGATCATACAGATGTAAAGTAATCCTGGTCTTTGCTTTTTGTTATTAATTTGTACGTTCTTGTATACGAAAAATATATAAATTCGTTGAAAAAGAATAGTCCACTAAATTTAGTTTTCACTGTCCAAATTCAACCTTTTTCATTTTATCGAAATTAAGTTTTACAATTTATGTTAATTTCCATTTAACGAATTTTCCTTATAACGAAGTTTTTCAGAGGAACGATGGCACTTCTTTAAATAGAGACTCGACTGTAACATTGCAGGCGCTTTATTTAT
>QLNU02014176.1:95909211-95923796 GCA_006491805.2 Dysdera silvatica
ACCTTTTACAATTTTTCAGCGGGATGGTTAGGCAGAAGGGATAGTTGAAGATTTTAAGCAAAAAGACGGAGATGAGGTAGCCTTCTGTATCGTGGCCAGTTGTGATAAATAATTCTATTGTTCTAAACCGGGAACTTCGAAGCAGCGGGGGTGTATCATTCTGCATGTGTGGCTAAGCCACGAAATTTGCTTCTCGCACATACGCGTTCTATTGTTGAAGAAAATGTTATAGATGACGTGTTCCGATATTTACAAAAGTGTGAGAATTTCTATAAATAAAACGTTTTTAACAAGATACTTGTACAAAGCAAAATTAGTGATTATTTCTCTGTTTCAAATATGTTGTATGAGGATCATACAGATATAAAGTAATCCTCAGTCTTTACTTTTGTTATTAATTTGTACGTACTTGTATACGAAAAATATTTAAATTCGTTGAAAAAGAAGAGTCTACTGAATTTAGTCTTTACTGTCCAAATTTAGCTTTTTTCATTTTATCGAAATTAAGTTTCAACATTTATGTTAATTTCTATTTAACGAATTTTCCTTATAACGAAGTTTTTCAGAGGAACGATGGCACTTCGTTAAATAGAAACTCGACTGTATATATATATATATGCCACATATTCCTGATTATAAAAACAGTGGACAAATGTATAAATTGCTGAATTTTGTATAGCATGATAAATATTATTGAAATCTGCAAATCATCTCTCTACGTCGTAGGGTTTGTGGGAACCGTCTTTTACACTGCTGTTAAAAATATATGCATTACATAAAATTATAAGAGTGTACTATATTTTTCAGGTGAGACAATCCATAGATAAGCTAATGGGAATAACTGCCGGTGGTTCTTGCCACACCCCAAGGGATACTGCTGAGGCGATGGAAGACTTTGCAAAGACTGCTTAAACAGCAAATCACAAAAGAACTTATTAGAATTCACTGGTGATATAGAAATGCCCTACTGGCAGCAAAAACATTTCATTTTGGCCGTCAGCGATCAACTGTAAAAACTCTCTAATCTTCTAGCTTCCAATATTAGTAATGAGAAAGAAGAATATATATCAGATCGAAATGCAACGAGAGTAGGCTTTGAAAATCGAATCTATATTCATGCATTGATAGCAAAATAACGGAGTAAAATAATAGCAATCTTGTTGGTTATTATTAATCTTCGCACAGTTAGCACAATTGCCAAATAATGGTCAACACACAAAGCCACTTAGACGTGTTTTTGTAATTTCCCACGAAAAGTTATAAAAACAAGCCCCGGTGGCTTTGTGCATTGACCATTATTTGGCAATTGTGTTATCCCTGTGAAGGGTAATAATATCTTACATCCTTATATATATATACATACAGAGAAATGGAGGATCGTTCTTGTGCCTCGGTGGCCTAGCGGTTAAGGCACTCCACATCTAATGGAGGAACCATAGTTCGACTCTAAGGTGGACGATGTCTCTGTTTCTCTTATACTTCAAAAGCTCTAGCTTGAGCGGAAATGCGAGTGTCAGAGATTTCTACCAATAGCAATCTTCTAAAAAGGCTAATGAATCTTTTTGTTACATCATAAATGCTCTAAAACAATTATTTCTCTGTGTTATAGGAAGCTTGCTTAGTTATTTAAAAAATCAGGGAATATTTCCATAGTGGTTGTAAAGGTGTTGCTAATGTTTGTTTTTTTTGTTTGTTTTTTTACGTGACTCAACAAGTCCAGAAATTAAGCCTAAAAATTTTGAAATCGCTTGTATTTCTTTAACAGTTAAATTAATCTAGAGATATAGTAAATGTAGAATATAATTTTCTTATTGAAACTACGTGCAATTATAAATATTCTTGTTAAAGTTATATGAAAATTCACAGACAGTTACAGTTGTAAAGATAAGTAGTTAACAATTGCTTCGGTGGGAAAATGGTCCTTTATCTTGAGAATAAAATAGTCCTCTTGCGTTGTCACCAATGACAGCACAGAAAGGCTGCATTTTGTTCTAATGATGAAGGACCATTTTTCTGCCGAAACAATTGTTGACTATCTCTCACAACTTTTAACAAATGTGACTATCTGTATAGTGTATTTCGCCGATAATTTTACTTGTTCATGCTAATTTGTGTTTTACACATTTTCTCACCACTTGTTCTAATTTTTTTAATATTTCTACTACCTTCAATTTTTCAATTGGGCAACATGCAGACACCACATAATTCCACATGAAAATGTGTTACAAACTGTTAAATGATAAACGTAATAGTTGGCGAATATTTTTTTCCAATACATATAAAAGACATCACTTAGAATATTTCTAACATACACTTACCAACTAATAAAAATATTCTAAAAGAAGTTACTAAATACATAAATGTTCTAATAAATTTAACGAGATAAAATTAATTTAATAATAATAAGATAAAGCAGGATGCCAAAAATGGCCCATGGGCGTTCCACAACAAATCAAATGCCATTCGACACGTCCCACAGAGTAAATAAAATATGTCAATGGGCGCAAAGCTGTCAGATCATGCAGTCACGAGTTATAGGTCATAGAAGGTCATCCTGTGAGGAGGATTTCCAATGTTATTAGGATTTTGTCTATCGGCGTTCCGTAACAAATCAGATGCCATTCTACATGTTTCACTGAGTAGATAAAAAATATCAATGGGCGCAAAGCTGTCAGATCGTGCGGTCACTAGTTGCAGGCCAATAAGGAAGAGGGCCAACTTGGCGATAGCCGGCCTCTACCTAACTGGAGATCCTCCTCATAGGGTGACCTTCTATGACCTCTAACTCGTGACTGCATGATCTGACAGCTTTGCGCCCATTGACATTTTTTATCTACTCAGTGAGACGCGTCGAATGGCGTCTGATTTGTTGTGGAACGCCGTAGGCAAAATCCCATAGACATCTGGCATCGTCCTTTAATGCATCAGCTAAGTTTTATATTAAAAATATATACTACAAAATACCAAAGGTTATAAGGATTCATGCATATTTTACGAAGTCAAAAGAGATCAGCGAACAAGAAAATTGGAAAAAACGCTGATCAAACCACTTAAAAGGAGAAAAACTAACCCTCGCATTTCAATGAACAAATTAAGTTTTAAAGAGTCATAATCCAAATTCTAATTTCTTATTAGGATTTAAACTCTTAATGTTTAAATCAATCATGTTTTTGTCTCATTTTAAAATTCTAGGTTTACTTGCGTTTTTTTGTTTTTTTTTAAATGAGCAAGTTATTTTGACATTTAGAGAGGACAATAAACCTCTCTTCTATGAAAAGAATATGCAAGCTTACATAACGCAGTGCTATTCATTGCAGAGACTCGCTAATCACAGTATAATTATTAATCGAAATTTATAGCACATAAAACTATGATTTATATTGTGCTGTGATATGCTATTATTGCATGAATTTAGTATGGCTATCTCGCCATGAAAAGATTTGTTGTGAAGTCTTACAGCATGATTCTGTTTACATTTATATTTTTATCAAAAAAATACATTAATATTTATTTATATGTAAATTACTGTCAAATACAGATGAGTGGTTGAAGGAGAGGCTGTGGAATGGTTGTGAGAGTGAATGGATGATGATGATGAAAATAATCTTCAAGATATATCATCATTGAACAGTGTCTTACATGTATATTCATGTTAGTTTCTGGATATTTAAAATTATAAAGTGTTATTTCATTTATCACCATAGTTTGTGTTCTTCAGCGGTATATGTACACTCAAATATAACATATGCTACATACACGTAGTGTGATTATGAACACTACATATATGTAGTATTTATGGATATATTAATGAAACTAAATGATATAATTTTTTGTTTTAATAGCAACGAGAACAAGTATTTCTTTATATAAAATATAGCATATTATGACGTTTTCTTAGCAAGCCTGTGAAAGGTATGAAATTATGAGAAAAGTCCTACTGAACAGACAGCACCTTGAATCTTAGCATATATATATATTGATTGGCATTTTTTAGTGTTTATTGAACTTCTTTATCTACTTCATAGCGATATACATTCATTAATATATAAGAAGTACATACTAAAGGCGGTGGTTTCCAACCAATGGTTCATGAATCCCGACGCACTTACAAAGATTGGGGGGGGGGGGGGGGGCAAATACGGGTCACTTCATCGATTGAGAAAATGGCATATCTGTACAAGGCACTTTTACAAATGCTATCCAAAAAACATTAAGAAAAATTAATACACACAAAGATGGACACTTTGTTCTAATGTAGTGAAAACTTCCGATGAGGAACACCAAATGCACATAGATCAATCTCCATCTATATATGCAAAAAAAGCAATGTTAACGAAGAATATTCAATAGTTATGTTATACAGATAAATCTTAATGCGAACTACTCTTAACATGAACTGCTACCTAAGTCCCTATTAAATTGCATAGGAATCCCTCTGCTTTTAGTTTTTATAACACAAACACTGTTAACACGAAATACCATTTAACATAACCTGATAATCAGTGGCCTTTGAAAAATTTCTTCTGCTTATCACGAACAAAACAAGCTTTCCAAGTTTCTCCATGCAATTATTTTCAAGTTCCATTCTTCCTTTGAAATAGGGAGCTCCAAAGAAGGCCAATATAATGTTATCTTTTAAAGGGGATCATCTTTTGTTCTGACAGCTTTAGGGGGCTGGGGTGACCAAGTTGTTTTGACCAGGGTAAAGCGATTTCATTATAATCACATCCCTAAATCCACAGAATGAGACAGTTGAACATTTTAGAAGTACTTTATGCAGAAAGGCTTTATTGTGAATTCCATCAATGTTTAAGTGTTAAAATAAATTAAAAAGCACGGAAGTGGTCGAGTTTAGAAAAAAAACAACAACTTGAAATTCAAAAGGATACGGATTATGCGAAATTGAATAAAATAAACGTTATTGTAAAATTCAGCATCGCACTTTATCAACAATTTTAAAAAATGGAGAAAAAAATCGAAGCCCCTTATGTGATTACATAATACTTGTACATGTTACTACATGTAATTACATAATACTTATTAAGTACATAATAATATGTACGTATAATAAAACAAAACTTTTGTCAAATCACCTATGTATAATATGGGCCATTCAAAGTATGTATAAGTTATTTTTTTTGTTACAAAATATGTATATGATGACCAAAGATGAAATAAATAACTTAGTGATATAATCTAATAATAGGTCTAATCCTTTCCAAATAATGCAGACTACAATTAACAATAACAGAACTTTTCCCCCACTTAGTGCTCATATTAATGAGGTATGATTGCATAGGAATATGTATGCATGTATGTATAAACGCAATGTGAGCCCTAGAATGGCAATTTTACTTTAAGATTTTTAACGTTTTTAATAATTAACTCTATATTAATGACTGAGAAAAATTAAATAAATTTAATAAGGGTAAATCTCGTAATTTGCATGAATCATTAAAAATGGGCTTATTCACAACTTTAAGGGAATTGTTTTAAAATTTATACGGTCATGACACATCAGAATGAAGATTTCCTATAAACAGATGGGCAGTAATAATATTAATAGTTTTAATCACTAAGACACATACCTAGGGACTCACCATTGAATTTTTCTTAACAGAAACATACAAACTGATGGTAGTTAGAAATCACTGGCCTGAAGGAAACATATTTACTATCACTTTTGAAGTTTTTGAACTCTGAATTTTTATGCCACATTTATAAACGGTATGCAAAAAATTTACAGCATTGATTGTATATTTTCTCCTCTACCATTCCACTTAGAATAAATTACAATCAATTCCTTAGTTAATTTAGTACAAATTACAATTATTTAGAAAAGATATTTCGCTGATAAAGTGAATTCACGAGTTTGTATTACTACTACTATCCCTTCTCCAGTCCTTATTCCTCGAAAATCCCTTTTTTCATATTTCAGACCTCATTATAATCATTCTGTGCTTCCTGATTTCTATACTTTTCAAAGCAACTTTAACTGGACAGTGTTAAAAAAAAAGTTTATCAGAAAATGACTACAAATATCCATACTTGAAAATCATTGATTTCATTATTTAAGTCAACCCCAAAACTTAAGGTTTTATCACTCTTTATTATAAATAAAGAAATTCTCTGTATATTACATATATTTTAAGTGTGAAGAGTTAATTTTTGGAACTTGCAAATTTTTAATTTAATAACAGAAATTGTGTTGTCTTTCCTTTTCATATTCCTTAAATACAAGTTTCAATTTTTTGATTTCAAAAATGCATTAAATTTATTAACGATATTACCAATGATACATTAATGAGTCATGTGAGGAATTTACATACAATTGTTTTAAAAACTTATTTAAATTAAAGACCTTATAAACCTAATAATGTTCTATTGATGAACTTAGCAATTTACAAACGATTGATAAACAAATCTGAGAATTTACCAACCAAATTAACTATTCATTAAAACTCAAGCAATTTACAAATATGTATTTTTGTTGTGTTTGATTAATAATTAAATTGCACTGAGTAAATATCTAAAATTGCAATTGAAAATTATAACAGGTTTAAAGTAATATAGTTTTCCTTTGTACAATTTTATTAGCAAAAAAGGTTTGACAACTAAGATTAATAGTCCAACTAAATCAAGTTATGTTCATTAATCGTAATAATTGATTTGGGTTAATATGGCTCCATTGCAGCGAATTCTGCACTAATGATTTAAGTTAACATTTTAGGTAGGAACTTCGTTGCTCCTTGTGGCAGGGAAATAGTGATCTATACTGACCATTTTGTTGAATAAACAAAACATAAATTTTGCACCATTATTAACTTCTTATTAAACAAATATTAGTCTTTTTAGTAACGAATATTAATAAAAATTCATTAAAATTTTACAAATGCACATTCACTCAAGTTAATGAAGTCCTAACTTCACCGCAACAAAAAGTTTATCATTAATATAAACAAAATTGAACTGTACTAATTTCAGTATTCTTCTCCACTAACAGATTCATAGCTCAGATTAATTTTTCCCACTCTATTGTCAACAGAAACATGGAATTACCGAAACCGCTTTTATAAACGATCAGTTTCTTAAAGGTAAATTTATAATAATAGGAAAAAATGTCACATGCTGCATCCTCAGTGTTTGTCAGATAGTAACCATATAACCTACACGTTATTGCAATTTAACTAAATTTCTTAATAATTGGAACATAAATTTTAAGTTGAATACATTTATGTTGCGATCATGATGATTAATAATTTTTATAGGAACTATTAACTCACTGTCATGTGATTCACTTGTGCCAACATGAATCCTTCCAGCTACACAACAGGCAATGACTGTCCAGTGTTTTGAATAATACACTCAAAAATGTCACATTCAAACCAAATATGTGAAGTAAAATATGGTCACTAGCTTTTAATTCTTAAAGTTATGATTTTCGCAAGAGCCAAACTTTACATATTTTGTCGTATTAAGTCTATCTATTATTACTTGTTGAATGCTTGTGAACTGTTATTTGTGTTTGTAAAATGTTGTCCGTTCATAGTTTTTTATTGACAGGGGTTAAGAGACAAAAATTTGACAAGTTAGATATAGCATTATAGAGATCGTAGATCTCGAATTTTTGAACTTAAGACTCCAGATCTTATTTCACATACAATATGTGAAACTGCAACCTTAAATGTGAAAAGGTCATGTGTGAATTAAAGGGTAGATTTATTCTGCATTTTCAACCAACTTATATGATTCAGAAAACTTAAGTCCAGCTTCATGAATGGCCATCTTTTCTAAACATGCAGTTTAAAAGAGCTCTAATTTGAGTTTAAAGAGTAAGAATAAATCCAACTGAAATTGTGTGATATGTTTCTTGCTTGTGCTGTAAATTTAGTAAAAAATAGAGATTTAACGGAACCTTAAAAAACATTTTTAAGTAAAAAACAAAAAAGCCCTCTTTTCTTTTTTTATTTTTCAAAACAGAAAATGAAATTCATGGAAATTTTCAAAAAAATATATGAAATAACATTCGATACGTTAAACCTGCACTATGTCGACAGTGTGTAAGTATGTGATTGTTATACTATTTACAGAAATCATCAAAATGCTTGTTAAATCATTCCAAACATGTTTTCAAAACATATTTTTTATTTAAATTTGCATATCCATTGCAGAAAACCAAATCATTAATTGGTGAGAGCTATAGATTTATAAGATTATAATTTTGGGCAAAACAGAAATTATTTTAAATGGTTTGATTTTTTTTTTAATCTTAAGAAAGAAAAAAAGGCCATATCTACCTATTGCTGTTGAGCAACAAACAGCTTTTAATAGTGAAATTATTGTAAGAATACTTGTTAACTTTGGCTATATTCTACAAAAGAATGTCTCTTTAATCCCTGCTCAATAAAGGTTACTTTCTAGATAAAATATGCAATTTGTGAACATAGTTTTGTGATCTTGTTACATATTGTAAAAATTAATGTTAAGTTTCATAATTTTAGTCTATTTTGTTTTGTGAACATTCACTGTATCTTTTATATCATTTGCGAAGTTCATTAGTTGTCTTTTTATGCATTTAAAAAATGGATGCAAAGTAATGTTTTCAATCCAGATGTTATTTGTTCAAATAAAAGCATAGTTCATACAAACGAAGTCATTTGTGCTGATTGTCAATGATAATTAAATATGAGTCTGAAGTCATGTTAAGTTAGGTTTAAATCTAGTTTCACGTAAACTTTCACAGAGCATTACAATAATAAGCAAAACAGTTTTCATTTTCTCCTGGTTTTTTTGTGGGGTCTTTTAAACATTTATAATTTTTATAATAATTCCTTTGAACATAAGTAATTACTGCTTTTGAAAGTTAATGTGTAATTGGCAAAGTTTTTAAATTTCTACAAATAATTTCTTCCAATGATGGTTCGCATAGATTGAATCAAAAAGTCAAGTTTTTAGCAATAAAAATCGTTTTTCTATGCAGCTGATTGCATGAAAATTGTTTTGCTTATTAGGTTTAAATCTACCAAAATTATTCAAAAGTCAATAACTTAACACAAACTCCAATACGTTTACAAATATACATTTTCTGAAATTCAAATTTCAAAAATCAGCACCCCCAACCCACCAAAAACGAAGAAAATCAAATCAATATAACGTTCAACTAATGGAGCAATTTGAAATCTAGGGGTTGAACGCAAGTTTATAGCTAGTTTTTAATCATTTCTCAAACTTAAGTATCAACGTTTGGTTACAAAAGGTTGGCGATCACTGAATTAACCAAGTACAAGGTATATATTTGCCAGTTAGGAAAACGTGCAAGACAATATCACCAATGTGTCAAACTGGCAGGCGGGACAATTCCCCCCCCCCCTCCCATTTTACACCTCGGGATTGCATGATGAGCCATTTGGAACAACATTCAATATGTGTGACTTCCAAACCACGATATGCTGTACAGACAAGAACGGGTATCGAACACTGCCCTGTGATGGTTGTCTGCTATATTTATTTTGCCAAGCAATGCACAGGACAAACAAGGACAGCAAAAGTGACGTTGCATCTGGATCTAGTTTCCTTGAACCTCTTCTTTCAAGGGGCCAAACTTAATGTAATGGTGTACAGACAAACGTCAAATGTTCTATGATACCTTTAAGAGTCAAACTTGGTTAACGACAGGATAGGCAAATCAGGGTTCCTACACTCCGTGCAGAAAAAAAAAAATCCCTAACTGATCACAAACGAAAGTTTTAATTAAATGTTAGTTTCGGGGGAAACAGCTTCACATTCATGTAAAATTTAGTTATTTAGAACAAGTTTAAGCCTCAGTGACATTGGGCAAGTTTAGACGCTCCTCACTGCTGCTAAACTTGCGCACTGTAATACAGTTGTTAACTCGCCACTTGCTTGGCAAGTGCTAGTGAAGTTTAGGAGTGGGCTACTTTTCATGCTATTCGCCCAAGAATACTCGAATTTGATTGGCTGAAATAAACCCTCGAAAGGGGCGGGTGGAGTTGAAAGCCAGTTTAGAAAAATCACTATAAGTAATCATTTATTGAGCACCTCCGCTGCACAGTTATACAAGCTATGAATAATTAAGGCTCACTGAGCGAATTGCTATTCACTCACTAGTTTACGAGGAGTGTGTAAACTCACCCAATGTAATTGAGGCTTTAGGAAGATTTTCTCAGACTTTTCCAGGTTTCACCAAAAAAAATTTGCTTTTCCCCCGACTTTTTCAAATTCGTTGACATGCAAGCTCTCCAGGTTGAACGGAAACCCTGGCAAATGCATTACCACAATATCACCACAGGGCAGAAGACCAAGGTTTAAGCTGCAGTCGCATTTTTCGCAAAATGCGACCAGTTGCTCAAACATGTGAAAAAAAATATATATTACCCATCGCGAAAATGTGACAAGCATTTTTAACCTGTTTATTCTCCGAAAACAGGACTCCGGTTTCCAGAGTATCCCTTTCTCGCTTCAGTAATCCTTCCTTGTTCCTTTTTGTTTCCTCTTCAAAATTCTTAACAGCACCTGTTTGAACACTACATCCCCGTATTATTCAAGGGGGAACTACAGTTGGGGAAAGGGAGAGCCAAGTTGACCATGCCAGGCACACAGAGATAACCCCCTCACATAGTTATCTTCGTGGGGACTCTATCCCCTTGAGAGTGGGAGGGTTGCTCCTTTCTTGGCCAAGCCACTGCTATCGATGTTACGCCATCCCCATCTTCTCCCAATGGGCTAAAAATACACTCAAAAGAATGGTTTGAGTGGGAAACGAAAAATTCTATGAAGGAGGGGTCAAAATAATTTACGGTATGCTACTGTAGAGTGTCATTTTAAGATTTCCAAGATTGCTCGTGGTACTTGTGGTTGTTTTATTACTGGTTTATCTCCTTAACGTTTTTAAGCTGCAGAAACAGCCGAAAAGTTGCTATCCTTTCATTGTTTTAAGTAGCTGTACGGCTAGGGTGTAGTATGTGAGAATCAGGAGGAGATGCCCACTAAGGATGCGTCCACACATGCAACGTAACTCTTAACATTTCCGTCGCTTCAAAGGAATGTCACAGGGTTACGTTGCACCCTTCGAGCATATATACCAGTACATATGCTCGAAGATTACACCCCATGTTCATGCATTTGGACCGGTTTGCGAACAGCGTTTTGTCAGTGTCGACTGGATATTGGCATGAACTGATGGGACATAGTGATGATACTGTTACGCACTGATGATAGCCCTGTAACATTATCGTGTAACAAGGGATGTTGGCGACAATGTTCTGTTGCTTGTCTGTATGCACCCTAATATGCATGAATGGTTTTGTCTCTGAATAGGAGAGATGGGAGCCTAGGCATAGAGAGGTGGGACGTGTAGAGAAATTGTGTGTATCGATGAAAGTTTGTAGTGGATAAACAAGAAAGAAAAGAAAGGAAACACATAGTGTCTGTCCCCTTCCGAGTCAGAAAGTTAGCAAGCTTTAAAACGATCAAAGTAGGAGTGAGGGGGCAGAAGGCATTTTCTTTTATTAATGTTTGAAACAGATTGAAAGCCTCACCGCAAAAAACTCGTCATTCATTCCTTACCATGTGGACAGCCAGCAACATATTTGTGCATGATAGGGGGTCAGGTGAGGGGAAGGGAATAAACAAGTCCACTGCAATTTCCGTACTGGGTCTCTAACATTATTTGTATTTGGAAATCAAAAACGTTAAAGGGTTAACCTACAGTCGCTTATTATGCAAAATGCTGCGAATTGATGTAAAATGCAAGGAAAAAATTGTGTTTATTTCAAAATAGCAACAGTTGTTTAATATAGTGTTTCATCTACAAATAAATCAGGGCAGGGTGCATGGGAAAAGGGCATTTTTTGGCGT
The DNA here is from genome assembly GCA_006491805.2 of Dysdera silvatica. Taxonomy (NCBI): domain Eukaryota; kingdom Metazoa; phylum Arthropoda; class Arachnida; order Araneae; family Dysderidae; genus Dysdera; species Dysdera silvatica. The sequence continues at coordinate 95,921,089 of QLNU02014176.1, forward strand.
TCTCAGTACATAGATAATCATGATGAATATCCGCCGTTACGTCAGTTTTATTGCCACTAATTCCTTTAAACGTGTTAATTTAGTTACTATTATTTCTTTAAATTTTTTAGTTTTCATTTGCAGGTAACCATTTTTTGGAGGTTTTTTTTAGTTTAGTTCCGAGTTAAGTATATGTGAAAGGCGAGCGGAAGGTGTGCGTGATTATTGCAATCTAATGTCAATGTTGCCAGATGGCAAGATTAAAAAATCTCAACTTCATACAAAATAATAATTAAATTAATATAACTATAATTTAGTTAAACAATATCCTATAATTTCATTTATTCAAATGGTACTGGCCAATTACTTCAACTGTGGTCCAGGAACTTATCAGAGTGAGACCCTCCCAGTGTTCCACAAAGGTTCGGAAAAATACTAAGACAAGTATAAGTACAAATATAAGTAAGCATTTACTCTTTAATAATAAGAATGAATGATGAGGAAACGAAAAATTCCTTTCTTAAATGGTGAAACACTAGATATAAATATATATGATGCAAACTCTTGGCTTCAAACTTCCGAGTTAATTCTTGGAGGTCCGCGAAGGCAATTGATCTCTGAAGGGGATCCGCGGTCCAGGAAAGTTAAAGAATTGCTGTCCTATGCTACATGACAAGTAAGCTTCATAATATAGTGACGTAAACATGGGTGGAGTTGGTCCTCTCGTAAGACGCATACCTTGGAAGGCGCTCCTATTGCCCATGAGAGCCCACCCTTGGATGTAAAACATGCTTAGTTTAGAGCTTAAAGAAAAACGAATTGATTTTAACAAAATCTTGATCTCAAAAATAGGTGGAACCGTTGAAGTTTAAGTAGTCTATGATTGAAAGTCTGCAAACCTGGCAACAATGCTTTTTTACAAATATTCGTCAGCAATCTCATTTTAGTGTTATTATGGAAATGAAATGCTGAAGTACAAAAATTTAAAAATCACATTTCGTTACACGTTTGGGATTCTAACGTAGAAATTTGAATTATCATCGGGAAAGGATGGTGCATTATTTTTCAAAGGCTGAATGGAACATTTGGGCACTAGGGCAAACAAGTTGAAGGGCAGGGCGCTAATAGGTACGGCAGGGTGTTGCATCCTTCTATTTCTCTTTAGATGAAACACTATTTAGCAACACAGTACCGGCGAAAAGAACATGCCTAAGCGAAGAATACCGGGCCGAATCGGCGAATTTGCAGAGGTTTGCGAAAATGCTCGTAAAAACGAAAGTAGAAGTGATATTTACAAAATATAAAAAGCAGCATATTCGGAAATAAAGGGAGAATAAAACGATACGAATTGTGTTTCATTATTTGTTGAAAATCATAAGAATAACATGAACATAAGACATAACAAAAATCGTACAAAAGTGATTTCTCTTTTTCAAATGGTAATTGCACATAAAAAAAGTCATCATTTGGTCATAGCTCTATATACATCTTTTAGTATAATGTATAGACATTGCATTTTGCAATCATTTGCAATACAATAACAGAAGTCGGATAATAAAATGGAAGGATAACGCTATGATGCACGGCAAGCGTCAGACAGATCTACTACACAAGTGGATCGTGCAGCTGGTAATACGTCACTAAAAAAATATAAGTGTTATTATAGATATTTATAGTTAGTTTTCTGGCCACTAAAAATATGTAATATTTCCTTACTTTTACTTACACAAGCAATTTATTAGCATTGATGCTTACTAATGCATATACCATGCAACCCTTTATTGCAATTATTACAAATTGTGCGCGATCTTCGCACAGGCCCACCATCCACCCTACTGCAAACTACGCAAACCTTTTCCCTTCTTCCAGGAAGTTTGCGGATACCTGGGACTGTTGAATCCCTCGATGTGTGACCCAATGAACTTTCTGGATTCACATTTTTTTCCGCCATCCATTCTGTTGTGATCGACTGAATGATACTGGTTGTAAATTCGAGTCGAGTCATAACCTTTCCTTCTCTGTTGTGTTGGTATAATATGTATGCATTCAAGACCATGCGAGCAAAAATGGAAAATACCACTTTCTTCCAGTATTTCACTGTTCTCCTCTCATCCAAATATGAGTAGATCATCATATCTGAGACATCAATGCCTCCCATATATTTATTGTAGTCGTGGATGAGTGCTGGTTTTTGAACTTCCCTTTCCTGATTCCGTCTTCGAATTACAGTCGTTTTATTTGCGGCTGTTCCATGCGTTGATAACAGTAGTACATTTTTTTTCTGTGACTTCTTTTCTCTGTACGCTAATAGAAGTATTTCCCGATTTCTTTGGTACTTATATTCGCCCACTTCCAATTTTGATTTGAGCTGCGATGGAATATGTTTTCTATTACTGCGTATTGTTCCGGATAAAAATGTATTCTTCTCAAACAGAGATCTTGCTAAGGCAATGCTGGTAAAAAAATTGTCGACAGTTATGTTGTATCCTTTCATAAAGTAGTCACTCATACTGAGTAATTTATCTATTACTACTTGAGCGAGGCCTTTTTCTTTTATTTCTCTCTTGTCCCGTTGGTCCTTGGCTCCCCGATAGCAAAAGAATGACAGACAATAATGGGAGATCCCATCGGCTAGCATCCAAAATTTTATGCCCCATTTGTGGTGCTTCTTATTTGGCAAATACTGGGTGAGTGCTGATCTGCTTTTTGTTCCTACTAATGATTCGTCC
>QLNU02014176.1:95928356-95942358 GCA_006491805.2 Dysdera silvatica
GTATTATATAATATTTTAAATAACAATTGACATTAAAATTACCATATATATATGGTTTCATTTTTCTCTAACTATAATTTATTAAACATATATTTTCTGCCAGGCATATTGAACGCATATGTGTAAAACAAAAATATTTCCCCGAATCGCCCAGTCGAGTTTAAGTTTTCACACGGTGTGATCAGCATGCATGTGCATACCTGCAACATGGCACTTTTGAAAATCTTACAATTTTTGAAAACATGCGTGCATTACAGCATGCACATCATCAGCCAGTGTGTGAAAAATACATGTAGTGTAACATATCCAGAATTTAAAGTGGTACTGTACTTCTTTCCCTATTATACACAGATTACTGATAAATGTAGACTATGTTAAACAGAAAATAAAATCCAAGGTAGTTCCCAAAATTACAACACATTACTTAATTAAATGGTTAAATCAGCAACATATAACGCTATGAAAAACTGTGGTAAACTCCAAGACATAAAACCAAAAGTGCTGATTATAATTATTCTACTTTATTGTACATTAAGTATTTATAAGTAGCTGATTTAGCCATTACCAAAAACTTGTTATCGAATATTTACTCATAGAAATGTCCTTTTTGCATATTTTTAGTTATCAAAATGTCTGCCAAGTTTTTATTTGACAGCTCAGAAATTCTATTCCGGTTTTTCGTACACTGCTAAATATTCTTCCACATTATGCGTTGCTTTGAGGCATTGTTAAAATACACAGCATACCACTAGAAATTGTACTATATATATTTTAATGTGCTATCAGCTGATATCAATTGGCGAAGAATAGCCCACTTTCGATCCATCCTGTCTCCTTTAATTACTTCATGTGACAAACTACAAAGAGTAAACTGTTTCCTTTTTATACTCAGTGGCATTTCAGTTATTTGAAGTCCACAAAATCCTGACAACAGCTGATCCGTTTTTACATTTAAATAATTTCCTTTCAAGTATACAAGATCCTGGCATTTCAGCACTTTGGAAACTTTCCTCCACCTAACACAAAACATGCTTTTGCAAAGTCCCTTGATGCGATTTTTTCAAGTTCCATTTTCTCTTCGAAACAGAGTTCCAAAGAAAACAAAAATAATTGTCTTTTAAATGAGAGGTCTTTTGGTCTGATAGTGCTAGAGGGTTTGGTTACTTCGACCAGAGTCGGATGATTTCCCATCATTTCATTTCTATCACGCCTAAATTGACACTATGAAACAGAACCTCTTTGTAATCAATGACATGTATTCTATGCAGTATGAGTTGTTAAGTTTGATACCTTCTCAATGTTTCAAGTATAAAAATGAATTACTAAGTGCAAAAATTGTTGAGTTTAAGGTGGGGGGGAGCAATTCTAAATGCCAAATTCTAGAAGTAAAAAATCTGCAGCCAACTGTCACACATGTCAATGGCAGATGAATTTTTCTCACTCGTTTGTCGTTCATACTTATGACCGTTTAAATATCCACATATGTGCAAAAAGTTAAATGAATAAGCACCAAGAAAACAAGTATTTAAAAAAAAAAAATGGGGATTTTAGACGAAATCTCAGAAAATCGTTCGACAACCAGAAGATTGATAAAGAATCGGAAGCCTTCCGGGTAAAAGACTGACACCTATGTATGGATTACAGATAGTTGAATAACACATAAAATGTCATAAAATTTGTGATTGCAAAGTGTACTTCACTGATCATTTAAAAAAATCTCACACATGCTTGTGTAACCAATTTGAGCCTGCTCAAATAAAGAATGAAAACTGCCAAAAATGAAGATGAAATAACGTTGATAAGCTGGACTAGAGATTCAAGCACAAAGCTGGGTGTCTACCCAAATTCTGTTTCAAACTTCCCTGACTTTTCCAGACCAAATCTTAATCGATTTCCAGTTGCTATTTACAGTAAATAACACACAACATATTAAAATTTGCATAATCAAAACAAGCTTCAAAGCTATAAAATCTCTCTCTCTCTCTCTGCTAACATAAACCCCAAAGCCATTTCTTTACACTAAAAACTTGCATTAATTATTACAACGTTTTCATTCGGCTCTTTCTAAGCTCATTATAAAAGAGTTTGATTATATAATCACAAAGCTGATGCCTCGTCTCCTATTCCATTGTATATTAACTATATATATAAGGAAAAAGGGATTGGTATGATCAAATCCCTCACATATTAAGATAATTTAGCTAAAACTTTTTTCCCTCCAAATTTTAGTTATATACTAGTAAACATTTTCTTCCAAGAAATACATGAGCTTAATAATTTTATATAAATTATATTTTTTTGGTGCAAAAGTGTAATTTTTAGAAGTTTGATCAAAAATATAAATTTTCAAAATTTTCAGTATGCAATGTGGCACGAAAAGTACAATTTAGGAAAAAAGAAATTAATAAGCTATTTCTCATAACAATGAATTTAAAATTTCCCTGACTCAGGCCTTTGTCTTTCAAATTTTCGTGACTTTTCCAGTCAGAAAAACTCCCCTGACTTTTCCAGGTTTCCCATGTTTTCCACATGAGTAGATACCCTGACCAAATCTTAGCTCACTCAACTGCATTTTCTCTCTCTCTCTGAACGTGAGGAATTTGAAATGCTTATATGGATGGTTACAATAATTCACGACGAGGTATTGGATAATTTAGAGAAAAGTTTGTGGTCAGGACGCTACACGTAAACTTTGAAAAGTGATCTTATGTTCTCACGATGAAGGGAATTACCATTAACATGAATAGATTTTCTGTCCCTCTTAATATGACTTGATGAGATGACAAAAGTGCTTCGTTAGTTTGTATATTTCACAGTGCAACGATTTTCCACGAAATTCAAACCCCCAGGGAACCAACCCCCATAGTACAGCAAGTAGTCAGTCAGTAGGTAATTGTGTGTGGTTATTTTGGGTGAGAGGAGGGACACTGTTGGAAGCCAAACCCTGGATATGGGATACTAGACACATTATCAATGCATTACCACATGGCCGACAAAAGTACTACTGTATTTCATTCACAGTACTGTAAACGCTATGAGTACCGTATTCATAGTACTATACCATACTGTATTTCATTAATTCCGCATTAGCATACCTAAATAAGCTGTACAAGGAACTTTTTAAAAAACGGACATCAACAACTACAGGGCTAATCCTCTAGAGATTTTAACTACACCTGACTTTTTTTTAAAAAAAAAAAGGACATACCGTAACCACCATATCCTTGTCCATATTGGGGTGCAGGACCACCCCAACCAGGTCCACCCCAGTTTTGATAGCCAGGACCATATCCTAAGGAAGACATTAAACAAACAGTAAAATTACCCACATGTAACTAACCAGTGCTAAATGTAACCTAAATAGCACAATGTAACAAGAAACAATGTACCTTGTTGTTGAGAACCCCAGCCACCTGCAAATTAATGGGTTAAAATAAAACATCCAATAACAATGCATAACGAGTATACACAGAGCCAATGTACATACGGGACACAAAACATGCATTCTGTTAAAAGAAAAATGGATCCAAAATTTACCTTGGGGTCCATATGGACCAGGTTGTTGGGGCCCTCCCCAGCCTCCTTGATACGGTCCACCCATTGGTCCAGGCATGGGGCCACCAGGACCCATAGGACCAGGCCCACCCGGAGGTGGGGGTCCCCACCCAGGACCCATGTTAGGACCTCCCCATTGATTTTGTGGAGCTTGCTGCTGTCTACTGTTCTTGTCACGGGGCTCAGCATGTTTACATTCAACCTACAAAACCAACCATTAAAAAAAAATTTTATATGTGTGTATACATATATAAAAAAAAACATGAACGAAACTTGATTCTCCCCCCAATTTAACATCCTTAATAAACAAAACACTGATTACTAATAACAACGTTGTAGCGCATACTATTTACTTGTTAGGTGGAGTGTATCGACTGGAATGAACTCCAAGTGAAAACATAATGCAGCCATTTAAGATTACCATTAGTTGTCTGATAGCATCGCCAAAAAAGCAGGTGCAGCTACTAGGCAATTTGCAGTAGTTTGAAATGGCAACACCTTGTGTTCACTTCAGTCTACTCCTGAAGGACAGTAACATCTGCCCAAAGAACATCAATATGATGCATTCTATCCAACATCATTAGAATTGATTCAATGTAGTTTACATAGTTGGTGTGTGTGTCGATTTTACATTTAATAATAAAACATTCAAAGTCCATCGGTCTGTCGACTAACAATGCCTGTTTAATTTCAGAATACTTCAGCTTTCAACTAAATTGGTTTAAAAGATGACTCGATCATTTAATGGTACAAGGACAGCAACAGTCAAGATGCACCAAAATCTGAACAAATAGGAAACTTTTAAAGTAAAACGTTAATATGGTTCGGTATATGGTGAAAGTTCCATTTTAATGGCACAAGAAAAACGAGGGTCAGCCCAGATCATGCGTTGCCTGAACCATAGAATTATGTTAGAGATCCCACCTCTACCTAGGAAGACAAATCCCCTGGAATATGAATAAGCAAAAAGTGATACACTCCGTTCGTGGAAAATTGGCGGGTAGAAATGTTAAAATTCAAGGGAGCTGACATCTTAGATGGCTTGTTTCATTGGAGTAGAGGGTAGAGCGTCTTTCATAACTGGTTTTTCGAGCGCGAAAAATTTCCCACATGATATTGAACACACTAGTTCTACTCTACCGTAAACAGTAAAACTTCAGCCTTTATATATACAGTCAAACCTCACTATAGTTAATACAGTTTATGATACACAAACCCCTGCAGTATATTACGAATTAATTTTTTGGTCCCTTGAGGTTCACTATAGCGTGATTCCACTGTATATATAAACGTTTGTGTGAATTTTATTGTGCAAGGATACCAAAGGTCATCATCAGGATCTAGTCTTCTGTGGAATCCAAACGTCATAAGGCCAACCCATGGACTACAGTGAGCAATTAGTTGGCAAGCAATCTTTTTTTCTGTCACGGCTGGGAGTCGAATCTGGGATAACCGATGAATGCATACCTGCCAACATGTCAATTTCGAAATTCTTACAATTTTTAAAATATGTGTGCGTCATACGTGCGCATATCATTAGACAGCACGTGAAGTACATGCAGTATGTAATATGTCCAAAATTGAACGAGGTACTATATTTTTTCCTTATTATGTACAGATAACTAACGAAAGTAGACTATATTAATCAGAACATAAAAAAAAATCCAAGATAATTTCCCAACTTAAAATACATTATTTAATTAATAATTAAGATATTTACATAGGCGTAGGGTTCTAAGGACCCAAGACCACACCCCTTCAATGATTTGAAATAAATTACAATTTTACATATATATTGCAATGTATAAATGTTCATAATATGTGCTTAGCATCCCCTTCCCCAATAATTTTGAAAACCATGTTCACCATTCTACAAAATTATAATTAGGAAAAAAATACTGTGTTAATTAAATCAAACTTTTTGCATACATATAATTATTTACATGATGTGATAGTGATTTACAATTTATTAGTTAAGCTTATCTGTCTACGAAGCAAAGGGTAAAGACTTTGGAGTCTGACAAAGCACCTGCAACCCAGAACCAGATATAATTAACGGAAGTGGAAGTAATATACAAATAATAATAATAAAAAAAGATGATTGATTAGTATAGATATGGAAGGTATAAATTAAGAAAGTAGTGGTGATATCATAATACCCTCTCCAATTGATATACGATGAAATTAATGTAAGTCCAGACTGTACAGTGGAAAAAAAAAATTATGTTTTCTTTAGATTTTCTCTAATTTTAAAAAAACGAAAAAACAGGACTATATAAACTTTTTAACTAAATATTCTGTCTTAAAACTGAAAAAAATGGCACGAACACACACACACACACACACAAAAAAAAATTTCAACTGTGTTTGAAAAATTTCTCAAAAATTAAAAATAGGATGGTGGTTGCAGCCCTCCACTCAAACCGGCCCTGACATGCGGCATTGCAAGTGCCCTCACGTACAATCTCTGATTATGCAATATCGTAATCGTAGCCTCAATAGCAGCCAAGAAAAGGGATGGTGGCTCTGGCTCCACCCAAAACGGCATTTCAAGTGCCCTCCTTATGTGCAATCTCTGACTACGTAATATCGTAATCCTAGCCTCAATATCAGCCCAGAAAAAAGGTGGAGGCTCCGACCCCCACCCGAAACGGCCCCGACATGCAACATTTCAAGTGCCCTCAAGCATAATCTCCGATTACGTAATATTGTAATCGTGGCCTTAATAGCAGCCTAGTAAAGGGATGGGGGCTCCAGGCCCCTTTCCCGATATGCCCTTGATGACTTGGTCGGTGCATTTCGAGTTTCTAATTTGTCGAAATACAACGTTTCCTCAATTCTTATATCATCTCCTAAGGAAACGTACAGAAGCATCAAAAGTGAATTCTGTGGGCATGTGCAGTGCACAGTTTTGGACGATACAATTCGAGTTTCCAAGTCTAGTCGGTTTCACACCACCAGCTGGCGGAAACGGTAGGAGCGGTTTGCCGATTCCGATGTTTCTTTGTGCGCATGTGCAGTTTTATGAGGACAGTATGAAACAAGGAAACCATCCAGACCAAGCGATGAGACAATATCGTAAAACCGTGCATGCACGCAAAGAAACATCGGAATTGATGGTATGACACCGTGAAATCATGATGAATCACCGATTTGAGAATTACGAAACCGGTGTGATGACGCTGGCTTCAAACCGGCTTTTTCAAGATGTATCGATACATCGCCGAAGCTTATGTCATGGGAACGGATTGAGGTCGCAACCCCGTAGTGTTTTTTGTTTTTCACCCCTAAAACTGAAAAAATTTAAAAAAACATACAATCTTACCGATCATTCATACAATTCACCAAAATCCGTATGTTGTACGGACAAATCACACAAGTTGGCAGGTATGCAAACGTGTTACCACTGTGCCACCACAAGGTCCCAAAAATATGAAAAATACTTATAAATCCCCCTCTGCATTTCATTATCATTAATGTACAAAGAGACTGCAAATATTTTATTGTTTTTTTTTCTAAAATTTCAAAATGGTTCACCCACAATCACAAACCGACTTTTAATATTCAATGTTGTGACACTGCACAATGAGTCACCGAAGATGAGATTCAATGTGACTTCACGGCTTCCCACCCATACACACAAAGCATAGAGGAGTGGGCTTAAACCCTAAAGGTTCAAAAGCAGTGGTTGTGGCGGCAGTAGTCCTTGTAGATACTAAGAGATCAGTTATCACCAGTGCGAACTAATTGACGCTCCTATTTTTTATTTCACCCAATACTTAGTGGTGGACCATTTAAGACGCGACCCACAAGCTTAGCCTGAATCATACAACACTTTACATCATGCATCAAGGTTTATTCATGTCCATGTTTTAGGGTGTCCAAATCATACTGCACCAAGACCTGAAGTTTTCTGAAGAACCTGACTCTCGTTTGTCTAAAAAATCAAATCCGAGACTAGATTTGTACAAAAAAAAAAAAAAAAAAAGACACCCATGATAGTTAAACTCCAGAGTATTGGGTTGGTGGGAATAAAATGTCTGATTAAAAATAGGTTTGGGAATGACCCCCATACAGCTAAAAGGATTTACATACAAGCTTCCTGCATCTTATGTCACAGATACACCATAAATAGCTATAACACGGGTGAAGAACAAGTTCGAATTTGAATTTGTTTGGCCGTAAGGTGTGTCGAAATTCGACAAGGAAAACTCAGATTTGAGTCATCTTCATTTATGAATTTAAGCTGGGACATTCTGCTGCTCAAAACATTAACAAAGCAGTCGGGGATAATACAGCCAATGAACAAACCATTCGGCGATAATTTGCTAAGTTTCGAAGTGGAGATATGAGCCTGAGACATGAACCACGTGGTCACCGAGAAGTTGAAGTTTCTGACAATGTTCTGCTAAGTGTGGTTGTAGCTGAACTGCAAAAAACATGCCATGAGATAGCGGACGAGCTGGGTGTTCACCATCCTACAATTGTTCGTCTCTTGGCTTCACTGGGTAAGGTCAAAAAGACGGATATTTGGGTGCCTCATGAATTGACAATTGCCAACAAGATGAGATGTTTTGAAGTCTGTACTTCGCCCCTTTCCAGGAATGAAAGAGAATCTCCACTGCAGCGAATCGTTACCTGCGACAAGAAATGGGTCCTTTATGACAATCGAAAATTATCTGAACGATGGTTGAGTAAAGCACAGCCTCCTGGATGTAATCCCAAGCCACCCTTACATCCCAGGAAGTTTATGCTTCTTATATGGTGGTCTACAGCTGGAATGATTCATTGCAGTTTCCTGCCAAATGGACAAACCATCACTTCAGAACGTTATTGTGATGAATTACAACAGATGCATTGGAAATTGATGGTGAAACAACCAGCTTTGGTAAATACGCATGGCGTTCTCCTTTTGCAATATAATGCCCGTCCTCATGTCGCACAACGGACGATGCTGGCACTGCGTGTGTTTGGCTATGAATCATTGCCTCGTCTCCCACTACTCCCCTGACTTGTCTTCTATAGATTATCATCTGTTTCGTCACTTGGATCGCTTTCTGTCTGGCAAATGGTTCACCCAAAATATACAGGTTCACTGTATTCTTCGCATCCCAACCATAAGACATTTTTTGTTCTGGGATCATGGCCTTGCCATGCAAGTGGTAATAGTGTGTCAATTCAGAGGGAGACTATTTCCAGTAGATAAGTTACTATATTTTTCAGTTATTGGCGAGTGTGATAGTTTTTCGGACATTTCATTATCACTAACCCAATATTAGAGCCATAACCAAACACGTTATTGCTATACCATTATATAGTGTTTCATCTAAAGGGAAATAGAAGGGCGCAACGCCCTGTCCTTTAACTTGTCCGCCCTTGTGCCCATATGTCCCACCCAACCCTCGGAAAATAACGCACCATCCTTCCCCGATGATGATTCAAATTCCCACGTTAGAATCCAAAACGCGTGATGAAATTTGTTGATTTATAAAAATTTTATACTCCAGCATTTCATTTCCGTAATAACACTGATGGTTTTGGCAAAACCAGATTGCAGACGAATATTTGTAAACAAAGCACTTTTGCAGACTTTCAACCATGTACTTCTCTGATAAACGTTAGTGGTTCTACGTATCTTTCAGGTCAAATTTTTGTTAAAATCAATTTGTTTGTCTTTAAGCACTAAATTAAGCATGTTTTACATCCCTATTTTATTACTCTTACTTGTCATATAGTATAGGATAATGTTTAACTAAATTATAGTTATAATAATTTGTTATTTTGTATGAAGTCAGGATTTTTTAATCTTGCCATCTGGCAACACTGCCATTAGATTTCAATGACATGCACTTTACCCTCGCCTTTTGCACACACCTAACTCAAATTTTTTTCTAGATGAAACACTACATTATAGGGGTCCCTTACCGCGTGTATGTGCCAGAAGTTTTACTAGAAGTCCAATGTGGCATTCCATTTATTAATATCCGAGTGTAGTTCCAAATTTTTGCCATTTTTCATACTATGGTTTTACATTATGTAGACAATGGCAGTCATGGTGCACCCAAATCTCAATATTTGAATGAATTTTAGAAGAGTATAATTAAACAAATGTCGATATGTGCAAATATTTGTATAGATCATATATGCATAAACAAGGTTATATGAATTAAATAAAAAATTACGTATCCACCCTATAATGTAATTATCCCTATATATTTTATCCTTAATTTCAATAAGCCAAAGAATACAACATATAGTTTTTAGATAACTATCAATTTTGTCCTATATCCTTAAATTCAATAAGCCAAATAATACATTTTTTTTTTTCCAGATAACTATCAATTTTGTCCTACATATTTTATCCTTAATTCAATAAGCCAAAGAATACAACATTTTTTAGATAACTATCAATTTTGTTCGAAGTTGAAAGGATGAGAAAAAAATTGCCTAATATAATTATATATATAAAAGAAGTTACATAATTTCAGTAAACTAATTAGAAAAAAAAATAAAAATTGATTTTATATGCAGTAAGGTATCGATTATCCAAACTCTGTTCAATTGTACTGCCCAATTATATGAACTTTAATGTCTTTAAACATTACTGCTTTTCACAGGAAAGAAGAATATTCTGGCAAGCTAAATGGATGAAAGAATTTTTTCTGAATAGAAGGGATGGTAGGATCCCCCCACTTCTTTACCTTAAAAAGGATTTGTGACATGGATACACATCTCTAAGTTCTGTCCCAATAGATCAAGAAATTCAAGCAAAATACTGGTTCTAGAAATTTTCAGTGTTTCCAATTTACTTAGTAATTGTGCTGTTTCGAAAAACTTATATGCAAAGAAAAAGGCACAGTTTCTCTTGTTCCGGCCAGGTCCAAACAGGGTTTCTGCCCTTTTTTACTCTGAATTGAGGTGATACTCTTTTTCTTCTTCACTACAAAGCTGTAACATGAGCTACATACATGCATGTCCAAACATCTTTCTAAAAATTCCAATTAAATCCAAAATAAAATGAAAAAAATATGGGGGGGCTAAAAGGGAAAATTTTCAAACACTAGCCCTGTGCTTGATTAGCATAATAGTCTGCAGGTTCTAAGCCAGGATAAAGTGTGAAGGAAAGTATATACATACTTATTCCCTCTATTTAAATTTAACTTTTTTTTTTTTTTAATTCAAACAGTTTAAAAATAAACCTAAAGTTTATACACACCCACATATAATAGCATTTAATGCCATGTAAAATAGTTAAAAACTTTATTTAAATTTCAATTATCCATACTGCTGTCAATTCGCACCAGTTCGGATAATCAGCACTGTACTGCATATCGGATTTCTTTAAAATAAAAAAAACTTTACGAAACAGCCACTACTTTAGCTATAATCAACACCATTTTTTTTAGCTCATTTCCTATTGTATTTCGCCTAAATTAGCAAATCGCATATTACTAAGAAAATTATTTCGATTAATCTGCATAATATATGAAATATATTGTGTTAACTTCATGACATTACTTAATTTAATAACCACTTCATGACATTACTTAAATTTATAACCATTTCATGACATTACTTAATTTTACAACAACTTTATGACGTTACTCAAATTTATCGAAAAGAAAACAGGTGTAATGTTAAAATCTAGCTGAACCGGACAGTGGTGTCCGCAATCATAAGCGCACAATTTCAGAATATACAAACTATTTTAAAAAATTATCTAATGTAATCCAGGTTTTATACGAACTAATTTATTATCTTTTAATGATATTTTATTTATTTAATCTTAATGTATTCAAATTCACATTCGGATAAATTTTCGCAATGTTCAAATTATTTGCTCTCTTTTAATCTAATTTGTAATGCACTTTAATGAATGAATGATTTTTAAAAGTTACAGAAGAAGAAAAACCCCCATAAATACACAACGTAAAATAGCTTACAATCTATTTTAATGCCCACCTAATGTAATGATGACTCACTGCACAAATAATGCCCATTGTATCATGAAAAATATGAAAGATGCAATGTCAAAATAGACTAATGTCACGTCATAAATTGCTGATGCACCGTAATGCCATGAATGGTAATTGAGATGTCAGAAGAGTAGATAAGACATAACTGATGCTTGCATTTTAGAGCATGAAGACAGCTAAGGACAGGCTGCACAGTTTTGACAGTTCTCCAAGTAATCCAAACCTCTCCATTGGAAGCAAATCCGGGTAAACGGCACAAGAGACAAATACATTACTCCTATACCAATATATAGTCATGGATTAGATGTAATGTCATAAAAGTAAACTAGTGTAATGCCATGAGTAGCGGACAGGATGTAATGTCATGAGATAAGATATAATGTCATAAACGACAGATTATATAATGTCGAGAAGAGCAGACGAGCTGTAATGTCATGAAAAGGGGGCTATTTTAAACGAAGTGGTGACAAACTAATGTACACGCCCAGAATAAAACAAATGAGGTATATATACTTATATACTATTATAGCAAAGGAAATTAATTAGAGCATAAAACAAACAAAAAGTTATTACTTATACAAAATATAAAATTAAACAATTTTATCACTCCACCTGCTTCCCGTTGATTTTCACATAATGTTCAGCGCAAACTTGTTTCACACTGTCTTCAGTCTCGAAAGATAAAAATCCAAATCCTATCCATAATGTAAGGAGGAAGCAAATACTTATCTAATTAGTCCTAATGCATACAAATAAACCACTATTAAATACAACTACCAGATATTAACACTAAAACTAGACATTATAAGACCGCAGCTGATTTTATAGCAGCGTTAAACCACAGCTGTCAATCTCCAAAACCACTTCAAACACAGAAATGCCTTCCTTTCTTTACTTTGAAGAGAAATGTTATATCATGCAATATATGCCGTATCCCCCACAAAATATAATTATATAACTATCACTTAAGTCCTCCATATGGTATATATAAATTAGTTAGGCTCTCTATCACTTGCAATTTATTGTTGACTTCCCGCAATTCACTCATTTTCTATAATTTGTTTCCAACTCATGATGTGATTCGTCATTGTGATTTACTGTCAACACATTTCTCATTTGCTGCACCTGTGGTTAAATCATTGCAACTTATAATCATTCAATTATTCACTACAACAATTCGTACTTAACTCACTATGAGTTAGAGCCACTGTTATTGAGGGTTAAATGCTATTAAGCATTCCTTAAAAATATTTTTGATTCTTGTACATTTCCTGAATTTTTCTAACTAGAGACAGAGTTTCTAAGATTCAGTAGAATTTTTGAGTTTGGATGTTTTTAATTTTGCCTCAGTTATTTTTGAAATTTTTAAACATCTAAACAATCCCCCCCCCCCAAAATATATTATATTCTCTTATACAATGAGATTGAGAGCTTGTACTGAAAATGTCATTTAGTCTCGTTATACTGGAATTCTATGGGAAAACCAGGAGATGACAGCTGTGTATAATGGTCCAGGATGACTGCATGTTGAATGCACATTAAATACATGCATTGCATTATGAAATGCACATCTCTCCTGAAACATGGGTGCAACGCTTCTATCTAAGCATTAGTCATAAAAAATTATACCTAAAGGAAGTAATAAGAAAGAAAATAAAAAAAAAAGCTAAGCATATTTGCAAATTCTAAAACAGAATGCTAAATGATAAAAATATGCTAAATAATAAATTAGCATACAGCTACGCATAATGCATACGCTATCTAAGGAAAACATCACCACTGAATGTTTTAAAGTATTGCCTAAAAGGTGCTCTTCTGTAATTAATAATAATTACAATAAAAATATTACTCCAACCTATATATTATATCACAAATTACAGGCAAATATGCTGAGCTTTTTCAAAAAAAATTACATTTTGTTATGTAAGTAAATACATCACTACACAGTTACAAATCTATATTTCCGATTTAAAACTGTTTCATTAAAAAAGTAATAATACATGCTCTATGGCTATATTTACATACAGATAGATATAATAATCAGTTTTAAGTAAATAATCAGTAATGAATTCATAAATTTCTAACCCAGGTTAGTGATGATAATGAGTAACTAACTTGAGAGAAATTAAATTTAAAAAATTGATTTAGCCCACCATCCAATACCACCACCATTTTTTCCGCACATACCTCTGGCTTTCTTCTTTTCTTGATCATACATCAGAACAACCTCCATCACCTGCAATAACAACACATGGTCAACAAAACAATCAAACACAGCAAAAACTAACTTACATAATACTGGCATAATTACAAAGTGGCATGATTGTATTTATAATGCAAATACATAATGATTATGTGTATTTGCATAATTGCTTTGTTTTATTACAGCATAGGCTCAAACTTCCAATTTATAAACTAATGAATTAGCCCCAAAAAATCACAATACTGATGTTAATTTCCGCTTTGATTTA
>QLNU02014176.1:95942458-95953316 GCA_006491805.2 Dysdera silvatica
TTCGCCAGACTCACTGTCGCTATATATTCTGCAATGACACCGACGGCTTGGCGCAAATAATTGCTCATCCTCATCACTGTCACCATGTTCTTCAGTTACATCCAACTCGTCAATAATTCGCACTCATTCTGCGTCATCCATGTTCGTAACAGGGTATAATTTTTTCAAAAAGGTATCAACAAAACTGACAAAATTTTCTACTGCTAATTGTCTCTCTATGAAAACTTTGACGGTTTTTGAATACTGACTGCACGTTAGAAGGATCAAGAAAGACTGAAAAAGATTTTAGGCTTGCCGAGTCGATGCACGCATGCCACTTGAATACTCCGATAACTATCATAAACATCATAAAGATTGCGATTACGGTCCAGAGAAACTATCCCGGGTCCCGTTTCTATCTTATCGCTCTAACATATACAGACCCGCGGCACTAATCAGCATAAAATATAACAAAAAGTTAAATCTAATAACCATTTTTTCACTTGTGTTGCATCGAATATGAACCATTTTAACATTTTATAAAGTTATTTTGAAACACAGACCTCTTGTGATGAGTACAATAAGGCCCCAACAAAGGCGCAACGATATATCGTCGTTGGTATTTTTGGCAAGTGCACCGAACGACGATATATCGTCGTTCGGTACTAAAAGGGTTAAGGACAAACTATAGTTCTGGCAGTTTTCTAAGTACTTTTCAAGGCCCTGATTTGGCAAAACAAATAAAACTCAAGGAACATGGGAATCATGAATAAAAATTTTGCAAGTGGCATGAATCTACAGTTCCATATCTTGAAAAGAAACCCTTATAATTTCAGTTTCAGTGGAGCCAAGTTGGGGAAGTCCCCAAGAAAAACCTTCGAAAACTTCCACCTTTCTTCCCCTAAAAAAAATAATGTTGATTTAAAACATATTAAAAAAATAGGACAATTGCTGAACAATGAAAAAACACACGAGAAAAATAATTCACACAGATATATATAATACATAGTACCAAATTTTTTATAATACCTATAAAAACTTGTATTTTTATATTCTAAACAGGGAAAGATTAGAAGCTTAAGCTTATTGGGAATACAATCCAACCCAGTGAGTATGGTTATATAATCACTAAAACAATACATATATCAAGGCTTGGCAAACCATACTTGCCAACCTCAGAAAACTTGAAAATCTAATAGAAAAACATTTCCCACTCGCCAGCTGAAAAAGTTGCCAATGGTCATTGGGCAACTGTATTTATCAAGTCTTGAGTACATCAATTAAAGCCAGCCTTTCCCTTTCAAAACTTAAAATGAAACGGGACACAAGAAAAATACACAATGCTTTGCACTACTATGGATTTCCATCTTTAGAAGGCAAGGCAAGTAGCTACATCTCTGCAAAAATACATTGCGCTGTGTGTGAAATTGCTATCCCCACCCACCCCCCCCCCCCATGCCTGTGGAAATTCAGTTTTCATTTGTGATTGAATATGAAAAAATTACATGTACAACTGAGTTACATATATAGTTAATAATATATTTCATTTGTAATTGAGCATAGAAACATACTTTCTGAGCACCTCTTGAGCTGCAAACTTTTGGGTCGATCTACAAAGAAAAGAAATAAGAAAAAATATTTTATTATACATCGTATCTTTCTGAGAAGTTGCATTAACCCCCCCCCCCTTCTTTTCGCACAAACTTCAGCAAAAATCCATGGCTCGAATACCACTGTATCTGAGCCATTTCCAACTACAACATCTTTGTTATTTGTTTTGCGGCGTCAAGACTGCAACGATCACGGTGCTCCGGGACCTAGCGTTTCTCCAAGGAATCTGAATCTAGTAAATCCTAAGGAACCAATCCACAAGTTACAATGTGTAGGTACTAAGAATTCTTTTTTGGTGTCGTTGGGTATAAAACCCAAAATGGCTAATGGCATGGTAAGCAAATGTGTTACCACTACACCACTAGTTCTCCCATCAACCAAATCAATATCCCCCATCCCCAACCATGGTTTAAACTGAATTTTTACTTTCCTTCAGCATTTTAGATAAATTTAAAAACAAATTTTAGTTTTTTAAAATTTCCTTTAGCTTTCTTTTCTACTATAAATAGTTGCGATAGTTTTGAAATTTTTGTACTTTAGGAAAATGCTCACCAAACTAACGTAATTAAAATTTAGAGCTACAAATATTACAATTCTGACAGCTGATTCTCTATTCTAAGATTTTTTTCGTCCTTGATACTTACAGTGCGTCCATCCAATTCATGGGGACTAATAGATAGCACTTTCGCTACACATGTTGAATCTTTAAAGGTGACAAATCCAAATCCACGAGATCGTCCAGTCTCTTTGTTCTTCATCACAACGACATCGATCACCTCGCCATACTGTCCAAAATATTCTTGGAGCTTTTCTGATGGAGGGAACAAAAAAAAAAAAGTATTTTCTCACGGAATTCTTGACTACGTTTAAAATCAAATTTAGAATATATATTTTCGCCAAATAATCCTAACATATAACAAAAACGCTTTGTTTTTCCTAGAATCACACACACAGTATATTGAAAGCAAGGTTGGCTTTCTGCCGGCAGAAACTAGTTTTTGCCATGCCAGTGGCAGAAAGTGGAAGAAACTAATGAAAGTATTGAAAAAAGTATTGCATCATTTAATAAACAAAAGATTACAAATATATATTTTTATTACAATAATTTAGGTTATAAAGCTTTATATTAATAATTTCAATAATTAAAAAACACCCTAACATCAAAGATTTGTTACAAAAACCATCTTTCGAAGGCCATATTATTTAAATTATTATGCCTATTTCGCCTTATTTATATTCTCTACCTTATTAAACCTTTGGCTATAAAATAAAAAGCAACAACATTGACAGACTGGCAGTAAGAAAAAGCCTTAGTGGTTTATAACCAATCGGTTAAGCTGTATTACAGCCAATGAACCACACCTTAAGTCTATTGTAAAGCATGTGGTATCTTTTCTGCTTAGAAATATTTTAGAAATCGTTACAAAGTGCTTGGCTAAAGGAATACATAAACACTGTGAAGCCACAAACACCTGGCAATATAAGGTGGAAAAGTTAGGTAGATTGCTTGGAATTGTTCATAAAGAATCATCCATATAACTTGCAGATCATGAAAATGATATGGATGATAAAGGGGCTGTTCAAGTCATAAATAATCAGATGATTAATAAAGATGTAAAAAGACTTGTTGCGGCTCTTAAAACTTATTGCAGGTATAAGATTCAAAAAGATGTCTTTTCTAAAGATCTCTTTTGCAGATGCTTATGAAATTTCATTGACTCTGATAGATGATGATAATCTCATAGAAATTAATCAAAAAAGGGTAAAAAGTAAACTTAATCAGGCAATAATTCAACATCATATGCCAGTTTATATGCTTCATCAAATGTACATGTAATCTAAATTGTCACATGAGCACATAGGCGTAGCCAGGGGTGGTTTTGTAAGGCTGTAACCCTTCCCCACCACAATGAAATTTTTTGTATATTTAACATAGGAACGTGCAAGTTGTAACCCTGTAACCCCCTTTCAATAAGCCCATAACCACCCCTCATGAACTTTCTGCCAATGCACGAGCAGGAAGAAAATACTAGGAGATTCCTTAATGTCATTAACCCAAATTTTATGCTTTACATTATAGCTTTTTGAGCAAAATCAATTCCTTTTCCTGAAACATACTACTATAGTAAAATCTTGGAAAATGTCCCAGTTTCTATATGGTGGTCTAGTTTAAAGGAAACAACTATAAATGAAGATTTTGTAACTCTTGCTCAAAAAGTAATATTGGTTGCAGTATTGGTGGGCTTGGGAAAATGCTTCTCTTATGCTTTTTGTTTATTCCTAATAAATTAAGAAATTGTTTGAATTAGGAAATAGCAGCAAAACTGGTATTTTATTTTTAATTTCTATGAAGAAATATATATAGAATTTGCTATTAGGTAAGTTTTGAAAAAATACTAAAAAAATCATAACTAAACTTCCTTTAATTTAAAATAAATCCATTCCCTTTTGCAATTTGGAATATTTTGCTAAGTTTTTAACACATGAAATAATTATTTCATGGGTTTCTGCCAGTCATTGCCACAGTTGTGGCAGAAACTAGTTTCTGCCATGCCGGTTTTAACCACCTTGGTATTGGTAGAATCATGCCAACCAGGGCCAGAAAAACCTATGAAGATGTGTATGCCCAGTCGGGCATGTAACCTAAAATAATACATGCCCGAACCAAAATTTTATATGCCTGAAATGTATCACTACATTTTTTTGTTCTATTTATTTATTTTTGTACTTTATCAATTAACATCAAGATAAATTAAATGGACAAGATTTATTAGTATGTAGGTTAACTTCTTCTAGGATAGAAACCATGGAGACACTAATGGCTTCGGTAGGGTGTCCCAATAAAAATACATTTCGAGGTCGAAGAAAATTTCTAATATCTATTATTAAAGTAAACAAGATAAAAAAAAAGAAGAGACAAATTAACAGGAGCTTGACAAATGCCGATGAGTTGTGAGCTGCAAGAAGTTTGGCAGGGTAATAACCAAATCCAGTGTTCCCACAGGACTTGTTGAAAATCCTCAAATTCTTAAATGTGGATATGGCGTTTTTACCTTTCTGACTATAGTTGAAGCTCCCTATTAAGTTTACTCTATTGTTGCAGTATCAAAAATTGTCGCTAGGACATTGATAAAATCACTGAAATCTATTTTAATTAAAACAAAAACTAAACCTCCAGAGATCCTCAAGGCTAAAGCTTTAATCTTTTATAACATCCAGTCGGGCATGTGGCTTAAGAGAAATACATGACCCTTGCTGAAGTTTCCACATGTACTCTGGGCATGTTAAGTAATAAGACTTTCTGGCTCCTGATGCCAACCATGTATTGAAAGTATCTTTGAGGAAGTGGCTTTGGCTCAATGCTGGGGTCAGACAAGTTGGTGATATGCATGACACCCTCTCGAGAACTGACCATGTTCCCAACCTGTTCAACTCCTTTATGTAATGAGACAAAAAAATTATATGCCTGCCCCATTTAATTTCCACCAAATTTCCACATGATCCTCAAAAAGAATCGCATAATTGTGCATCAGAGTGTTTACCCAAATTCTATTTCCCCAACTTTGATGACTTTTCCAGGTTTCTAGAACAAATCTTAATCGGGATTTCCAGTCACTAATTAGAGTAAACAGAATACACGTACCAAAATTTGTGCAATCAAAATAAGTTTCAAGGATGTCAAATCGACAACACAAACCCCAAAGCCATTTATAACTCAATTATAGTGAATTTACAAATTCAAAGCTGTATTAAAGTGCATTTTACACTAAAACTTGCACTAATTAAATATATACAGCAACATTTCCATTTGTCCCTTTTTCGAAGTTCATTATAAAAAGAGTTTTATTAAAATTTCATTATAAAAGAGAACTATATAATCACAAAGCTGATGTTTTTCCATCTTCTATTTCCCCATTTAAAATACATGCATGATATATAAGGCTAAAGAGATTTGTATGATCAAAATCTCTTACAGATTAAATAATTTAGCTAAAAAAAATTTTTTTTCCCCAGTTTGGTAGAAATTTTTTTCCCAGAGTTTCAGTTATATATTTGGTAAACATTTTCTTTTAAAAGATATACAAGCTTAATAATTTTATATAAATTATATTAGTTTTGGTGAAAAATGGTAAGTTTTGTAAGAAGTTTAGTCAAAAGTACAAGTTTTTCAAATTTTTCAGTAGGCAATGTGGTATGAAAAGCACAGTTCAGGAAAATTATTTTAATAAGTTATTTATTATAACAATGAATTTCAAATTTCCCTGACTTGGGCCTTTGTATTTCAAATTTCCCTGATTTTTCCAGTTAGAAAAATTCCCTGGCTTTTCTGGATGAGTACACACCTTTGTACTCGAAGGAATTTGAGGAATTTCAATGTAGAAAAGTCAGATGTTGAAATTTGTGACAAGTTAATACTTTTTATTACAACTGTAACTAAAATCTAACCAATCTTCATAAAATTTTCATTTGCCTTTATGGTCAGATTAAAACAAATTATACAAAAATGTTATATGCAAAGGCGTGTTATAAAATTCTTTAGACTTTTGATTGGTAATTTTATTTTGAAAGCCAATAGTCATTTATTTAATAAAACTCTTATTTACAGAGTAGTGTAACTTACAAAAGCTTTTTGCCAAAAGCAATTAAATCGACAACGAGGAGTGTTTTTAATAAACAATTTGTAAAAATTTCGTTATATTGTTTCTGCACATCATATACATATTTTTAGCATAATATGAATATTTTACATTAAGCCTTTATGTACTGGTGAGACACTGAAGTCGCAGTAAATTTACTGATGCATTTAATGAACATTATGGTATATAAAGTTAATATTTTTACCATATTATGGAATTCAAAAATTGCACAAAATGTTTAGAAACTTTTTATAAATCTGGTAAGTAGAGATTTCAAATGGTAGTTTAAACAGATAGATGGACAGATCAGATAAATGAAATGTAAGTTGATGAATTAAAACTTCCAAACACACTTCAGGATTTGAACATTCATTACTTGAAGGTGTCTACTATTCAGGAGGATTAGAGGATAGCGAGCAATGGGGCTAGGAATTGGAAAGATGTTTGTTATTCAAGAATCCATTGAGGTTGTTTATTATGACTTACAATCATAAAAAAAAATGTGGACATGTGTATGAGTCCATGCTACAAGACCCTGAACAAAATACTCTTGAAGATGAAATACGTTAAAAAAATATAAAAACCACTTTCAGAACATGATCGTAGAATTACACCATGCATAAATCTGCAATCGCCAACCGGTGATCTGCAGCAAAATCTGGACATTATTTGCATTTTTAATGTTTTATTAATAATAAAACAAAAATAATATTCTAAGAAATTCTCATATTCTGAATGACAATTTCCACCTTTATATTGCACTAAATTCACGAAATGTGCTTGACAGAATCCTAAACGTGTAAGTACTAATAAAAAATTTAATGGTCCATGAGGTCTGAAATGTTGGTGACTACTGGTATAAACAATTTAATAATACAGTAAAACCTCGATTATCCATCAGACACGGGACCAGAGCCTTGACGGATAATTGAAAAGACGGTTAAGCGGAAACGGGGAAATTTACAGTACAATATAGTACATTTTTATTAAAATTATACAATTAAAAAAAAATACGTTGTGAAATTTGCTGAAGGCACACACAAATGAAATTTATTTGAATCTGAAAGGAGAACACCTTGAGAACTTACTTGAATGAACCACAAATAAACGACGGTGCCCAACTGCTCAAGTAATGATTTTTTCATTGCCTTATTCACCGTTACGTCACCATCAGAAGTAAGTTTGGAAACATGGCTTTCGATTTTATCGACATCTCTCTTAATATCAATCACATTTGTTCAGCACACGCCAATAATTGGTGCAAGGTTAACTGAACTTTTTCCCTTTCATAGACATTTAATGATCTCTATTTTTTAGACAAATCAAGTACAAGACGCTTACGCTTTTTCAGCCATTGTTTTCACAATTTAACACACTAGCATGGCAATGAACTTAACGAGAGACGAGCACACACACGATTGGCAAGGCCATACTAACGCTTTCCAGTCTGAGTGTGCTGCTAGCCTAGTGGCACTAACTTGGACGTGACAGTTACAAGAAAGACAGTAATTGACAGGATAATTGAGGTTCCACTATACACTCTAAAGAAACCCATATAACCTAATGCTATTAGTAATAAAATAATAAAAATAACTTCCATATTAATCTCATAATGAAATGTCTGTTTATAGCAGGGTTCCCATTTACATTGGAGAAAAATATTTTAGCCCCCTACTTTCTCTTCCTGACCAATCACAAAACTTTCAACTGAACATCAGTTGTGTTGGGGGAGGGGGTGCTGCTAGAGATGTGTTTGGGTCCCAGCACTTGCAATTTGAGCCTGAAATACTTTGTGGAAATTTGAGCCCAAGACTGAAAATTCAACATAGAAAAGTCAGTTTTCAGCTTCAGTTGCATCCGTCTTGTGAGCCCAAGCCCACCTAAGCTTCAAAATAATATGAAATATAGAACCCAAGCTCGTTTCAGGCCTGGGCTCTCTAATGAATGACGTTCATGGAAAATTTAGCCATTCAAAGCACGGAAATTAAAGTTTTCCCTGACTTTTCCAGTTTGATCAAAATATTTCATTTTTCCACTGATGCTTTATGGAAGATCCAAATTCATTGACAATTGAAAATTTTCCAGTTGCATGGGAACCCTGGTTACATAGATGCACTTCCCAAATTAACATATTTTGATTAAAATGTGCAAACTCAAACACAAGGTCATTCCATGAGATCGAAATGCAATTGCATGTATACAATAAAAGCATAGAACTTCTACATATCGAAGTTTTTGTGAATCTTTGAATTGATCCTATAAAAAAACTATTTCTATATATTGAATTTTATTTTTTAAATCAGTGGTTCCAATCTTGGGGGTTGTTGCAACTACATTTATAAGAAATTTCGTACCAAATGTTTTCAACGCTTTTATAATCTTATCTACCGATGACGTTACTGTATATACCTGAAAGCTAAACTTCATAAAAAATTACATAATGAACGTAAAAATAAGCGAGATTTGCAATTCAATTTTGTTTACTTTGGGAAAGAAAAGCATCGTAACTTACCTTGACTCGTTTCCCAACTCAATCCACCGATAAACAATTTCCTAAACAACGGAAAACAGAAATTTAACAAAGGGTACATAATACAGAAGATAACATATATAAGCATAACAATGAAATAAACAATTTAGTAAAAACAATTATTATTAAATAGGTACATCATTAATTTGAGCTGGTATTCATTTTTGAACGAAATAAATGAATTGAAAAATAACTGTACAAGCAATACATGGTATCGTTGTACCACTGAAGATCGATGATGAACTTTTAACTATTCAGGATTTTTTTTCTCTTTGAAAGTTAGTCGTTAAATTAAAACCTGCATATAATTAATAGGAAGGTTTCACACAAAAGAACCGCACTTATATGGAACTTATTCGTTTGTGTTTCATTACACAAGGATCCACAGTTTATGGAAAAGATGGCTAATCAAAAGCACACGAAACAATCCTTAATTTTTTGGTTTACTTGCAAGTTTTATAAAATTAAAATGTTCATTACTAATTAATTTTAGCCGTAGTGTAACTTCTTTTAAAGTGTTCCCATGCCTTTGGCTAAAAAAAATGTATATTCTAACAAAGCAGATTATTCCATTTATATTAATCTGCTCTGTTTAAGGTAATGAAAGAGGAATATATTAACAGGGACAGTTAGTTGGATTAACTTAGCAGAAGGATTTTATCTACACCTGGAAGCAAGTGCATGTATATGTGAAAATACACTTCTTCCATAACAAATTGTAATCAGGGTGTCTTCTCAAATTCTATTTTAAACTCCCTGACTTTACAAAGTTTTCCAGACTAAATCTTAATCTATTTCCAGTCACTAATTACAGTAAACAACACACATGACAAATTAAAAATTGCGTAATAAAAACAAGTTCTAAGGCTATAAAATCTCTCTCTCACTCTCCACGAACACAAATCTCAAAGCTGTAATTACAGTCACTTTACAGCAGAGTTTAAACTGTGTAAGTTTTTCCCTGCATTTTGCAAAAAAATTTAATGCCACTTTCGTTAAAAAGCCAAAGTCCTGAAAACAAAAAATTTTCACAATTTTATGCCGGTGGCCACCATACAATGATCTTAAAAGACTTATGACGTCATGAACAGATGAATCAAAACTAGCTCGATTTTGAAAATGCCAACAAACTATGATATGTACCAAAGCTAATGAAAATTGTACAAATATATCGCCAATTGTATAATTTTGTACAAAATTAGTGGTGTTTACAAAATAAGTGATATTTGTAGTTCTAAATTTTAATTATGTTATTTTGTTTATCATTATCCGAAAGCACAAATTTTTAAAAACTTTTGCAAGTATTTATAGTAGAAAAAAAAAAGCTAAAGGAAATAAAAAAAAATAAAATCTGTTTTTACATTTTAGCTAAAACGCTAAAGGAAAATAAAAATCCAGCTTAAGCCCTGCTTTACATATACAAAAAATACTCGATTTGGCTGCAGAGTGATCGTTACTAAGTAGGCAATTACACACACATAAAAAAAATATTTGACACATGTGATTGCCCTAATTACACAGTAGAAACCAAAAAAAAAAATCGTAAATTCACTTCAATGGTCCTGATCAGTAGTATTGTCATTTAATCATCAGAGGTATGGAAAACAACAGTTGGTTTACCATATTGGGAGCAATTGGGAATTGTCAAGTATGTATGCGTAATAGGTGAAGGAGATCAAATGAAACAATTTTGGTCCAGTGAACCGATGTCCGGAAATGAGCCATTCTGGTGGAACAAACTATAGGGGTGTTATTATATGCATCCACATTAGTTAATAGCATAACAAAACGTGGAAATTTTGTCATTCCAGCCTTGAATCATATAGAAAAAGAAAGGTGCCACCACTTAGTACGGTCCAAAACAACTTCCCACGGGGCCAAAGTAATGCAATTCGAGAATTTATGACCCAAACGTGAGAGGGTGTTAGCAAGGCTTAAAATGAAAATTTTCACGAACTGAAACACCATCCTGGTTTGCTCCAGTACATTTCAAGCCCTGGATGGCAGTACACACAACATCCAACAATACTACAATGTATCCCTAAGGGAATTACAGAAACACAGACGTGTCGATAAGGGGTGCAGACAACGTGGCAGGGGT
>QLNU02014176.1:95964249-95992483 GCA_006491805.2 Dysdera silvatica
GATTTGGGGTTGTATAACATCAAGAGGTGTGGGCAGAATTTGCGTGATCAATGGGAATATAAATGCCCAAAGATACATAAATGAAATACTTGAGCCCAAGCTGCAGCCTTCTGCATGTGATCTTTTCCAAGATAATGAAGCATTTATATTTCAACAGGATTCAGCTCCATGTCATGTTGCTCGTGTGTGCAAAAAATGGTTTCAAGATCATCATATTCAACTGCTGGAATGGCCTGGAAATAGCCCAGACCTTAACCCCATCGAAAATCTATGGAGCCGGCTAAAGAAGCTTGTTAGTCGGAAGCAACCCAGCAATAAAACACAATTAACAGAAGCAATAATTCAATCTTGGTTTCATATTATAACAGCTGCAGAACTAAAGAACTTGGTTCACTCCATGGGAAAGCGTTGTAAGGCCGTAATTAAGGCTAAAGGTTACCCAACTAAGTATTAACTGGTATGGTGAACATTTTTGTATATCTCATTTTTTCTATGTATATCACCTTTCTTCTTTATGAATGCTGTTCTATTAAAATACGATTCATAAATGTTATTGCATTACAATCTTGATTAAATTACCTTTCCAATGATATATAATTTTATAGTATTGGTACAAAAAAAAGTGGTGTTATTAGCCATCAAACCTCTAAAATAATCTTTTTTCAAAGGGTTTCCACAATTTTGTCCACTACTGTATATATATATATATATATATATATATATATATATATTATATTTATTATTTGTAAATATTTTATATAAAAATATATATAATAAAATTATGTAAAATTTATATTATATAAAATTTATTATATATTGTATTATTATTTATACATTAATATAAACTTATAATAATATATATAATATTTATTAATTAATAATGATTTATTTAATTTTTCTGAATTTTTGTAATTATTATATTTTATTATATGTAATTATTATAATATATATATATTCTATATCTTGTGTGGAAAGCATTTGGAGAGACCTTCATCCAGCAGTGGATAGATAATGGTTGAATGTGATGATACTCTATAATAATATATTAATAATTAAAAAATATAACATAAGTAAAATAATAATATACATTTAATAATTATATATATATTATTAATTTATATATTAATATATTATTATAAAATATATATACATATAAATAAAATAATAAGTATAGTATAATAATATATTCTCCACCCGAGTGCACAAAAATGCGGAAGGAGTAGCTATTTTCTCCTGTTTTTCTAGCCAAGTAAATGGAAACACTTATACGGAAGTCCACGCACATGCGCACTGCACTGGCAGTTTGGGTCCGTTGGAGGCAATCCTTATGACATTTATAGCCCCTTTTAGTTGGATTTTGACTCTGGATTGAGCTTATAAGTGTTGGCTGTATAAGAGCAAATTACTAACATTACAGGCACAATATTCTGTGAGACAAAGCAAAGCTGCCTTGTTTCTTACTCAGGTACTTTATAACCGCTTAAACTGGTAAAGGTAATAATTGTAACGGAAAATAAATGCCCTACAAAGGATTTTAAATATACCAAAAAATATAAAAAATTAACGATATATTTTTCTTGGTTTTTTAAATACAGTTTTTTAGACAAATTTCCCCAAATAATTCTTCGGTCCTAGATTTTTCATTGGTTTAGATGTGTCACGTGTAGTCTTTGCGCATGCGCATTAAAAACACATGAGGTCGGCTGTTCACAAGAAATCACCAATGTTTGAACAAAATTACCAACATTTGAACAAAATCATCAACAGAATAGCTGGCATTTTTCAATTTATTAATATTCGCTCAGGATAACTGTACAGATTTCCGCCTCCTCATCTAATCTGGGACGTGTCTTTCATCACGCTTAAAAGGGCAATCACTGTCGTCAGGAAAACATAATTTCTAAATTTTATTTTATTTAAATTTTTACAGATGTAATGAACATTTATACTTTCTTACGGTGCCTCAAAATAATCGAAATTGTTTAATTTGAATTCGAAGTAAATCAAAAATTTATTCTGTATCGCATATTAAGGTACGTAAATAAGAGATTCTACACAGATCGGAAAGTCTACAGTAACAAGATTGCACGATGTCGCATAAAAAGAAGTTGAATTACCTTTATAATAAAAATATCGTTTCCAACCAATATATATAATATTTATGTATTAGGAGTTATTGCAAGAGACGTTACCCCCTAAATCTGGTCCACGTTTCCAAAATCTCAAAACCGGCAATTGCCACAAGCTGACCAGCCGCCATTTTGTTTATAGTTTTTGGCTATTTCGTCCTCCTTTACCTCCTATGAACCGTAAAAATAATTTATAGCGTTTTTGGGATTTTCGTCTTCCCATTTTCTCATTTTAACTCCCAAAAAAATTTTTAAAGTGCATTTTTCTTTCTCTGACCAGCTGCCACTTTGTTTACAGTTTTGTGGAATTTTCGTCCTCCATTTTCTCACTTTAAGTACAAAAAAAAAAAATTTTAAGTAGATTTTTGGTTCTTTCCTCCTTCCTCTTAACTTTAAAAGAATAAAAAAAAAACAATAACCAGTACTTATTTCTGCGGAGTCAGATGTGTTTGTGGAGGATAAATATTTTTTATTGCTGCTAGGAAACAAGAAAATAGTTTCTCTGGTTTATCTTCCTTATGCCGCCGCCATATGTACTCTGCAAAATATGAGTCAAATAGAATTTCATTGGCAATATAGTGATGGTGTTCACTCCTAAATTCCTGTTTAGTGTTGCTCCAGATTACCTTGACTGTGCTTGTGTGTTGAGGTATCTTAGGGTCCTTGAAGTGAATATTATGATTTACTGAATAGTGTAGATAACTTGCTTTTGGCAGGCCCCCATACGACTTCAGCACAGCAGTCAGACACTATTGTAGTCCCCGAAAAAACATGCGCAGCAATTTCTCACATTAACACATACGCACTTCTGTCCTCATTCACAACAACAACAAAAAAACCAAACATGTATTCGAGTTTCTCTCCACTCCTCCAAAAACCCATTCTCCTTTCACCCATCTTCCTCCATTATATTTTCTCTTCCCAAACGTGCTTTCATCCACCTCCACAGTCATTCCTTTACCTCCTAGCATCCCTTTCTCCAATACACTACATACTTCTCTGCAAAAATGCCTCCAATCAACCAAAGTGTGATCACTCCTTATATTCAGTTCCACTCGATTGAGATCTGATGTTGCCTTGTATACCCACAAATATGTAACATGCAACACTTCATCCATACTTAACTTACTCTTCCCAAACCAAGAACCCTTTCGAACAGACCTGCCACAATCATGTTCATCAAAACCACGTTTCCTACAACACCACTGATATTCATCTTCCACGCCAGGTCTTGCACACAAATTCATTGGCTTCTTGCATTTCGAACACTCTTACTCAGGAGCAATTAAACCCTCTTTCATTGCCCACTCTATCACACTTACCTTACCTTTCTTTCGCAAGTCATAAAAAAAAAAATCTAGATTCAAATGCTCAGAGATTTTTGCTGCAATGAACACAACCAGACGAGAAAGCAACATGAAGTAATCCCAAAATGTCATCTCAAACCAGTTATACTGCACTATGTGTGAGTATGTGATGCCACACTCTCTTGCGTCCAAAACCCATCTAGTAGAATTTTTAGCGATTTCTAGCATAAAGTGATTTATGTCAAAAATCCATCTAGTGCAATTTTTAGCGATTTCTAGTGGAAAGTGAGATAAGTGGGTGACGTCTCGTGCAGTGACCCCATATATTATTTTTACTTTCAGTATGCAGTAACAATCAGTGTGCAATAAACAATTACACATTCTTAAGTTGCCTCAACACTCGAAATACATCACAAATTTGGTCTGTGTGGCTAGAGATTAAAAAAAAAAAAATATTGAAACGAGGGAATAAACAGGGAATTTTGGACGCACTGGAAAGTTTGATGGAAAGAAACTATCTTAACGATGGTTGGGTTTATTTTCACATCATCAGGTACTTAAAAAAGAACGAAATATTTCAATAAACTTTTTTACCGCTATTTTTTACTCCTCTTTCTCGTGGAAAGTTTACCTACTTTTAATATTGACTAAAGGAATAACTGTACAAATTAATCAATGCATATCTCTATCTGAAATTTCACTCTAACTAGCAATTTGTATTTTAATTAATAAATGCGCCTAATTATTAAAAAGTCATCACATTCTCTTAAAATTCCACATCAGCAGATATTTTTAACAGTAAGACTTTAAATGCAATCTGTAGAACTGAAATTATCATTAGATGACGAAATTATATTCCATTATAAATATTCCTAAGTTCAACTTAAATAGTGTTATCCCTTTAAGGTAATAAATACACAAAGAATTGTCATCGATTATCAAAAGTAGTTTAAAATACTTTTTAAGTAAATAAGTAAAGCAAAAATTGTTTAATATTCAAATGACGATATTTCAAAATTCCCATAATTTTCTAAAACCTTCGTTTTGGGAATTTTGGAAATTCCCTTCCCAAAAATTCTCGGTTTTTTCCAGCATGTACATCTCTATTTATAATGACTGCATTTGCCAGGAACTTGGAGGTCATTATAAACGAATTTCACTGTATATCAAAAGGACTGCAAACCTATATTTTGTCGTATCTACTTATATACAAAATAAAATTATATGGAAGTACATTAGATAAATGCATATTAAGAAAATACAAAAACGTTTTTCGAAAATGGTTTGTGTTCAAGTAGTAAAACGAAGCTGAATATTCTAAAAAATTTGAGATGGTGAGTACGCATCCTCTCGCCCTAACGTAAGTAGTTTGCAGTATTATTGCAATATTGGCATGTAAAGAAAATAGTACTCATATTTATTTTATATACTTTGTTGTGCATATACTGTAATAGGAGTTATTTTTGTATTTTCTGTTTGGCACCTTTGGGTATCTCGCTAAATACATCTGGCTTATCTGATTTACTTGTATTTTGCAACATACCTCCAGAAAAGGCGCCAAGCATGTAGTCTTGGAAAAGGCCTCTGACAACGGTTCTAGGGATGCATGCGTATATTACATTGCGTATATGTATATATATTATTTTTTTGAAACGACATATTTTATATTGATCTTTACTCCTATTTTAGTTCTATCAAACCTTATTCATCTAACTCACCCTAACACTTTTTTATTCTTTTTTTTTTTATATGCACTATTCATCTTATACATGCATTTGCTACTTTATCTTCTCCATTACATTTCAGCGGATCAAGACGTGGTATACTTAATTTCACATTTATTTCTTCTGTATTTTTTCTCTAATTTTAAATTTTTTGCATACATAACTCTCTCTCTCACTATATATATATATATAGAGAGAGAGAGAGAGAGAGAGAGGGGGTGTCTCAGCATCAGGGTTACAAACTTCTAGGAGGGGTAGGGTACACCTAGACGAACAATATTTGTCATAGAACCTAGGATCGCAAACCACTCACAGCGCTAGTTCTAAAACCGTCCAGCATGCACAAATAGGTACAACCAGTGCGCAAAAAGCGCCAGATAAAAAACTAAGGTCAGCTGCACAAGTGCACAGATGATTAGGACATCGCATTCTGCCCCTCTCGTGCACTGGTTGTCACTATTTGTGCATACTGAACCATTTTAGAACTGGCGCTGTGAGTGGTTTGCGACCCTAGATTCTATGGCAAATATTGTTCGTCTAGGTGTACCCTACCTCCAGGGGCAGCTCGAGGTTGATTTTGAACCAAGGCGGCCTGGCATGGATTGCTTTCTGCCCCTCCTCTGGCGAAAACAGGAGATTTTCACAGATGCACAGTGAGCCATATACCCATAGACGTATGCAGGAAGTTCGCAAGGGGACATTACAGAGCCATAGATCGCATATTCCTATGTTAAATATACAAAATTTCATTGCAATGGGGGGTTACAACCCCATCAACACCCCCTACGTATGCCAGTGCATATACCTTATAAAAGTGGCCAAAAGTCTTTGAAAGAATTTGTCGAAACATACGTCAAAACTTGTCTCATTTTAGAGAGATTTTCTACTGTTGGGTCAATTAAAAAAAAAAAATTGAATTTGACTTCAATTTGGAACCTTCATCCAAACGGGGCCAGGGCAGCCACCCCTGCCTACCCCTCCTAAATGTTTGCAACCCCGAGACACCCTGTATGCATATGCATGCATGGATAGATAGATAGGACCTTGTGTGTGCGTGTGTATATATACATACATACAGGGTGTCCCAAAAACCTTGACCGCCTCTAATTCCTTAAATATTGAGACAAATATATGTATTAAATTGGAATGTGGCATAAAAAAAAAGTACAGAATTTCATGACATCAATTAAAATTGCAGAGGATTATTTTTCGAAGAAATACAAAATTTAAATTTTTGTACGGTCCCTGTACACAAAAATTTCCAATGAGTAAAATGTTCAACATACTCCAATAAGTTAATATACAAAATTTCAGCATTCTAATGGAAAAAGAACCAGAGATATGAAGACCCAAAATAATGTGACTTAGCAGAATGGATTTCTTATCTTCCAGGCATGTACCTATTTCTCCCTTCAAAGTGTTGTAAGTTAGATATTTTGGACTTTCATACCTCTGGTTCTTTTATCCACTAGAATGCTGAAATTTTGTATATTGACCTATTGGATTATGGGGCACATTTCACTTATTGGAAATTTTTGTGTACGGGGACTGTATAAAAACTTAAATTTCGTATTTCTTCAAAAAATAATCCTCTGCAACTTTAATCAATTTCATAAAATTCTGCACCTTTTTTTTACGCCACTTTCCAATTTAACACATATGTCTAGGATCAATATTTAAGGAAATAGAGGGGCGGTCAAGGTTTTTTGGGACACCCAAATATATATATATATATGTGTGTGTGTGTGTGTACAGGGTGTCTCAGCACCAGGGTTGCAAACCACTCAAACCGTCCAGCATGCACAAATAGTGACAACCAGTGCATGAGAAGCGCAAAATGCGATGTCCTAATCATCTATGCACTTGAGCAGCTGACCTGAGTTTTATCTGGCGCTTTTCACGCACTGGTTGTAAATATTTGTGCATGCTGGACGGTTTTAGAACTAGCGCTGTGAGTGGTTTGCGACCCTAGGTTCTATGACAAATATTGTTCGTCTAGGTGCACCCTACCCCTCCTAGATGTTTATAACCCTGAGGCTGAGACATCCTGTATAGTTTCAATCATTTCAGTTAAATATAAATACACTCCAAAATTCCCTGATTTATATACTCGTATAATTGAAAATCTATACAGCTGTTTAAAAATCGCTGTAAAAAATATAGCTCGTTAAACAAAAACGATTATAAGAACGCTTTGTTCCAGCTGTGAGTAAAAATTAACCTTCCTAATTAGGAAAATCTTACCAAATCCACGCTAAAACACATGTAACATATTACAAATATCCAATTAAACATTGAAAATGATATATTTTACTTTAGTAAGTAATCGCAGGGGCTTTTTGTAAAGTTGCTCAAATTTCAGTTTGTTACAAAAATGTTGCATTTCAGATAAAATTTCATTTGAGCATGTCTTTCATTAAAGCCACTGGGCTTATTAAGTACAATATAATTATCCAAACTTTCGAATAAAACATTTACAAACGGTTTTAATGGCATTTCATTGGAGTTAAAATCATTTATGTTTAGGTATACAAATTTGACTTCAACACACCTGGAATCTTTTCAGTGAATTGAAATCCGTAATGATGTAGAAAGTTTCCAGCTAGGTAAAACGTAGTTTTAACAGTTTTATAATGAATTTACCCTTCTCAAGATTGCCAACACTATATTTTCATGGAACACCAAATTGAAAAGTAATACCTTTTTGATATGAAAACACTCCAATATTGGGTGAAATTTCAGAAATTATGATGTAATGTTTACATGTAGATACATAACCAATGAATATACTCCCGAATTATAAGTCTGACTGGAATGATTTTGCTATCATTCTAACTGGTATATAATTTTGTTCTCGACAAAACACGAAGTCATCGCTGCTCATGCGCAATACGCGAGGAATGGGGCTTAACACAAAAGTGACATTTTGGGCTTCCACAGAAATTTCCAATCAGTATGGCTCATGACTCAGAGTAGCTACAGTTCTGGTTTTGGTCTCAAATGATAAATCTCGATTAGATCTATGCGCTCCACATCCAGTCTAGGCATTGAACCAGGTTTAGATAGTAAAGAAATTAGAACAAGAAAATTTTTTTTTAAATCTTTACAGTGCCAACCAAAACTCATAGAAATGCCAATATGAAATATAAAAGATGCATAGCATCAGAAAGAATAACTCAGTGACTATTCAGATATATACAACTGCCAGTGGCTGAGAGGCTCAGAAGGCATAGGGCATGAAAATGTGTGAACGTTGGCGGAGTGGTCTACCACGGTTTGTATGTTACACTTGGTGCCTTATTTTCCAATAGGCTATAGACTAGGGCGGCAAAATTTTGTGTATTGAGTCTGATATAACAAAATCAATATTTTATGATAATATAATCAAATGTTATACAATAATTTTTGCCACCCACGTTTAAGTAGCTCAAACTAGAGCTTTTTTATATTTGGAGAAAAAGAGGCGCCGTCCTCTTTTTCTCCAAATGTAAAAAAAAACACTAGTTTGAGCAACTTATACATGGGTGGCAAAAAATTATTGTATAATAAATTCCCCCACGAAAAACTCACAAAAATCTCGCCCCCGAGGCTTTTCTGTGTTGACCATTATTTGGCAATTGTGTTATCCCTGTGAAGGGTAATAATATCTTACATAATCAAATGCTTTGCCGAGAAGAAAGCTAAACATCAGGCTTTCCATTTAAATACCGGTGGCCGATAGGCTTTTATTTTTTTGCTAAAATTAAAATTTATTACAATAAATTTGAATTTGATTTATTATATACCAAAAAGAAATAATACTTCAATATAAGTTAATATTGTTTAATGTTTATGTTTCAATTTATGAGTTTGTTTTTCAACATATTTACTGTTAATATAAACTTTTGTAGCGTATATTGAATGTAACAATTTTTATATTCCTACTGCTGATTGGGAGGTGGCGGATGAGCGGGAAGAGGCAGCAAAATGGTAAATTCGCCCAGGGTTACACTGGCGCCTTATAGTCACCATACCATTAGATCAAAATTTTTAAAGTGTCACCCAGTATTGGAGTGACTTTCTAGATGTTTTCATGTCAATCCTTTGACTGTGCATCCTGTCACAGTCGCCAATTTCTTTTTCCTTTTATTTTTTCCTCTTTGCATTCTACTATCCATGCTTTTCAAAAATTGCACCACCAAACAAAGAGATATTGGTTTTTTTTATACAAATTTGTTGCTTTACATGAATTTCTTTTCTTTTACAAGAATTGTTTTTTATTGCAAACACCAACCGTCAATTACAACGAGTGAAAAATCACAACTTGCCTTGGAAAAAAATTCAATATATAAAATTTTTTTCAATAAACAGAAATATTTTTTCTATGTATTGACCACGGGATTAATAAAACCTCCGGTAAGTATATAACGAGAATTTTGATGTATGTGAAAGTGTGTCTTTAATGTGCTGCAAATGGAGATGTAAAAGTTGGAAAAAACCCGATTTAAATCAAGGAAAAAAACTGTTTTTTTCGGAAGGGAATATTCATAATTCCCAAAACAAAGGGTTTATGAAAATCATGAGAATTTTGAAATATCGCCATTTGAATTATATAAAACAATTTTTGCTTTACTTATTTAAAAAAAATATTAAACTAATTTTGTTAATTAATAACAATTCTTTGTGTATTTAATATCTTAAAGTGGTAACATTATTTAATCTGAACTTGGGAATATTTATAATGGAATATATTTTCATCATCAAATGATAATTTCAGTTGTACAAATTGCATTTAAAGTCTTGTTGTTAAAGATATCTGCTGATGTGGAATTTTAAGAGAATGTGATAACTTTAATTTATTAATTAAAATACACATTGCTCTAGAAAAGAGGAAGGACCAAGCGCATAATATGTGGTCAGAGGGAATAATTAGTTAGGTATCAAATCGCAATTTTTCGGGGCGGCACTTTTTTACCTTAGAACTTTTTCTGCATATAGTTTTCGAAAAAAAAAAAAAAAATTAGTGGACATCAATGTGACTTAAATAACTTTCTAAATTTAATGGTTTGAAGAATAATTTGCTGAAACACTGTGCACTGAAATCACAGTGCACTTATTTTTGCCATTCATCACAGATATCATGCCCTTTTACACATTACAATATGTGTAAAATTGCAATTTATTTTAAAGTATTGGGGCAGACAGGGCCCTTACAATTCTATGTCTATGCTGTGGTTGGAGTAGTTTAAGAATTTTGGAATTATTTCTTTATAAGACGAGAGCCTGGTTCCAACAAATTTACTCATAAATACTTATTTTCTTAATTTCATGCATTAAACAACCATTAATATTAGTATTTAATTATGGCATAATCATAACGAATAGTAATACATTTATGGATATGGTGTGGCATATTGACAAGTATAAAATTACATTTAAATTAGTTTTGTCAATCACTAGATAAAAAATTTTATGGCATGTTTTAGTTTCCTCAAGCTTTCATTGTTGAATTGATTTATACTGATTTCTATTGGCATATCTTACTTTTATTGCCAAAAATTTATATTTGACTTACCAATGAAAACTCTGTCACAAGTAATTCAAATATGGGTTCTTTGTTCTTACTGGATCACAAGTTAATAATTATTATTAGGCAATTAGTTGTTAATAATTATTGGATAAATTATTTGGATTGAATAATTTTATACCTTTTAATCGCTTATTCTCTTCACGTTTATAAATTTAAAAGCTTTAAGGAGATTACACTCCACATTTGATAATTGTCATTTAAAGCAAAGTGCTTATATTTATTTTACATTCTCTGAAGCTCTTTCTTATATTTATTTTACATTCTCTGAAGCTCTTTTTAAAATTTTTTAATAAACTTATAATATTATAATATTGTTAATAAAATTTTATTAACAATATTGAATTTCTAAATAGTAAAAATGAGATTCAATAGTGAACATTCTAATAAACATTTATTAAAAACAATATAATTTACAAAATACACGTATTTTACATTACTGGTGACTCTAGACCGATTTGCCAGGATGCAGCACCCGACGACCTTTTTCCAATGATATATATACCCGCATGTTGGGAATCCCCATCTGACGCCATTTGGTGCGGAGCATTTCCAGCTGGGGAAACCCCAATCGGGGAAACCCTCGCCGGGAAAGCCCCCGCACCCGACGATGTCAGATGAACACCCCCAACTCGAGGTTTTGCAAAAATCCTGTAAGGTTCTGGTAGAGGTTTTGCGATGTTTATTGCACGACTCCTCAAACCGTAGGTTTCCCATGATTCCAGAAAAAGTCTACTCCCCAGATTCGTCACATTCTGATGTAATACTTTCATCGAATGCCAATCTGGTTCGTGACCCTCCCTGAAGACATGTTCAGCCAACTGGTTTGAATCGTCTCCCCTAGCTACCGCACGCATATGCTCCTTCCCTCGTAGACGTATCGATCTTCCCGTCTGTCCAACATACACCTTGTCACAGTCTCCACACGGTATTTGGTAAATAGCACCAGATTTTTCCTCCTCAGGGACGCGATCCTTAACTTTAAGTAATAGATCACGCAGGGTGTAGACAGGTTTGTAGTAGGTCTTAACATTCACACAACTGAGAATTCGAGACAGCTTTTCTGAGACACCCGCCACATATGGCAAAACCACTGATGTCTTCCTAGTCTCATCCTCTACATTCCTGTTTCCACCACTAACACCACATTAGTTACGAGCGATAAATTTAGTCGGGTAACCGTTCTTTTTCAACACGCTTTTGTTGCGTCGTAATTCAACAACCTTTTTCCCGTGGTTAGCGACCATCCATGGTTTTTTCCGTAAATTTAAAAAAGGCGGAAACCAAAATAAATTTCAGCGGGTTTGACAATTTTTCCAAAAATTTCAGTAGAATTGGTACTTTTCCGTCAACACATTACTTATGACCAGTGTTGAATCCAGAGAGTTTTAGTCAAGGAGGGGATGAAATTTTCAGGGGGTGGGGGGGAGTTTAAAAGTTCAACGAGTGGCTGTGGGAGAGTTTCAATTTTTTGGAGGGGGTGAGTGGGAGTAGGGAGTTATCATATATATCAAGTAAAAAATTTGAGATATTTTTTATCCAAATAAAAAACAATTTGATATTAATATGTAGGCGATAGATAGCAGGCATAGCAATACCTTATATCCCCACATATTTGTTGCTACTAGGTGGTGTAAGCTTCATGATGTCGTTAGCAATTCAATCATTTGACTCAATCAAAGAAAACATTAACTATTTATTAACAAAACACAACTTAAACTTAAAAGCAAACTAAACGTAGAACATAACTTAAGATAAAATAATAAGCATGCGTATCGTAGCTGCTATAGCCCTTGCTCTTGCTGACAAATCATTCGGACCTTCTAAGCTGATTTTTATGCAGGCTTATAAACTTTTTTCTCCCATTTTGTTTCTCAATATGCTCATCAATCAATTCATTGTGCTGAAGGAAAGTTTAGCACTGGCAGTTGATACAGGAATACAACAGTTTCCTGCATAATATCTTTAGCTCAGCATATCCCATGTTTGACGTCAAAATGGAATTTATAATGTTCGTGTTGAATTGGTCTTCTTGTTTTGCTAGATATTTAAATAAGCGAATGTCATTCCACGAAGAAATCAAAATTCAAATTTAAGCGGGTGGAGATTATTTTTGCATTATCTTCTGTTAGTTGACAGGAACATTCCAAGGACTCAAATTTCGAAGCAATATTGATAATTGTCATTGCTTCATCATTAAACCTATCCTTAATTTGATTAATCATACAATCAATGAATTTTTTGGGCGTTTTATAACTTGCAGTTGTTTCTTCATTTTGAACAATTAGTTGGATTTTATGAACTGTTTGAATTATTGTCTTGTAAGTTTTACAACTTGTACTTTCTGGGTTTTGTAATGTACAATCTGAAGATAAATTTTCACGATGCATTATTATCGAGTTGATAAGAATTGGTAGTAATGACAGGCAAAGAAAGATCTTTTTTTTTTTTTTTTGCAAAACTTTCCTCAAGTTTGATACGGCGAGTAATGCTTCATGCAACATGCATAGATTAATTAAACAACTGGACTTTCCTAACTCCAACAAAATATTACCTGACAGCGATGCAAGGTTGGCATCACAGCCTATGCACTGTTTGTTTAAAACTATGTTTTAAAATGGTAAAATGATCAACAAAAGAAATGTCTGATGGGATTTTTAATGTTTTCTTTTGTGTTTGTCTCTGTATGTATTGGTGTTATTACTTTTTGTAAAAAATGCAGACCGAACTAAATTTCCGTAATGTTAAATTTCTTCCCGTTTTGTAGAATATCTGTCACATCAGAAAAATAGCTAATGCTCCAAAATATTATTGAGCTATTTGCCACTACTTTATAAAGAGTTAAGTCTAAAGCACAAGCATATCCAGGACAATTTTTCTCCATCCAAATACTTTCTGAAATTAAATCCTGGCTACGCTACTGGTGTAAAGTGCTCTTTTCACGAACTAGATGCCTCTTTGGAGAATCAAATACCCTTTTTTTCCTAGAGTCACCACTACACAAACGCATAAAACTTTCAGTATATATATTTAAACATTGTGTAAAATTTACAAAATATACATATAATTACTAAAACTGCAACAAATAAACAATAAAATGTATATACTTTTGACTTTAAATATATTCAATACATCAGAACAATTTGTACTAATAATAAAATTTCAGGAAAATCACATTATAAAAGTTAATCTTCATGAACAATGGAAAATATTTTTAGCATGGATTTAAGAAATATATGAATATATAGTTTTGACACACAAAATTTTTGTACCACAAGGTCCTATTCCAATCAAACTACAATAACTTTTTAAGAAATTTTCAGCGCAAAGACAGCTGAAAGTTCACGTTGTGCCACGACCTACAGTTTTCTGAGAAATCTTGACTTCTCTTGCTTCGGGAACCAAACCCTGGTGGGCAGAAAAGCGCCACATATTTTACGGTATCACTGGAATCAAAGTTGGGTTAATGGCATAATAGATAAACGTGTTGCCACTACCCCACTGTAAGGTCAAAATACAGTAAAGGTGATTAAAAAAAAAGCCTAATCGCATATGCTACCACAACACAAGTATATAATACGGTGAAATCTGTCATGATATTCCTCCACCCTACTATTATTCCAATTTTAAAGAAAGGAAAGCCTCCTAATAATTTAAATAGCTATAGACCAATTTCGTTGAAAAGCGTTATGGCCAAGCCTATGCAGCGAATGGTTACCTCAAGGCTTGAATGATTTTTAGAAAGTGAGAATTTGATAGTACCGGAACAATCTGGTTTTAGACAGCATAAGTCCACTATCCAACAAGTGGCAGTCATAAGCCAAAAAATTAAGGACATGCGAAGATCTGTCTTGTCTGTTTTTATTGACTTTAAATTGGCTTATGACAAGGTATGGCGTATGAGGCTTATCCAAAAATTAAAAAGCATCGGAGTTGCAGGTAAAATGCTTTCTTAGATTAAGAACCTTATTACTCAAAGGTTTTGTTCGGTGAGGTATGGTAAAACATCTTTAATATCCAAACAAACTGAAACTGGATTACCCCAGATATCTGTCATCAGTCCTATTCTGTTTAATACATTCATTAATGATCTCCCTAAGATTTTATCTCATGATGGTTAAGTAAAAACCACATTGTTTGCAGATAACCTTGCAATGTGGACAGATGTTCCCATAAAGCACCAGGATAACCTCAACACCGTCTTAAATAAAGCCCTGGAAAAAACCTGGAACAAATTTGGTGTGAAGAGGATGGCATGACAATAAACCAAGATAAAACGGCTTGCCAATTGATCACGCTTAACAGGTAAAACTTCTGTCCTAAGTTACAATACACAGGCTCTGATATTCGATGTATAGATTGCACAACCTACCTGGGATGTGTATTGGACTCCCATCCAACCTGGAAAGATCATGTGAAAAAGTAAAGAACAGAGCAGAAAAAACAATGCCCATATTAAAAGGCTGGATAGTGAGATTTGGGGATACACTTGGGGTACTCTTGACTACAACTTACAAGATATTCATAAAATCAGATTTTATCTATTGTAATGAAATCCTGGTCTCGGCCACGCATGGCATAATACAAGAACTTCAGCTTTTGGAGAATTAGGTGCTGCAGCTCATCACTGGAGCAGTTAGAACCACCCCTAATTCTGCAATGGAACTTCTTGTGGGCACTGTTCCCATCGAAAATGTGATCAAGAAAAATGCAGTTACATTGTTTGAGAAATTGAGAACACTTCCTAATAATAACTACTGGAGAGACTACAAAGTTAAATGCATTAGAAATTTATAAACACAGTCCGGCTTTATACAAGATGGGGCCAGGATTGCAAATGAGCTAAATCATTTTTTGGTTATCAAAAGCCCTGTTTGCCCTCTTGACTATATTGTTGCTGATATCAATTTGGATTTAGTCACAGAGATCGATAAAAAGCGGATGCCTTTCTCACAGATCCATGCTATTGCGCTGGAAACTATCCACAGCAAATACCTTGAGGAAAATTGGCTTCACGTCCATACAGATGGGTCTCTGTTTGATAGAGCTTGTGATGCAGGTGCTGGAGTTTTCTGTAATCTTTTCTCAGTTTATAGTCCTGTAGGATCTTTTACTTCTCATTTTGATGGTGAAGTTGAAGCTATATTTGTTGCACTTAATCAACTCCTTTTCCGTAAGAACACCTTCAATAATGCTGTAATTCTCTATGATTCTAAAGCGGCACTTGAAGCCATTTCCAACAATAAAAAACACTTTAAAAACCGCATTTATGGCTGTAAGTCCATATTGAAAGATTTGAAGAACAAGATCAGCCTACAATGGGTCCCTGCACATACTGGGTTGGAAGGAAATGAAACTGCTGATCAGCTGGCAAAAAAGGCACATCTATCTTGCAGAGACCACAAGGGACCATGACATTTCACTCATCA
This sequence comes from Dysdera silvatica, assembly GCA_006491805.2. Taxonomy (NCBI): domain Eukaryota; kingdom Metazoa; phylum Arthropoda; class Arachnida; order Araneae; family Dysderidae; genus Dysdera; species Dysdera silvatica. Next base: position 95,980,405 of record QLNU02014176.1, read on the forward strand.
AAACTATTTATATGTTACTATTTTAGTAAAAGCAATGACCTGAAGGTTTCAAATAAGGCTTTAAATAAACTCTGGGACGTTCTAATAAATTCTAAATCACTTATTCCGGATACTCCCAGAACTGCCGCCGTTGCAAAATTTCGCATGTTAGCTGGACATGACTGTCTTCAGGCATACTTGTTCAGCTTTGGCCTGGCTGAAAACCCTGATTGCAAGCTGTGCAACAGCAACCAACCAATGACATCAGATCATCTTAACGTGTACAGTGGACTAAAAAACTTCTGATGATATTATTAGAAAACTCAAAGTTTAGTGACTAAATAGTCAAACGCCTGGCATATGTTATAAATATTCCTCCACACCCCGATGAAAACAGATACAGTGTATCAGTCTTGTCTCTAATGATACCTTTTCATGATCCCTTGATGATTGTTATAGACAGATTTTACTTTTTCTTTCTTTTTGTGGCTTTACAGCTCAAGGACTACAATGGTCATGCTGTGCAGTGACCTACTGTTTTCCGAGGAATCCAAACCTCTTAAGGCCTAGGGAATCAAACCCCTGGACTACAGTGAGCAGTGCGATTTTTATGAGATCTCGGAGTAAGCGTTCTTTGCACTGTTGGGAGTCGAACCCGAGTTAACGGCGCACTAGGCGAACACACATTACCACACTGTGTCACCGGAGGGCCAAGACAGATTTCACTGCAATATATATGCATCGTTATTCTGAATTATGGTAGGCAAGGGAAGCTTTAGACCAGGGTTATTGTCCAACACATGGCCTACAGGCCACAATCCAGCCCACCGACAAATGTTTGGAATAAAAAAAAGTTCCGGAATTGTAGAAGAAATTTTTTTCACAAATAAGGGAGGGAAGAACAGTATGGATGACCATAATAAATTACTGTAGAAAATTTTGGTAACTAATTATATAGCCCATTACCTTTTTTTATGAAACTCGCAAAATCACTGATCCTCAAGACTTGTGAAAAATTCTCAAGCGGCCCTCTGCCCGTAAAAAGTTGGACAACCCTGCTTTAGACAGATGTGATTGGGTGACAATTGTTAAGGAAACCCAGAACTCGCTTTCAATTCCTTTCCTTGCATTGGAGTTCAAAGATAAAGGAGGGATGAGAAAACGATAGGGGGCTAAATATGTGCGATTGTCAAGTTACATTATATATATCCATGTATTACTCTTGGATCTAACTAATAAGGACACATACCAGCGTATTTTTTTTTATTTAAAAATTGAGATCTACGCCTGTTTGTAGCCCTTGCCAAAGATATTTTGAATATACAAGTAACTTTTCAAAGGGGGGCCTTGTTAACGGAGCTAAAGGTCCTGTAACTCTTCAGTGTCGCACAATAAATTTCAAAGCACTTCTTGTTATGGCATCGCAGTGTGATCATTACTTATACTGTTGACCATTGTGTGATCTTACTCTGTGGTTTAAGTGCTTATTTTGAAGCAATTTATACCTTACCATCATATTCAATAAGTTGTTTCAGATATAACAATGTGAGGTGGAAACACTGCTCATTGTGCTACACTATTTGGGAATGAACACTAAATGGGGAATGCTTTGACACTTATTGCACAATATTGAAATGAGCTCCTAGCTCCTTTAATAAGACCCATTTGAAACAGCTATTTGTATATTCGAAATAACCTTTGTGTGGGTTACAAATAAGCATACCTCTTAATTCTTAAATCGGAAAACATTTAGGTGCCTTTCCTCATAAGATAAAAAGCCAAGTATGAAATTGCAACTTTAATATTAAGAAGTTTTTTGTTTTTTTTTAGAGGGAAATATGAAATAAAGTGACCAGCAAAAGAACATGTCATCCAATACAGTAATCTAAGTCGAAGGTTCTATACTCCGCAAAGCCCCTAAGGGTTCCACCGTGTTTGTCTATGGGCTCCGCGGCAGAAAATGAAAGAACATTTTCGGAAAAATTAATTTGCTTGTTCAGTAAAACAGTAAATGGATGACCTTAATTTTTGGAAAACTATTTATCACATTACGATTACTACATAATTATCTTAATATCATGCGCATGGTATAGAAACTTACATATAGGCCCCACCTAAAGAGCGTGTATTAAACGTGAAAAAGAATCGGGCTCCGGAGTCAAGTTTTTTCTTAAAAACGGTTCCGCGACCCAAAATGTTCGAGAACCACTGATCTAAGTTACCCAATAGACTGGGAAAAAAATAAGTAAATACATAAAAATAAAACTAGACATTTAATTCATAATACAATTTTACTGTGTGACATGTAAGCTGATTTTTTTAAATGGAGCTGTGTTTTTTATCAACTTACGATACTGTCTCGTAAATACTTCCACAGTATATACAGGGTCAAGAAAATGTTCCTCCATGGGGAACTTAATCTGTAGGTTCACCAAATTTGGCATTTCACAAATCAGAGGTACTACTGAGAACATGTATTCTGTGCTCAGATCCAAAGCAATGTTCAAGTACCTACAAAACACAATGTCATTATTATAAAACAAAATAAATGAATGAATAAACAAAAAAGGACGACAACGAAAGTCTTCTGCTAAAATACTGAGTAGCAGTATATTAGAAGTAACTGTTAGTTTTGAAGAAAGTGGCTGGTGATTTACATATAAACCTACTAACTATAGTGCTTAAAAAATATTTGGTATAAATATTCGTAAGTTATGTTAAGATCATCCATTTCATATGATGATAGATATACGACACTGGTATGCAAGTTTGTGGATCTCATTTTATACACCAAGGACTATTATAACGTTCAGAAAATCTAAGTAGATATTTGGAATACAAACAGATAAGGAAAAGTTTTAGACAAACCCAGTAGTATAGAAAAGGTGGAATACAGCCCCCCCCCCCGGTTGAATATCAAGATACGTTTTTCTTCTAAATGTCGAATCACATGGGATATATATACACAGATGTTTATGAAAATTGAAACACCAGGAAGGAATTGCCCTCTTTATGTTAAATCTTACAGGTCCTGTATAATGGCCCTCTTTGTGATAAATTGAGGAGGCCCTTTGGGCGATAGCCCTCATGGCCAGTCAGCCCCCGATTTCACACTCTCTTATCCTAATATATGGTCGATGCTGACACTTACAAAATCTGCCAATGGCAAACAATAACTTGCTTGTTGCGGAAAAAAAAAAAAGTTCCATTTTACTACTTACAGCTTGCAAGTAACACAAGAAAGTTGCATCTCAACGTAATTTTAAAAATTTGAAAATTAAATTTTGCAGACTAATGTTTTCATTTCCTCTAATTACTGATGCAAACTTTTCATATGACATAGGTCCCGATTCAAGGTGTGACTGGCACTTGAGCCACTTCCCTTGTCAAAAGAGGATTTTGCAGCACTCTATGCAAATTTTTTAAATCAATTCAAAGATTCTTCAACAGCAAAATGTTATCCAAACTGAAATCAGAAATCAAGCACACAAAATAATACACAACTATTATTAATCCACAGTTAGATGGGCTGTACGAATTACCTAGTTAAAGTCTATCTAATGCTGTGCATGTCTGCTATTTCTATATATGCAAAAATTGACCTATGATATCACTTATAAGTCTATAAGATACTTATACAAATCAAACACTACGCAGATTAAATTAAGAAACAATTTTTATCAACATTCTTTAGGCTTAGTAATATGAACGCCGATGTTATGGCACAGTTAGATGGTGAAACGTTCGTAAAGAAAAGAAATGTTTTTTGCGTCTGGTGGGGCACGATCCCATAACCTTCTACAATCCGGGCAAGTACTCTTACCAACTGAGCTATGGACAATGAGCACTCAATCCCCTATGAACATATTTAAAGTGTACTTTCTGAAACCCGGCTATTTCGTGCAATGGGGCAGTATATGGACTGCTTTTTAAATTAAATTGTGAAAAGATCGGTATTAAATTCACCGAAAAGCCTGTTGCAGCAGATACAAAAATTGTTTCTAATTTAATCTGTGTAGTGTTCGACTTGTATAAATATATCTGCTGCAATGGGCTTTTCTATGAATTTAATACCACTCTCTGCGCAATTCGATTTAAAAAGCTGTCCACATACTGCCCAATTTCACGAAATAACAGGTTTTCGAAAATACGCTTTAAATATGTTCATAGGGGATTAAGTATTCATCATCTGTAGCTCAATTCAGTTGGTAAGGGAATCTGCCCAAACTGTAGAAGGTCGTGGCCCACCAGAGGCAAAAATATTTCTTTTCTTTGCAACCGTTTCACCATCTAACCATGCTTTAACATTGGTGTTACAATTACTATGCCTAGAAACATTGATAAAAATTATTTCCTAATCTATAAGCGAATCATTCCATGTCAAATCAACACACTGTTTCCGACAACAAAGGTTGAAAAGGCCGAACAGGGTTGAAGTTTAGCCCACTGAGCAAGAGTGGCCCAGTACCTGAACCCTTTAGATGCAATTAAAAGATGGTCCCTTGTATCTGTTGGAACATGCACAAAGTCAAGCATGTTTTTCCCTCAATCTAGCATTTAGAACTGGTCCAAGTAGTATCGTTTTAATTTTGCTGTGCTAATTTTGTTGCCACCAAATTCTGATATGTCAGTGGCTTGGTTTTAAGTGTGATTTGTGAGAGTTTATCACACTATTTGGTTATTATTATTATAATTTTATTATATTTATTATTATTCTAGTAGTGATCTCCTCTATAATGAATACCAAGGGAAAGACGGTGGATGCTTTGGATTGCATTAATCCGTAAAAAAACCTATTCACTTCCATATAAGAAAAGGATTAAGACCTGTTATGCCATGGATGTGTTCATTATTACCAGGAATTCCTAAAAATTCTAAAATTTGTGATAGCTGTAGAAAGGAACTTTCAAAGCTAAAGAATAAGAATGTGCCTAGCATAGAGGATCTCCCCAGCACCAGCCAGTCTGTCACACAACTTCGAAATAATGAACATCTTATGAGGATACTGTCACTGATACTTCAATGTACGATCAGTCCGAAACGTTAGAAGTACTTAATACCTCTCTTATGGGGATAGGCAAATCCCCAGTATGCAAGAAAAAGGTAGAATATAAAGAACATTGTAATCAAAAAGTTAAAAAAAAATCAGTTCTGTAATAAATAGGAAGCTCCTTCCAAATGCTGATTTCTCCAATGATGATCAGGAGTGTTTCAAAACATGAAATTTTGAACCATTTAACGAATGTTCACCAAAAACGTGTATATAAAATGACAGATGGTGGTTGAGCTATATTTTGGGGAAAAATGAAAATAAAGTGAAAGTTACATTTCTCAATCCATCAGGATCTCTTTTTTCTTACCTTTCACCACATGATGTGCTCTGGACTCCTTCGACAGATGTAATTTGTAAAGTAAATCCCTTCACACCAACTGGCCGGACTTACACTCTACCAAAAGGTGAACAGAAAAAGATTGCAGAAGTCATTAAACATTTCATGGACTAAACAAAAGACTAAGAGCCTCGAGTTTCCAGCCACCACATCGACAAAAAAAAAAAGCACTTTTTAGGATAAGCTTATGACACAAATGTTATCTTCTTATAAATTGAATTCATTTTCTTAGTTGTAATATACTTAGGATATATTTAGTTTTATTAAGTATTAGCATAATTTCTAAAACTACTGATAAGTCAGCTAGATTTGTATAAAACTAGACTGCTATGAAAAACTAAATCCTATATGATAGATATTTCCCATACATGGCTAAAACTTGTATTCTCCATATCACTTGATCCCATTACGAGCCCAAAATGAAACTTTGGAAGGTGTAAGAGGATAGCACAAAGTAATTTTGTGAATTTTTCAAAATTTTAAAATTGATATTTTTTGAAAAATCTAATTTTAAAATTTAATTAAATTTTGTATTGTAAACTTTGTCATGTTATATATCAAATTAAAGTCTATCAAAAGAACTTTAAAATGAGATATTACCCAGCTTTATGCCTACTCTGATTCCAGAGAAAATGGTAGTTAACTATTTCAGGATGCTGCAATTTTTAACAAAAATTTAAATAATTAATATTTAATAACTTTTGAATGGAACATAAAAAAATATGACTTTCATTCATAACTATGTAAAGACACTTGATACACCAAGTTTCATTAAAAATCCATGAGATCAGGAGAGATTTTAATTTCAAACTGTGTTGATTTGACATGGAATGACTCAAGATACGTTTGTACACTTGCAAATTATTACTACATTTAGGAAACTTACAATATATGATCAAAATAATATAAAATACCAATTCAATTTATTAAAAATGCACCATGATACAAAAAGAGAGTTAAAAGAAAGTCACAAAAAACACTTTCTCTCGATTATGAAAACCACAAAAAAAAACCCCATCCATACTCAATATATATATAGGATGTCTATAAGAGAATTCTAAGAATTGATAATCTTAATTTTTAAGAGATGGAATCAACCTACTTTAGTTTGTTCATGGAGGGCAAAAATTCAAACAAAGGATTCAAATTTTCCACATCGAATCTGTTATCTTCCAGTTGTAAAACCTTCAAGTTTTTGCATGCCTTAAGTAGCACTAATAAACTGAAAAAAAAAAAAAGTTTAAAAATTCACAATTACATAATACATATACAGTAGAACCTGGTAAATTGACCACCTGCATAAAGCGACCACTTTACTTTTTTATAAGGGACAACTAGTTAGGACTTAGTCATGCCTATATTAAAGTCCATCATGTATACTAACTACCTGTCTCTGGTGACCAATGCAACTTAGTTCCAAAGGTGGTTACTTTATGCAGGTCCTACTATATATATATATAAAATCAAACTTTGGTAAGTCAAACCTCTCAATGAAATGAAATTTTCCATACGCCAATGTAATAAGAAACTAAGAATAAAACATATTGTCTCGATAACTCAGATTTTTTACTCCTTTTGGCTTAGACTTATTGAAGTTCCGTTTGTTTGTTTGTTTTTTGGTTTTACGGCTCAAAGACTACAGTGGTCATGCTGCGCCGGGACCTACTGTTTTCCGAGGAATCCGAACCTCTTAAGGCCTAGGGAACCAAACCCCGGACTACAGTGAGCAGTGCGATCTTTATGAGATCTCTGAGTAAGCGTTCTTTTTGCACTGCTGGGAGTCGAACCCGGATTAGCCGCGCAATAGGAGAACGCGTTACCACACTGCGCCACCGCAGGGCCATTGAAGTTCCGATCAACACATGAATGAGTGTGTGTGTGTGTGTATGTCTACAACTATGTATTTTCTTAAATTCACCCGTTATTTTCATTAGTAAAATCATGTGGACATTAGAAAAAATGCAAAATCTTTGATTTCAATTGCAATATCAACAACCATTTCTATATTTTTGTTTGGTGGTTTGTGTTTTCCAGCACGACAGATAAAGTCATAATTCATCAGGACCTAGTTTTCCGTGGAATCCAAACCTCCATCAACTAGAAAACCAAACCCTAGACTATGGTGGGCAAAAAACAGCATGCATTTTAAGGTACTGCTGAAGTCAAATGCAGGTTGATAGAACAATAGACAAATACACAGGTGTAATCTGGTGGGACACTTGCCTCCCAACCCCACCACAGTTTTCTTAAAAAAAAGGGCAAAATCATACTTTTTTTCAAAAAGTTTTTCAGTACAATTTTGAGTTTTCGATTTTTTAACCCCCTATAGTTTACACTATATTTAAACCCCAAGTAAAGCCTATGGACAAGCATGTTACCTCTAGACCACCATAGTACTCCCTATATTTTTAATATAAATTAAATATCATTCATAATAAATAATTGTCGAAATAATTGCCGAATAGGTATCATGCTGCTAGTAATTACACATTTAAATATGCAAAATGTGATTTTCATTAATTTTCAAGCATTTTTACTGGCTTTTTGTGATGATTTTAAGTTATGAGTGTAGCCTGGATTATATGGACTAAAAAGCTAGCAAAACATATACTTACAAACAAAAATAAATTCATATACTTAAAAGGAAAAGATCTACACTTAAAATTAAAAAATGTGCACTTAAATATTTTTTTATTCCTATGCAAAATCAACGTTATGTATTTTTAAAAAAATCAAATTAAAATAAATCAATCGATTTTTATTATTAACCCACTGAGTAGAAATATTTTATATAAAAAAATGATATGCTTTATACAGCATATTACAACGTATCTCATGATATTCTGAAGATATAAGCTTTGTCTTCTATCACTCAATACCATCTTTATGGTAGAAAAGGTTTTCACAGTTACTAAATTTATTGGACAGTAGTTATATAATTTTCGTTTAGCAGCAGAAACTTTTGTCAGTAACTTTTACATCTCTGCTACTATATACACAGTTGAGTCATGTTAATGTGAGCATCAGGTAATACTAAAAGGAATTGTCGAATGCAGCAGTTAGATGAGATGGGAGTGACTCCATAAAATGCTATATGCAAACCATTATTTTCTCCTTCTGAGGGTTAATACAATTGCCCAATAGTCTATGTAACCACTGGAGCATGGTTTTCTTATTTTTTGTGGGGAATTGAGATGCTAATAATTTTTTACATCCGTGGCTAAGCTCAAACTAGAGTTGTTGTTTTTTTTTGTAAAGACCAGGTTAAGAAACTCTAGTTCATGAGCTTAGACATGGGTATAAAAAAAAAACATCAGCCAAAGTGCTATATGATTGTCACGGGTATCTGGAGCCATACTGACTGAAGTGTATCTAACGGCTGCTGGAGGGTGCCAAATGGAGGACGAATAGAGCGAACAAGATGACTGGGATCACAAAATGACTGAGGAACGAGATGACTGAGATGGTCTACACAAGGCCAGGTTATCGCATAGACTAGCGTTCTTAAATTATGCTCCCTGGAGCCCGAGGGCACTGCAGATAATATTTTGGAGCTCCGCGAAGAACATTGGCACCAAAATAATCAGGAATTGGAAAAATAGTATCTTCTTAACTAAATTTATTAATCTAGTTTTTAATTTTGAAAGTAGGATGTTTTATTTATATGTAATATATGTAATTATAATTTCAAAAGCAATATCGTAAAATAAAATAAGCTTAAAATTTTTTAAAAGCTGTGATCTTTGTCTCACCAACTACTCCTTCGCAAAGAGGGTAGGAATTTTGTTAGCGTATTTCCTCCTACCACCGTTTAAAGGTCGCTCCAGTATTATTTAAATTTAAGCATATATTTTGGGCTGTTTTATACTCTTCTCCATGTAAGCAAAAAAAAAAAATGCAAATATCTGACTTATCTCCAGCTTAACGGAAAGTTTTCATTTCTTGATTTTTATTTGCTTCTGTAAATATAAGTTTTAAAAGCGATTTATAAATTGGTATAGGTTTTAATTAAAAATTAATTATTACAGTTCTGTTAGGGCAGTTATCACTTTGTAACAAGGCCCACTGTTCTCATTGTATTATTTTCGATATCTTACGATGGAAGACATTAAAAATAATACAACTAAACTATGCTTACGTAAGCATAGTTCAGTCCCCTCCACCCCATGTTGCCCAAGAAATAAAAAATAAACAAAATTTAAACTCCCCATCCCTCCTAAGATGCTTACGTAATAGTTTAATGCCCCCTTTATACATAATGAATTGCTAAATTTTTAAGGTTTACGTGATAGAATTTGGGGCTCCGCCACCTAATTTTGGATTTCAAATGACTCTGTGACTAAAAAGTTTAAGAAACGCTGGCATAGACAAACACAACAAATCTCTAATGACTCAGCATGGTGAAGACTCAACGCTACTTCAAAATCATTGCCACTGTTTTAGAAATATTGACGTTTCCGATGACCTTTTACGTTAGCGTCATGCCACTTACGATTTTTTATTGGTTGCTATACTTGATCATAATTGTTTGTATTTAATCGTAAGTTTACGATCCTTGATTATTTGCGAGACGCCATTTTGTTTGTTTGTTGACATTTTGCAGAATGAGTGCTGTTTCATGCCTGAACCCTGTTTTTTTTTGTTTTTAATAATTTTAGATGGATTATACTCTTCGGTAATTACCAAATGATGAGCATTCTGCGATTTTGTTTTTACAGGAAAAATGAATTCTCCTTTCATCGTTTACTAATTCAGGCAGCGCACACCGAATGTGATCGGAACGGTCACGAGTTTGTGGGGGGCTCTCCCAGTTCGGTTCCTGTGATTCGGGTAAATGTACTAATTGCGTGAAAAATGCTAATTGCAACATAATATTGATTCAGCCTTTTACTGATTCAGGCTGCGTACATCGAAAGTGATCGGAATGGTCACAAGTCACGAAACAATGAGAGGGGGGGGTCTCCTCTCGTCATTTTCCTTATGGAAAATTTTGAAGATGTATAATAATAAAAAAAAATCAAATAAATTGTTTAACGACAACTCAGAAAACATCCCTCACTAACGATTCTTTCATCAGCAAAATCATCGTAAAAATGCACCTATAATATAAATCGTAAGTGGCGTGGCGCTAATGGAAAAGTACCGAATAATTTTTAGTGTCCTGTGCAACTTTGCTATATGCGGGCTCGACTGTATAATATTTATAAAAGGGCTCCATGATAAGGCATGTGATAAGAAAAGGGTTCTGCAGGATTAAAAGTTTGAGAACAACTGTCTAATTTCATTGGTTATGCATTGCTGACCTAAAAAGCAGGAGGTGGTCATATTAATATGACTCGACTGTATGAAGTAACATTATTAATTTGTTTTAATCTAAGATTCAATTTTATTTCTACTCAGATGGGAGTAAAATAAAAGTTGTGGGGAAATTTTTCCAATAGAAGAAATCATAAAATACTTTTAAAATTACTAAAACCCTTAAAATATGCATTTATTTAAAAAAAAAATTGCAGTTTTTATGCAGTTTTCACCATAACGCTAAAAAGGGCTGAAGTATTCAGTTGCATATGCACACATGCACTTGCATATAATATAGGCTTTAGTTATGAGTAACTAAATGTGCAAATTGTACTGAACTAAAATTTACCTTGATAGATTAAGACGACTCATTAACGAATTCAGGTTCAAAGTGAATAAGGTTTGAGCATGAGGAGATATAGCTAGATACAAAATACTTCTTTCATATATTCTGCAATTTGACAAGTCTAAGAATTCCAGTTTGCCACATAAACTAGAGGAACTGCCTGACGAACAGCACAAATAAGACTGATGATACATATCACTTAAGAAGAATTCCAAATCATTTGCAAAAAGGTTCCCTCGAATATCCAGTCTTTCCAGGTAGACCATTTGAGCAAGAACTGATTTCAAGGCATGCAGATGATTAATTTGCTGTAAACATAATACCTTCAAAGAATGGAAGCCTTCCATTATCTTTAAAACATCGTTGACAATGGGGTACGTTAGGCAATACTGACAACTGAATTGCTCTAATTCATGGGGGTTTAGGAAACGACATAAAATAGCCAGCTCATCAGAATAAAGATCTGAATGGACATGCAAACCTCTCATAACTAATTTAATTCGAGATCTTCCACCTGCCTGAGCTTCAAATGCAGAAATTAGTTGTTTTAAAGTCAAATGCTCTTCTACCTGACAGTTTAAAAAAACCTCAAAGTCTGGATCCGATCCTGTAGGAATTTCAGACATTGCTAGTGAGCAAATAATGGAAATTTGTGAATCCTCTAAAGGCAATGCACTTAAATCCAATTTCTTCAAATGAGTCTTAGGCTGAATAAAATTTCGTAGTACAACCGTGGCACTATCATAAAACTGAGATAGAACTTTCAATTCATCCCTTACAAATATTTTCCATGTCCGACAAACATAGGGCAGTGCAATGGTAAGGTTTTCATCAGGCCAAGTTTGTAACAATAAGATAATGGCTAGGGGTCGACCTAGCTCTATTGCCGTATACATTAGAAGTTTCCGTAATCTTGGAGGTATATCATACACACCACGTAGAAGTGAGATGTGGGACACTAGTTTGGATGCAGATAGTTCTTTAAGCGATGGAACATTAAAAGATCTGTCTTCAGGTTCGTTATTAAAATTAACATCAGCAAAGACACCAGATATCTTCTGAAATC
>QLNU02014176.1:95992583-96009043 GCA_006491805.2 Dysdera silvatica
ATACTGAAAACTACTATACATGTTAAAATAACATACGTTTTTTATGGGAGTCATTCTACATTGTCCCAGAGATAGGTTCGTTATTCTCAGCTTTTCGTTCTAAAAAGGTATCCGTTAATGGAAGTTTTATTTTATATTTGTTAAAGCTAATGTACGAAAATGCCGCCCCCCACCTCTTCCGTGGCACCCACTGCGGACAGCCCCCTTTTGGCAAGCCGCTGGGAAGAACCCCCCCACTTCCCCAGTTACCCCAATGACGGTCCGCCTATGAAAAAAAAAGTCTGAAACAGCGTCTGATATAAATATAACTTGGATGCAGGGCAAACAGGGTTGGCAAAGCATATTCGTATTTTGTAGGCGCTTTTGGTGAAACTGCACCCACTTCTGCTCTAACATCATGCGAGTTTAGTGTGCATGCTCCTGGACTTGTCGAAATTGCATGCACCATCCTTCCTGTGAATAATAGCACTACCCACATGTGCCACAAATGAAATCCAACCGCGTCCGTTAAAACGAGTTAGAAGCATTTCCTAACTTCTTAGAAATAGAATCCTTAGTTAAAAAACCTGTATTGGAAGACACTGGACGGGATTATCATTACAACGGACTCTTCATCTCTGCAGAAAAGTTTCTTGGCAGATGCATTGAGTTTTTCTGCCCATTGAATGAAGTCAGTTATATAAGCACGAAGACTTATGGATGAGAATAAAAAATAGAACGAAGAAAGTTAAGTAACGCCCTACAAAACATCCAAGCACAAATACCAAGCTTCATTGGAATAGTGAAAATATCAAGTGGCAGACCAAGGTTAAGTACATGAGGGCATTAGCTTAGCCAAAAAGTTTATAAGGCGGTTACAGGCTTTTAAAAGAGGGAGTTTCAGAGCTATATCTCCATATATATTTATGTGTACATAATGAACCCAATGGGTTTATGGCCATCATCAACAGCCTCCGGTGTACGCCAGTGAGAGAGAATCTTGATGCTCTTAATCGGGAAACACAACAATAGCGAAGGCACCTAACTCATTAAATGCGATTAGAAATATAATGTACAGTAAACTGAGTGTAGGTAATAAAGTGTTCCTCTACAAACTAGACATAAGCGTCCATCCTGACATATGCAGCGAATGACCGGATCACCACCCAAAAAACAATGTTTTGAAAAAAAAAAGACCTTCAGGTACTCGTGTTTAATAATTTCATACAGCGGTCGCCAACCTTTCAGACCTCACAGACTATTGAATTCATAATTTTAAATCCAGCGGGCCCGATTTTGTGAATTTAGTACAATACAAAAGCAAAAATTGTCATTCAGAATATGAGAATTTCTTAGAATATTATTTTTGTTTTGTTATTAATCAAACATTAAAAATGAAAATAATGTCCAGCTTTTTCTGCGGACTAACTGGTTAGTGATCGTTGCTTTAATCTACAAGGAATCTGTTGAAAGAACGTCCTAAAGATCTACAAATCAATGGCGGATCCAGAAATCTTTTAAAAGCTGGGGTAGGGGAATTCATTCCCGATTCCCATTTTAGCTAAATGTCCGATACTTTCGATTTTCCCTAAATCCGGCTCAAAGGTAGGACCGATCTCCCCCCCCCACTAGATCTGCCAGTGCTAGTAATTTATAACATTTCAGCGATTAGACACGCATACAAACCCCCACTATGTTGGACATACTTCTACTGCTGCACAGACTTAATATATTAAGACCCTATTTCCACAGTGCCCACACAAGGAGGTAATTATTACAAAATTTTTATTTTAGTCATTGAGATTAAAAAATTAGACGTTGTAAATGTATTTTGTAATATATTCAATCCTTTTTAATATGCAGATAATAATTAGTTTAGCTGATAACATTCTTTTGGCAGTAAACCCAGTCCTGTATCCAGATGCTTGTTATAAGAGTGCTCTGAGAGTTACAGAGGCCTTAAATAATGTTTTGACATATTTTATTATATTTAATACTAAACATCTAAATAGATTAATACACTTAACATTAATGAATAAATTTCTTAACGTAACTTTGCATTATGAACTTATAGTGATATACTAAAATTTTTATAATTTTCCTTATCCTCCTTATAGAGTAAATGAAGGCTTAAAAACGTTCGGAAAATCACCTGCTTCCTTTGTGAAGTGAATGCAAAATGAAGAGATAGTGAGAGTCCTAAGTTTTTATAACCACATGTTGGGAATTCCGATCCGGCATCATTTGGCGCAGGATAGTCTTATCTAGGGAAATCCCCCATGGCTGATGATGTTAAATGGCTGCCCCCAGGTCGAGGTATAGCAAAAATCGTGTAATGTTCTGAGATGTTAATAGCATGACGCCTCAAAATGCAAGCCTCCAATGATTCCAGAAACAGTTTTTCAGATTTGTCACATACCATACCATAACGAAGATGCCTTGAACTGTTATTTGTTGGAATAAGGGTGCATTTTTGCGGATTGTCTCTACACATATAATTGTCCAATGATGGACAATTCCATTTTAATATAAGGGCATGGCGGCATATTCTGGGGAATGGAAGCGATTATTCTAATCTTTCAGGAATTTAGGTGTGTATACGGTGTCAGAGCCTATCAGAGGAGGGGCTTTTGCCTTGGGCCTTGCAATATTAAGGGCCTCAACTTGGTAACTCAATATATGTCAATTTTGAAGGGCCTCTAAAATATTCTCATTTCCTCTGACGGGCCCTGTACATTGTATTTTGAATCATGCTACATACACATGGAATTTTATTGTAATATTATAAATTTATAAAGAATATTTATTAGAGGGCAGTTGGGAAGAAAGAAAAAATCTTAACACACATGCACTGAGAGCAAGCAGGTAATTTTATTAAAACCAGATGATTAACATTGACATTACATCACCTTTTTATATTTTAAAGCAGTTTGGAATTGATCTCTTATAGTTTGAAGATATGCACAGTTTGTGATATTGGACTAGCCGTTTTCAAACTCATGTATGCATGATCAATAGAAAAGTCAATTACAGGTCTCTTAGCTATGTGGTAGCAATTCAATGTGATGTGGACATAATTAATTTAAGATAATATTCTGGTCGAGTATTAACTCATGTATGTATGTATGTTGAACTCAAACTTCCAATTCCTAAAGACTTTTTTTTTTAAATTTCCAAACTCATTCCCTAACAGCCTAGGTTCATTTTGCAGATTTCTCTGTGAATACGACTCTTTGAATTTGTATCATGTTACATTTTCACACTCTACTACAGGTTGTTGTAAGTTGAAATACATTAACTTAAAGCACATTAAAAAAAAAAAATCTTTATTGTATAAACTACCCCTTCTTAGTATTGTTACAATGTAATGAAACAATAAATATTTATTGTAAAAATGTCACTCTTACATTCAAAACATAATTATTTTGTTAATGAGTTGGTCGTTTTCTTCCTTTTCTCACAGACCTTCTCTATCTGGCTCTGGCTCAGGATCTTTGTATTTATGTAATGAACTGAAAATAAAATTGTAATTTTCGATGTTTGCATTCACATAAAATAATGCAATAATACAACTTTCCCAAAACACACAAACTAATCTGCATAATTCTTATGAAGATTAATTTTATGAGTGCTTAATTTTTAATTTCAATATATATATATATATATATATACTAGTGTGCAAACTTAAGCAACTTTTCTGATTTTGGCCTTGATTCTGCAAAAATCAACTGGAAGACATGAAATTTATACTACAGAGGTACAATATAGTACTGAAAGGATGAGGAAAGTATAGTAGCAAAAAAATTAATAGGATGAATGCAGTGCAGAACGAAGTAGAAAAGGCTTTATTGACAGTATCGCGTTGGTACAAAACACTGTCTGGCCAAGAGGGAGAACAACAAACCAAAGAACCCTAGTAAGAGACATGACCTCCCCTAACTGAAGTGGTTGCGTGGCACCGTTTGTCCATACTCAACAAGAGATTATCTAACAGCCCTTGGGGTAAGCGTTTCCATTCCTCGAGAAGCAGCTGTTTCAGTTGTCTGGTGTTCGCCGGAGGGTAAGATCGTGCCATCAGGCGTCTCCTTAAAGTACCCCTATACATGTTCAATGGGATTTAAATTAGGGGAGCATGCTTGCCAATCCATTTTATGAACATCTTCACTTTCCAAGAGCTCCTCAACAGTAAGAGTCCTGTGTGGCAGTGCATTGTCATCTATAAAAACAAAAGCAGGACCAATGGCACCCTGGAAAAGATGCACGTGGAGGAGGATAACTTCATCACAGTAATGATCACCGGTAATCAAACCTCTATCGAAAATGTGCTCTGTCCTTCCGTTCATCATAATACCTCCCCATACCAGCATGCCAGGACCACCCCAACGATGTCTTTCTCTGATGTTAATGGGATTAAAGCGTGTCCTTACCCCTCTCCATATCAACGGGCGCCGAGAATCATTTGTCAGACTGAAAAGATTCTCATCGGTAAAGAGAACGTGACTGTATTGATGTGTCCAGTCTGTGTTCTCCATACCACTGTAAACGGTGCCGTCGATGGCCTGCTGTCAATGGTATGCAGCATTCAGGATGGCGGGCGAATAGGCCACCTTCGTTAAGTCGTCTGGCCACAGGTGTAGCGGTTGCTGTAAGCAATTGAGTAATGTTGCCCGCTGTCTGCTTTTGATTTCTTTTCGCCTGAAGGGCTATATATCGGTCATCAGTCACAATTGTTTTCCTTGGTCGACCACCTCCAACCACTCTTACAGCTGTACCTGTCCTTTGGAAGGCTTCTCAAGCTCATGAAACAACACTTTCATCAATTCCAAACTCTTGGGCGACAGACGTCGAAGTATGCTCCTCCTCAAGCTTGCCAATCATTCTACCATGTGTAAAGATGTCCTGATGTTTCCTTGTAGCCATACTGCATGTACAATCTCACTTTCACCCATAGAAGAATGTCTGGAAACTTCCTTTCTTCTTTCCAAGTTGCTTGCACTGCACGCACTGACCCCACGCGTTTTGCATGTCCTGACGCCCCCTCTGACATCATGGTGCTGATATTTGCATATGCATCACCTTTCTACTGAGCTGATTTTTCATTGTACTGATAGCAAAAAGCCCTTTTCAACAATTTCATGGTTGTAAGTTGAAAGATGAATTTGTTGCTTAAGTTTTCCACACTAGTGTATATATATACACACAACAAATTATAGTCCACCCTGCCAACAGGTACACAGTCGAAAAAAAAAAGGTGCTGCTGTTGTGCAGGTCTTTTTATCTGTATAAAATGCAGTACCTCATGAGCTGTTGTTTATGCAAAATCAGAAAAGCTTGAAGGTAAAATCAGCTTGTAAGTTTGTTTTTTTTTGTAAAATTTCACTTTTAGTTACATTCACAACAAAAGTTGTTTGCTGATGTCTTTAAGACATCATTTGAGTACGCATGATTGTGAACGAACAGTTGAGGCAAGACAAAGTGTCACTGAAGTTGTGACAGCAATAGGCATGTCGAAAAGCGTAATTTTTCAATTAAAAACAGCTGCCGAGTCTAGAGGAAATGTGAAGAAATGGAGGTAGCTCAGGATGACATATATATACCCTTTTTGCAAAAAAAAAAAAAAAAGAAACAGAAATCTTACACCTGGCCAGTCAGCCACAGCTTGCACTGCTACAGGTATTTGTGTATCAAACTCATCCTTTTCATTCAACCTTTAGCTTACGATGCTGGTAAACATGAATCTGTCATTCCATACGGGGAAATATCGCTTCTTCCCTTCCTTCCCTATACAAACCAACCTATGGCACCTGAAAGCATTGTTACATGGGGTCAGGACGGAGGTGTAGCTGTGCTTAAGTACAAATAAACAACACCAAATGACTTCAGTGGGCACGTATTTTACGTTAGTGAAATATAAAAACCTACTCATAATCTAATAATTATTTATTGGGGGGGGGGATTAACTACCGTCACAGTTAATATCCACCATTCGAAAAATATTATTAGTTGTGTAAAATAACATACATTATGAGAGAAAACGTTTTATCACCCCTCCCCATTTTGAATCATGTACATAGGCTTATTAATAGATATTCAATTTTATAAATTTGAAGCTACACATAGTTTTCAATAGACAAATTTTATGAATTTTTGTTCAAGAGAACGGTTGATAATTGCAGTTAATATAAATACTTACTTTGGATACCATCTGTGTTTCGTTGTATAAGTTAATTTCATTACTTCTTTAGTTGTAGGTCCGTCTGGCTTAAACCGGTATTTTTCATCTTTTCTATATTGAACTTTAAGAACAGAGTCCCCCTTAGAACAGAAAAATGATATTTAAGAGGAAAGTTATACTGGATGAAATTAACTATTCTTTTATGTTATGTTTCAAAATTGCCTGTAAGGTCATTATAAATCATAAAATTTAAACAAAATCTCAATACATATATTTCAAATTACTTGAAGTAAATATCGATATTTAACAGTGGTGTAGTTTGACTTCAAAAGTGGGCCATCTTCAATTGTTCATTATACCCCCATCGAATAAAAAGTTACATTTGACTTCATTTAGAATGAAAACGTCATTGTTTGGCGAAAATTGCTACATTAGATAGAGTACAAGGGCCGAGACTCGTCAAGCCATTTTTATATCTTTTTTTCTCGGGTCTTCTGACAAACCACAATTTATAGTGTTGGTCCACTACACTGTATTCCATTGTGTATAACTGTGCGACTTGGTGAAATAAATATTGACTGATTTCATATGTACATAATTATGATGATGATATATATGAGTTGTTGTAGTTTATGAAACTGTCACGGAACATTATGACTCTTTTATGCGAGGGGCATGGTGAACAATTGAGATGGCTCACTTTTGAAGTCACGCCATGCCATTGATATTTAACTACTGTGCAACTAAAGCTGCCCACTTAGCTTGAGGAAAATCTAGTAATTGCTTTATATTTAATGCAATTTTAATTAAAGGAAATGGGTTTCAATTTTCATGACAAAAATTACAATTTTTAACTTTCTAATACACAGGGCTGTCAAAATTAAACTCTCCCAACCCAGAGAGCCCTCTGGGCGTTTTATGGGCCATAATAAGAAATTTGAACAGTATCCACACTTCGGATTATATGTCTGCGATTCAATAATAATAATAAAAAAAAAAAAAAAAATTCAAAACATTCAAGAAAAAAAAAAAACACCACTGACAGGTGGTGCTATAACACCAGTGAAATGTGATTTGCAGAAACGAAACCTTTGTGCAACCTATGTAAGTGACAAGTTCAAACAATGAGTAAGACAGGTGTTGAATAAGCAAGAGTTTCAAGTTTGCTGCACAACAGGAGTTTTTAGTTTGTTGATGCACAATATCAACCTTGAAAGATAAAGCTCTCTTAATGAAGCTTTTCTATTAGAATGATAAGAGCTGTGCTGCTATAACACAAACATTCCGCCGCGAGAAGAATATACAATGAGGACCCTACACACTCTACACTAGTGCTTCTCAACCTTTATGAAGTTCTAGCCTCGTAAATTTTCTTTTTGTGAGATGAGGGTCTGGCAAATTCTCTTTTTATAATATAAGGGCCCAGTTTCGACAAATTTATTTATATATATATATATATTTAAAACCTTCCACTTTTTAAAATACATACATTAAAAAGTGGAAGTATCATAAGTATGAATAATTAATTATGGCATAATCAGCAAGCATATCAGTGTATTCCTATTAATATGCACTTTCCTGGTATACACCTTGCTAACTCGACACAGACGTTTGAAATATAGATGTTATTTTGTTCAGTTTTAAGGATAGAGGACACACTGCATGTTATTGAAATCGGATTGTAGGCACTTTTTATGACAGGTCATAATGAGCGACATACCCTTTCTCAAATGCTAAAAGATTTCGATGTCTGAAAATTATCGATCATTCATGAATACTCACACATTTAAAAATACAACTCTTGGACAAGAGTATGGAATACATGTATTTTTTATTTACTTTTATAAAAGAGGGCCTGTTTAACCCCGTTTTGATTGGCTATTTGCAATCAAACAAACTGCACTATAGGCATGGATTAATTAGATACAAATTGTGACAAATTTCATTTCAAAAGGTTTATTTAATCAAAAGTTGCATCAAAATTCCAGAAGCTGTGCAGGGACAAAAGTATGGAATACATTAAATCTTGGATCAAAAGTACGGAATAATGGCACTCAGTACTTTGTAGGCTCTCTTTTTGCTTTAATTACGTCCATAATTCTCGTTGGCAATGACGAAACAAGCCTTCCATATTCACAAGGATCAATTTCCCTCCAACTTTGTTGAACAGCAGTCTTTTAATTCATTAATAGCTGTTCGTTTCCTCTTGCTTATGTTTTTTTATTGGTGTGAGCGAAATATTTTCTACCGGATTGATGTCGGGACTATTGGCAGGCCAGTCTCAATGTGTAATACCTTTTTTTGTATAGTAAGCTTTGATTATTTTGGCCATGTGAGATGATGCACTGTCATCTTGCCAAACGTAGTCATCATCACCAAAGTGTTCTACAGTTTTCATCACAAAATAGTCGAAATTATCCAAATATGTATCAGTGTTTACACTTCCTTTCAGGATAGCCATTTCATCAACACCTTTCGCTGTTATTGAGCCCCAAATCACGACGCTTTTTGGAAATCTCGTTGAACTTTGAAGACAGTCTTCATGAACTTTTTCATTACTCTGCCTGTAAACATAGTGTCCACAGTTATCTCCATACCCGAGACAAATCCTCAACTCATCTGTGAACATGATTCCAATCACTTATGGACTAATTCTTTTGTTTCTTCACCTACTTCTGCTCGTCTGTTAGATATGGTTTTGTTTGAGCTTCATGAAACCTATAACCTTCTTTCAGTCTCCTCCTTGCTGTCATATCAGAAACACCTGCTTCTTTATTCTTCCACGCTGAATTAATCTCCCCCTGATGAAGAAAACCTGTTTTTTGACAATCTTTATCAAATTTCTATCACGTCGCTTAGTCGTTTCTCTTGGCTGTCCACTTTTAACTTGGTTTTTGATACCTTCAGTCATTTAAACTTCATTATAATCTTCGAAACAGTTCCTTGGGAACAATTAAGGTTAATAGCAATCGTTTTTTGTGTTTCTCCCGTATTAAACTTACCAATAACTGGAGCTCTCGTGGTCTGCGTTAATTCTCTCGTAAGTGCCATTGTAATGAAAGTATCGTGGCGCTGTTGATTTATGTAGCTGTGATTTACATATCTGTAAACACATCATGGGAATGAATGATGTAACCACATAATTTGAGGGGTAAAGGCACAATGAAGTGGTTAGTTTTGTAGTTTCTTTCTATTATTTCACACTTTTGATACAAGGTTTAATGCATTCCACGTTGAATGTGCAATGTTGAATTTCATGTCTACTCTATTCCTGTTGTCCATGCACAGCTTCAGGAATTTTGATGTAACCTTTGATTAAATAAACCTTTTGAAATTAAATTTGTCTCAATTTGTATCTAATTGATCCACGTCTATAACGTATTTTATTTGACTGCAAATAGTCAATTAAAATGAAGTTAAAACAGGCCCTCTTCTCTAAAATTAAATAAAAAATACAAGTATTCCATACTTTTGTCCAGGGGTTGTACACAGCGTGGTCATTGGCAGTTGCTGCGATCCATGAACTGCAGCAACCTCACCAAATCCAGGACGCAATTTTTATGTAGGATGGTGCACCTCCTAATATTTGTGGCGTTCCGCAGATGTTAAGAAAAAGTTGGTATGTTGTGCCTATCAATGAACAAGATATCCGATAAGCATAAAAGATGCATCGTTTATTGAAAACCTCAATACTGTTTGTAGCCTTAGATTTTGCTGTTTATGCATTCTAATAAAAGACGATTTTATTTTATATAACATTTCTGTTGTGAGATAAGTGAACTCGGTGTAACACTTGTGCATTTGAGTTTTTTCAGTACTTCAATAATGGAAAGGTCTCTCTACTGCTAAACAAGCTCAGTGCAATAACATCTTATATTTTAAAATTTCATATTGCTATCCTGAGTTGAATTTCTTCAATCTATCTCTACCTTTGAACAGGAAAGGAAAATCGCAATTAAAAATCTATTTTGCCCTTAGCGGTCATTGTCACCACAAACTTTGGTAGACAATACCTACCCCAAAATTATTAGAAATGCTAAACTCGAGAACATTTTGAAAAACACGCAACAATAAAGGGTTTCATGGTAGCTAGAGGAAACTTAACCATAGTATATAATTTACAAAAATGTAACTTAAAGTATAAAAAAAGGAAAAAGCATTTTTTTTTAATAAAAAAAAAAAAATTCTACATACCTCATTAATTTCTGGTGCAAATACTGGAAGGGGCTATTAAAAAAAGAAAAACATTTTTAAATTTCTAATTAAAAATGTAAGAATAAGGATATCAGGAATAAGAATGACATTTTGGGTAAAACAGATAAAATTGTTTAAACGTAAGCACAGAGGAAAAAATAACTACTTAAACGACCTATATAATCAGCACATTATAAAGCTAAAATTCTAGTACATTTACCATGCGGCTTAATGCTATTGTGGTATACAATATGCATGTAATATTAACAAACCATGCTAAGTTGATCATTATATAGTAAAAAAAATAGTAAATGTGCAAATTTTAATAAAAATACACTGCGTAAAGGCAAAAATAACTTAAAAATATGAAACTGTACTGTTGAAAAAAAAAAACAAAAAAAAAACGGTAAAGTGGCTTAACCCTATGTTAGGTATTTACTGCCTTATTTAAAGATTTTGTTCATTTATCTAACAGGGTTCCCACTCATATTGGACAAAAAAAAATTCCCCAACTTCTTCTGACAAAATTCCTCAATTAATTACAAACAAAACTTCGAACTGAACTTCAGTTACCGGGTGTACAGCTTCATATTTGCATGAATTCAGCCATTCAAAACAGAAATTGCGAAGGTTTCCCCTGACCTTTCCAGGTTTGACCAAAAATTCTCATTTTCCCCTGACAATTCCAGGTGCATGGGAACACTTCCTAATCTCTACCTATTCTTACATTCCTAACATCCCTGCTTTGTGTTTATAACCATGTCTTTACCCAAAAATACGAAATGGAAATGAATAAAAAAACTACACTAAATTCCAAAGAGAACATAAATTACCCCAGTTGTCCTAATTTTAAGGAGGTCCAGTTTAAAAAAAAAAAACCACCATAGCTACAACAAATAAAAAAAAATGCCTGCAGTTATAGTTTAATAATCACACTGAATTCAATTTAACCATTTTTGAAAAAAATACACAATAAAACATATAAAACCCTTGATAAAAATTCAAATACACAGGTAGAAGTAGAAATTGAGTGTTTTATGTAAGGCAAATAGGTAATGTGGTATGAAAAGAACAGTTCAGGAAAATTATTTTAATAAGCTATTTATCATAACAATGACTTTAAAATTTCCCTGACTTCGGCCTAACTTTTCATTTTTCCAGTCAGAAAAAACTTCCCTGACTTTTCGAGGTATTCCAGAAGAGCAGACACCCTGAATTTGGAACTTGACATTGTATATATATATATATATATATATAAATTAAAGTGATAACTCTACACAGTAAGATTTAAAAAAAAGAAAAGAAAAAGAATCATAATATTATAATGAAGTGCAGTTAAGTACGGGCAAGTTTAATCTAGTTTGACCAGATTTTATTAGAGAATTGAATAGAATGTTTCATTAATTTATTTGTATTATGATATTGATATGTGATTGAAGAACTATTGCGAATGTATTCGGAAGTATATAGAATATATGCATATTATATCAGGGTCAAAATTAACTTTTTAAATCAGGTGCACAAGTGCACCCAAGTCTTACGACTTAGGTGCATAAAATACTAGTTATGTGTACAAGTAACGAACAGAATAGAAAGTAAACCTCAACATTAAAAACGGGTAAAATGTAAGTGTAGCAACTATATTTAAGCATGTAAGCTACAACAAAATGCAACTTTTCAAAATAATTGAACATTCATATGTAATAAAAAAAAATTCAAAGCAAATGCAGATACATTGAGAAAATTATATAAAATTATTCCATAGGTCACTGTTCTTGAAAAAAAAAAGTAAGTAGCCATAGTTTGGAATAGTTAGGTGCACTGCATGCACCCAAATTAAAAATTTACATGCATGGATAAAATTTCATGTGCACAGTGCACCCACTAATTTTGAACCCTGTATTATATTACTTTAAATATTCTCATAACACAATACACTATCTAAATTCCTCATCTTTTCTCCAGTATATTTGGCAACAATTCTTAAATTGCATGTAAATAATATCATTATACAAACAGTAAGCAAATTAATAAAACATCTACTTTAATTTCTTGATAAAGACTAGTTAAACCTGATGAAACATGTTGGAATAAGTTTACTAAATTACATTTCATTATAATGTTGAATATCTTTCTAAATCAAAATGAACATTTTATTAGATATACACAAATTATTAAAACTGATTTAAAAGTGCTTAATAACTCTCCACTCAAAAAGAGAAGCACAAATTGAACTAACATACCCCTCAGTTACGCTTCATCGGGGAGATTATTAATTACGACTTGAAAGGTGAAGCAGCTTTCTGGCAACGTCTCGACATAATTCAGTTCTCTATGGAGCTCATTTGTGCATGTCTATGATGTACAGACAAGTTCCATAGAGAGCAGATTTATATCGAGGTGCTGGCAGAAAGCTACTTCGCCTCACGAGTTGCCAATAACCATTATATCTAAAAGCAAACATGAAAATGAGGAAATGTGACAAAAGGTGTTAGCTATCAAAATATTAAATTCTGCAATTACAGTAGTTCAACTTACATGGAATAACATAGCAAAGAAAAGTGCCAGAGTGGATCTGTAATTTAAAACATTGGCAAAGTTTTCATTGAATTGGAGGGAGAAAAATAAAAATTAAAAAAAAATTATATAAAAAACAATTAAAAAAAATTTAGAGAGCAATTTCTTTAAAAAAAAAATATTAAGAGACCAAATTCTTAAAAGATTTTTAGAGACTGAAAAAAAAAACCACTTTTAGCTAGAAAGGAGACTAGCTTCCACCCCTGCATTATATGATTAATAAAATTTTTGCAGAGTAGTTGTTGTGGAATATGTAGGCAATAAATAATTTACTTTTGTATGCTCAAAAAGTGGAACTTGATCTGGATGCCAGCATACTATTGTGTTCTCATCTTTATTCACAACAACATATGATTTCCTTTAAAAAACAAATATCTGGTTAGGACAAAATAATCAAATATGATGAAAAATGTTAAATACAATTCAGTATTATACAATAATTTCTGCCACCTACGTATATATTATAGCTCAAACTAGAGCTTTATTCGTTTTTGGAGAAAAAGAGACGCTTTCCCCATCCTGGATTCGAACCAGGGTCCCTCCGTTTAGCCCGGAGTGTCTTGGACTGCTAGACGAATGAGGACAGGAAACAACGCTCTCTTTCTCCGTATATAAGGATGTATGATATTATTACCCTTCACAGGGATAACACAATTGCCAAATATGGTCAACACAGAAAAGCCTCCGGGGCGAGATTTTTGTGAGTTTTCGTGGGGGAATTTATTATACAATAATTTTTGCCACCCACGTATAGATTATAGCTCAAACTAGAGCTTATTGATTTTGGAGAAAAAGAGACGCTTTCCCCATCCTGGATTCGAACCAGGGTCCCTCCGTTTAGCCCGGAGTGTCTTGGACCGCTAGACGAATGAGGACAGGAAACAACGCTCTCTTTCTCCGTATGTAAAGATGTTAAGGTATTATTACCCTCCGCAGGGATAACACAATTGCCAAATATATAAGAAGTTTGACTCTTCATCTATTTTATAATAGGAATAAGGGAAGGGAAATTACAAATTTTAATATACCTCTATAAGTTTTCAATGCAAAATTTATGTTAAAAATCTATTAATTTTAAATATATTTATATTTATGTTAAAAATCTATTAATTTTAAATATATTTATATTTATGTTAAAAATCTATTAATTTTAAATATATTTATATTTATGTTAAAATCTGTAATTTTAAATATATTTTATATTTATGTTAAAATCTATTAATTTTAAATATATTTATATTTATGTTAAAAATCTATTAATTTTAAATATATTTATATTTATGTTAAAAATCTATTAATTTTAAATATATTTATATTTATGTTAAAAATCTATTAATTTTAAATATATATTTAGTTTATGTTAAAATCTATTAATTTTAAATATATGTATATTTAGTATTATTAAATATATTAATAAAATACATCAAAACATCAATAAAAACGCCTCCGTTGTTTTCTGAGCTCTCTGGTAATAAGCATCTAGCTACGGGAGTAGAAACAAGGGAGTGGATCTTCCACATCATTTTGAACTACGTCCAATCCTCTTCTAGAAATACAGTGCAGCCTATTGCGGCCGATTTTTCACATTTTCATCTTCTCAATTAACTAACTTCTGCGGATGTCCGAGACGGTTATAATAGTGACCAATGATAAGCGAGCGTGATTATATCTTTCTCAGCAGTATACTGTATGTATAATCTCACCTTGAAGAATGACCCTTGTTGTCCTTGCGCCATAAAACTACAACCAACCTTTCTCAGCAGTGAATAGGTGTTTACAGGTATTTTTGTTGGGCGCGATTGCTAAAATATATTTTAATTCGCAAATTACCTATAATTCATTTCATTTTGGAATTACTGTAATGTAACTCTTTCATCAATGGCATTTAACGGACGGATAAAAGACGTCGTTAAACAGGAAAAGACATTAATCGAAATGCTATGAATCCATGACGTGATTTACGGACAGCGAAATTCAGTCATTAAGAAGGAAAAACGTTAATCGGAATACTGATGTGATTTTCGGGACAGCAAAATACTGTTGTAAAAGCGAAATAGTCGCCAATGAGAATGAATGAATTGAGATAAATTACTCTACTTAATAAAATTGTATTTAATATCTAAGTATTCTTTTTATAAAGTGGAAAATGAAACGTAATAAAACGAGGAACAGGTTAACTTATAATATATACACATATATTTTTTATATATATTTTGCATATTTTATATATATTTTACATATTTTATATATATTTTACATATTTTATCGCTCCCTTTATGTAAAGGGGGCGGAAATGAAGGAAGAAGAGATAATACAAATAAAAAGTATTTTAATTAAATGTATTAAAATTAAAATATGAGTCTAAATGGGAGATATATCAGGGAGAAAATGCTGATAAACTAAAGAATGGACAAACCGTGACAGGTGATAGGTGGGACGAAAAAACAAAATGTTTAGCAATCAAAACAAATAGGCAATAATCCAGCCAAAGGCGGGCACATAAGAATCGAATTCTTAATAACTCTAGGAAAAATCCCCAAACAAAGCATTAAATAAGTACATTTCCTCGATCCTTACATCACGCCCATCCTACTAATAGTCATGTCGATATCATCAAACAAACAAACATAATGTTATATTGGAGTGTGTCAGGAAATTTACGCTGACAAGACATTTTATGATTTTACTTTCACATTTTTTTTTTCACAAAAGGGTATTGAATCTACACCTCCCTATAAACATTCTGAAAAGTACTTGAAATAAAATGAATCCCAGCCCAAACTGCTGACAATGTCAATTTCTTAATTTTTTTACGAATCCTATTATCCAGCAGTACTTTTCAGTTTTCTTATAATTTAAACGATGAGTTTCAAGAAAAGAACGCTTACAGGATAACTCAAATGGGGAACAGAGCATTTACGTTTATGTATAGTATAGTCGTGATGAATAAATTGTCTTTAATCCTTTGCCAGTCATTACCTTCCGAAGGCTATTAACTTTCTTATGTCAACAAACTTGCCACTTTCATTTCAAATATTTCCCCCTGCTCACAAATCAGTTCGAAATGTTACTCCAGAAAATTTATTCTTCAGAGCGTTCTGAAATTTTCCTGTGAGTAGTTTGCAATTTGTTAGATTATTTTTTATGGCGCAAGGATAGAACAGGTCATGCTGGGCTAAGTGTAGAATAGCAAACACACATTTCTAAATTGCAAGGCAATGCTATTAAGTTTTCGAATGTAATTTTTACGTTTACGGTTTTTTTATTCAGGTCAGTAACGTGGAAAAATAATTACAAAAAAATTCTAGCCTAATTGACCGATATAGAAGGAGGTGACAACTTCATCAGGAATTTGAAATCACCTCTAAAGGTCTGAGACATGGGGTGATACTCTTCCGTTCTGAGGACGGAAATCTGTTTTTTGAAGTCTTAAAAAAGCTTTCCAGATAGTTGGATTTCCTGATTTTATAGGTCCCCCTTTTTTGGGTCCTTAGCGTACCTCGAATTTCAGTCTTGACGTGAGCACCCTAGTGAC
>QLNU02014176.1:96009143-96020154 GCA_006491805.2 Dysdera silvatica
GTAAACAAATTAATACAACATCCCATTTAATTCCCTGATAAAGAGTAGCCAAACCTGATGAAACATGTTGGAATACATTTACTAAATTACATTTCATTATAATGTTGAATATCTTTCTAAATCAAAATGGACATTTTATTAGATATACACAAATTATTAAAATTGATTTAAAAAGTGCTCAATATCTCTCCACTCAAAGAAAGCAGCAGAAATTGAACCAAAATACCCCTCAGTTAAGCCTCATTGGGGAGATTATTAATTACGACTTGAAAGGTGAAGCAGCTTTCTGGCAACGTCTCGACATAATTCAGTTCTCTATGGAGCTCATCTGTGCATGTCTATGATGTACAGACAAGTTTCATAGAGAGCAGATTTATATTGAGGTGCTGGCAGAAAGCTACTTCACCTCACGAGCTGCCAATAACCATTATATTATCTAAAACAAACATGAAAATGAGAAAATGTGACAAAAAAATGTTAGCTATCAAAATATTAAATTCTGCGAACACAGTAGTTCAACTTACATGGAATAATACAGCAAAGAAAACTGCCAGAGTGGATCTGTAATTTACAACATTGGCAAAGTTTTCATTGAATTGGAGGGAGAAAAATAAAAATTAAAAAAAAATTATATAAAAAACAATTAAAAAAAATTTAGAGAGCAATTTCTTTAAAAAAGATTAGAGACTGGAAATTCTTAAAAGATTTTGAGACTGAAAAAAAAAAAAAAAAAAACCACTTTTAGCTAGAAAGGAGACTAGCTTCCACCCCTGCATTATATGATTAATAAAATTTTTGCAGAGTAGTTGTTGTGGAATATGTAGGCAATAAATAATTTACTTTTGTATGCTCAAAAAGTGGAACTTGATCTGGATGCCAGCATACTATTGTGTTCTCATCTTTATTCACAACAACATATGATTTCCTTTAAAAAACAAATATCTGGTTAGGACAAAATAATCAAATATGATGAAAAATGTTAAATACAATTCAGTATTATACTATAATTTTTGCCACCCACGTTTTAATTACAGCTCAAACTAGAGCTTGTGTAATTTTGGAGAAAAAGAGACGCTTTCCCCATCCTGGATTCGAACCAGGGTCCCTCCGTTTAGCCCGGAGTGTCTTGGACCGCTAGACGAATGAGGACAGGTAATAACGCTCTCTTTCTCCGTATGTAAAGGTGTTAAGGTATTATTACCCTCCGCAGGGATAACACAATTGCCAAATATGGTCAACACAAGAAAGCACGGAGGGACCCTGGTTCGAATCCAGGATGGGGAAAGCGTCTCTTTTTCTCCAAAATTACATAAGCTCTAGTTTGAGCTGTAATTAATACGTGGGTGGCAAAAATTATAGTATAATAAATTTCCCCCACGAAAACTCACAAAATTCTCGCCCCGGAGGCTTTCTTGTGTTGACCATATTTGGCAATTGTGTTATCCCTGCGGAGGGTAATAATACCTTAACATCTTTACATACGGAGAAAGAGAGCGTTGTTTCCTGTCCTCATTCGTCTAGCGGTCCAAGACACTCCGGGCTAAACGGAGGGACCCTGGTTCGAATCCAGGATGGGGAAAGCGTCTCTTTTTCTCCAAAACAAACAAGCTCTAGTTTGAGCTAATTAATACGTGGGTGGCAAAAATTATTGTATAATAAATTCCCCCACGCAAAACTCACAAAATTCTCGCCCCGGAGGCTTTCTTGTGTTGACCATATTTGGCAATTGTGTTAACCCTGCGGAGGGTAATAGTACCTTAACACAATTCAGTATGTTTAACCATACAAAACAGGCATTCGTTACATTTTCTTAATGCTGTCTATTTCATGTTTGTTAATTGAAATGTAATTAGACTCACACTATGATTCATACTTGCTAGAATAAAATTCAAATTGTCCATATCAAGCATGTCAAACTTGCGACTTGTGGGCTGAAGAAGCAGCTGACAATAAATATTTTTGCAGGCCAGCTAGTATATCCAAAACATGCAGAAATGCCTTCAAAACTTAGAACTGGATTTGAAGATTTTAAATGTTTGGAAGACAAGTTTTCTTATATTTTTTTTCAATAAATATAAAATCAGTACCTAATCAAAGGCAAATGGGGGCATTTTAGTTCTATTGAGTTTCAGATTTGAAGGACAAGCAAGATTTCCTCCGAAGCAAGAAATATGGTAGCACAGAAAAGATGCCAAGTGACAGGAATTTTTTGAGTGTTTATTTTTTTTTCCAGTCCACATAAACCTTGTTTATTTGTCTCATGTTAAACTGAGTTTGACATGCTTGGTCTACATAACGGTTGTCCAACTTTTATGGGTGGTAGGCCACTTAAATTGTTCACTTGAGATATGGAAAGGGGCCAATCACGCTGTCCCCATGGTTTTTCCTTATTTCTGAAGGAATCTTTTTTTTTTCCCTTTGAATCCCAAATAGTTGTCAGCGGGTCAGGTTAACACTGTTGGTGGACTGGATTGTGGCCAGCAGGCTCTACGTTGGTCAACCCTAGTCGACATGGTAGTCAAACGTATCACTATTCCGCTATTAAGTGATCAATGTTTTTGGCTGCATGTTTTTTTTTATAGCGCACGAACAGCAAAGGTCATTCTGCAGCAAACCAGATCAAATATTTGGTAATGTTCATATAGTTTGAAATCGAAAGGTGTGTTATTTGATGATTGTTTCGGGTAGCTAAGATTGTGTTAATTATAATGCTATAGTGTTGTAAGGTTCAGTTTATATGGATCGATTTTGTAATATGAGAGAGAGAGAGGGCAGAGTTTATCATTTCAACTACTGCTAGTAATTCAAATGCATAAAGGTCGCCATGCCAAGTCCGTCTGCCGTTTTGGCATATGCTCCATTCCACTGTGGTGACAAAATCCCACTACCTGGGAAACTGACACTATTATTAGGATTCTCCTAGACAATAAATACTTTTTATCGCCAGTGTATTCAATTCGCTTCTGTTTTGCAATGTGAGGACAGTTTGGAATGTGTTGAACCACAACTTACAATTTCTTGAGGAATTTGAATCTGTTGCCTAGGGGAACAAACGACGGTGCATAACAAGTCGGTAAATACTTCCACCACACCATCGTAGGGCTCAGTTCACTATGATAAATGGATTTCAGTAATTGGTGAAAACTGTCGGTGTAAGCATATTTAGCATGTGAGTAATAAATTCATAGCTACGTAAGATGATTGATTGGACTTGACAGAAGTCAACATTATAAGTGTACTAAAGTTAATTTTACAATGCTGATAATGTTGACTCCTGCTTATTAAAGGGTAGCAGCTACACGCCATCTTAAACTGAACCTTAAATTCCCTCTAACATTATTTCAAAGGTTATGCAAAAATTCCAAGAAAGGAATGTTGGTTATCTCTAAGATAGGGTGCCTACCCAAATTTTACAGACAAAATCTTAACTGACTTTCATTTCATTCAGTCACAAATTACAGTAAACAACACCCAATGCATTAAAATTTACATAATAGAAACAAATTTCAAGACCATAAAATCCACCAACACAAACCCCAAAGCTATTTAAACTGAATTACAGTGAATTTACAAATACAAAAACTGTTTAAAAAAACAACAACAACAACAAAAAAAACCTTCTTTACACTAAAAACTCGCATTGATTAAATATTTACAACACTTTCGTTTAGTCCTTTTCAAATTCATTATAAAAAAGGATATGTAACATGTGAGTACGACAATCAATGGTGGCTTGGTATAATTTTGGAAAAGAATAGAGTGACTGAGATGGTAAATGTGAAGTTTCTGCATCCTAAAGGTCCTACTCCATCATTTACATACCCACTTGACTTTGAAGATAAACTTGAAGTGTATGTTTCCCAAATTCTGACTCTGGTGGAACCCAGGTATCTCCCCAAATTCTATTTCAAACTTCCCTGACTTTTCCAGGTTTCCAGACCAAATCTTAATCGATTTCCAGTTACTAATTACAGTAAACAACACACAAGGCACTCAAATTTGCGCAATCAAAATAAGTTTGAAGGCCAGGAAATCGATTAACGCAAACCCCAAAGCCATTTATATTTCAAATACAGTGAATTTAGAAATTCAAAAACGGTATTAAAAAGTGTATTTCTCTATACTAAAAATTTACACCAATTTAATATTTCCATTCAGCTCTTTTTGAGTTCATGATAAAAGCATTTAACTATATAATCGCAAAGTTGATACCATATCTTCTATTCCACAAGGCAAAGGAAACTGGTAGGATCAAAATCCCTTACATATTAGATAATTGAAATTTAGCTAAAAACATTTTTTTTCAAGTTTTAGTTATATATTTGGCAAACATTTTCTCCGGAAAAATATATAGGCTTAATAATTTTATATAAATTATATTAGTTTTGGTGCAAAATGGTAACTTTTGGAAGAAGTTTAGTCAAAAGTACAAGTTTTTCAAAATTTTCAGTATGCAATGTGGTATGAAAAGCACAGTCCAGAAAAGTTATTTATTATAAGAATAAATTTTAAATTTCCTTGATTTTGGCCTTCGTATTTCAAATTTCCCTAACTTTTCCAGGTTTTCCGGATCGGTAGACACCCTGTTAAAATGACCAAAATATGATCCCATTTCCATCCAAAGATGGAACTTCCCAGAAACGACGCCAAGATCTGCAAGTTTATGTGTGATTTTGTTTTTCGAAATTTTAAAAATACTGTTTTTTTGAAAAATTAAAGGTCAAAGGGGTTCATGTCATGACCTTGAAATTCCAAACTGCTCAAAACTAGTTACATTAGATATCACATGAAAGCTTATAAAATAATCTATATAACATGGTTTTTATTTCATCCATCTATCTCGTTTTTAGGTTGAGTAAATACAGTTTTTATAATTGCACATAAGCAGAAAATTATAATTTTTCCTATATTTCAGAGGCCTATAACTTAAAAAATACTGCAGTTCAAAATCTGAAAATTTAGATTTTTCACTATCTCTGGGTGTACATCTAATGAGCCAAATTTGAAAAAAAATCCAAAGGGTAAAGTTTTTCCATTGGATCACTTGACATAGAATGACCTAAATATTGTTTTTCACTAAATGTCCCCACACTCAAAGCTTGTTATAACTATAGAAAGTTTTCAAAAGAAATATTTTTTTTCCACCATTTTGCAAAGCTTATCACAGGCTTTCTGTGTGTGTGTGTGGGGGGGGACCTCTTTGCATAACAGCTGAAGATACAACGTTTCAGACAATTACAAAAACTAGTAACAACAAAATCATTTCATTCATTAAGCATTTTGTGTTGTGTTTCTTCTTCTTTAATTTGTCCTCTAAATAGTGATTTTTCATGAAAATTTGAAGTTGCTTTAATCCAGAAAAGGCCGAGTAATTAGATATATTTGCTGAAATGCAATTTGTAATATCCACAGTGCCATTTACCATAGAAAATCTATTCTGGTCTAGTTATATGCACAATGGAATAAGTTTTCCTTATAAAAATTAATAAATAGGGTAGAATTAGTAATGTGAGAGAAAAAGTATGATTTGTATTTACCGCATATTTCTATGGGTTCTCCATGGAACTGGAAGATAGTACATTCAAAATGTATAATATGAAATATCAACGAACTTATTCTGTTGATAAGAGTTAATAAGGATAGTACAGTCCTTCTGGGACACTCTATATATATGTAACATTTATATACACAGCATGCCATATATATATTTATTATATAATACGTAATTACAGTTATATGTGCGGATTCAAAAAGTCATCCCCCCGCTGTTAATTTTTTGGTGGGTTCAGGCAAATAAATGCCTCAGCACCAGGGGGCATCCTACTGGGGGAGGGGAACCAAAATTTTAAATGGCAACCCCCCTTGAGTAATACCTTCTTTTGAAGGTCTCGTTGAGAAAAAAATAATGAAGTTTACAGTATGGCACTAAGATGCAGATAGCACCTACGATGCATCTGCAAAGTTCAAAATCGGCCTTTATTCTTCTGGCTTTTGCTCACACTAGTAAGGTTATAGACAAATAACGAAAATTGTAGAATGTAAAGCAATGTGTGTTCTATGAGCGAAAATTTTAGGATCGCTTAAAAATACCAATATTCTAATCCTCAAAAATATTTCCATAGCAACAATAGTTGTTTGAAATAAAAATATTTCCATAACAACAATAGTTGTTTGAAATTACACACACACATCCTCACAAAAAGTATTCCATTTTATACAAACAACATCCGTTCGGTGACTGAGTGGACGAGCCATTTGTTCAAAGTTTGTTTGTATAAAAAAAATACTTTTTGTGAGGATACGTGTGTGATTTCAAACAACTGCTGTTGCTATGGAAATATTTTTATTTCAAACAACTATTGTTGCTATGGAAATATTTTTGAGTATTTGAGGGTTAGAAAATTGATATTTTTAAGCAATCCTTAAAACTTTCCCCATTGGGTTAACATAAAATCTAAAATTTTCGCTGATAGAACACATATTGCTTTACATTTTACAGCTTTCGTCATTTACCTACGACCTTACTAGCATGAGCAAACGTCAGGAGAATAAAGGTTGATTTTGAACTTTGCGGACACGTCGTTGGTGCTATGGGTGTCATAGCGCCATACTGTAAATGTCATCATTTTTTTCTTGACGAGACCTTTAAAACAAGGTATTACTCGATGGGGGTTTAAAATTTCGGAATTACCACCCCCCATGGAGTGCCACCTGGTGCTGGGGGTGAGTCGTGACATAGGGAAAAAATTAGTTCCTTTTCAACAAGCAACTTTCCCAAAAGGACGTTTATCTGCCTGAACCCACTAAAAAATTAACAGTGGGGGGACTGACTTTTGAATCACCCCGTATACAACATATACATCAGAACAGCATAATGTATGTAAATGAAATCTTACTTGGCATTAAATGTTGCAATTTTAGCAATAGATGAAATTAAATTGCTTTTTGGATAGATACCTAAAAAAAAAAAAAATTATTCAGAACAGCCTTTTTTTAAAAATAATCTTAAAACGCAATGAATGGTGAATGCAATTAGTTAATTGGATTTGATCAATATGAGGTGAATTTGATCAGTTTCAAAACTAGTTGGTTGTAAGATTGAAGTATCGTGAATAGAGCATTTACGAAAACAAGAACGGTTTGGAAACCACAGAAAAAAACAGAATATAGGCAAATTTATAGTTAGGCATTCACATCAGAGAATGGAATGGAAATGCTTTTACAGGGTGCATTATCCCCACATGCTCAGCAAGACCATTCTAACTCGTCAGATTTGACTATTTGTCCCTCACCCGGAATACAATTTTTTTTGCACTAGTTTTTCGATTCTATTTTCTTTTGTACCACAGTAAAAGCAGCCAATTCCAAGCATCAGTTTATTTTGTTTTACATAAATACCAAGTTGGCATCACTGTCCCATTCTCCCCTAAACTCCTTAGAACTTCCATCCACTAAAATTCCCTGAATTAATAATACTGACTGATTATAATAATAATACTGACTGATTATAATAATAATACTGACTGATACATACTGAATAATAATGACCGATATATACTGAATTATAATATTTTTGTAATACTGACTTTGTAGCCATCTCTTGAAATTCCTTTTAATATTTCTAATATCACTCCTACCCCCTCAAGCGTTTCCATCTAGTCCTCCAAGCTTCCACTGCTTTGCTGGCAGCACAGTTATTCAGTATGTTCCGTTTCAAGCCTTGTAAACTGGTTAATACATCTCAAACACCCGCTTTCGATAAAAATCACTTTCACTGCACCATTTCAACTTTTCCACACTAAAATCATATTTGGAAGTGAAAAATGAATAGGGTAATTTGAGCCGATCCCATTTTTAGCAAAGTGTCAGGTACTTTTAATATCATCTTCCATGATATAATCCTGGCTCGAAAAAATGCTAAAATGGAAAAACAAAGTCTTTGTAAAATGCAAACCTTCTTACATAAATTTAGGACACTCAGGTGGTAAGCTCCTTTCGCCATCTTGAAAAAAATAGTTGGTTTTAAGATTGATAGAACCTTATAAATCTGGTGATTTTTCTGTTGTGGTTTGAAGGATATCATGCTTCATATTTTCTGTGTTATCCAAGCATCAACTTTTGTCCTTTTTGAATTATGAAAAATTACGTCTGTGTGGCGACGAGCTTTTCAATTGTAAACATTATAGAGGGATAGAATGGAGGTGTATACTATCATAGAATCAGGAGAGTTACTCTTTCACTTTTAAACAGTCACGCGAAAGTTAAGTATTACTGCAAAATAGTAATTATAAGAAAAAAAAAATACTATTGCCCCTGCTCCAAAAAAAAAAAAAATGGTGAGATAGGCTCCCCCTCCCATGCACTTGCCAAATTATGCCTTTGCTTTTATGAATACATAATAACATTATTTAGGATTTAACAGGTTTTTGAGAAGGCTGCAACGTGGGGTGGGGGCTGGGGGATTGAGCAAGTGTTTCGTTGGGAAGGATAGCAGCCGGAGGCAATGTAACGTGGGTACGCAATTTTATGGGGAAAGGGACAATAAAATAGTAGAAAAAAATAATGGGAAAATATTAATACTTACTTAAATATTTTCCTGCAATAACCAACATATTGCACAAAAAAACAAACCTTCCCACAACACAAACAAACACAATTCACCACTATTTTACTTTTGCTTAACTTGACTTATGTATACTTTTAGTTGACGCGTTGGCTACAGAAAATATGAGCTCGGTATACCCATTCAAGGTGGTTTGAAGTCTGAATGATGGATGAAGAAGTCTTTTAATAGAAATAAAATACAGGGTACCAGGGAGGAAATTACATAAAAAGGTTAAACACTGGTAAAATAGCAATGAAAAAGATCACTCAAGCTTTCGGACGCATCAGCAGCAGTCCTTCATCAGGAGTAATGACGATGTTATGTTTCTGTCTCTTTTTTATACTTGAAATTTCTGGAAAACCCTTCATCAGAGTAGTCCCGCAGAATGGGAAAACCCAATGAGAACCAATGGGAGGCCTCCAATAGAATCATGGAAGAACCCCAATAGGGACCAATGAGAAACCCACACTGCGGGTTACCTAATTTGGGGATGTCTCATACATTTCAGAGTAAGAGTTGTTTATAAGTTTCTGGAAGTGGTTGTGATGTATTAATGGCTTTCCCGTGTAGTTTGTAAGTTTCCCAAGATTCTAAGAAGAGTCTACTATTCTTGTTTGTGATGTGACGGTGTAGTATTTTTGTTGAGTCCCAGTCGGGTTCGTGTCCGTGTTGTAAAGCGTGTTCTGCCAGACGTGAGGCTATGTCTCCTTTCGCGAGTGCTTGTTTGTGTTCTTTTTTTCTTGTTTTGATCATTCTTTTTGTTTGTCCTATGTAATGTTTGTTGCAGTCTTTGCATGGTATTTGGTATATGGCGCCTGTGAGATCTTCTGGTGGAACTGGGTCTTTAACTTTTGTAAGTTGTTTGCGAAGTGTTGTGACAGGGGAATAGAATGTTTTGATATTTGCCTCTTTAAGGATGCGAGAGATTGTTTCGGAAATGCCGTGAATATATGGAATAGATATGCGGGTGTGAGATGTATTGTTTAAAGATGTACTATTGGGTCTACAGTTTCTGAGAATGAATCGTTTAGGGTATCCATTATTTTTAAGTGCCGTGTGTATGTGTTTTGTTTCTGTGTTTGAAAGTGTTTCATTACTGCAGTGAGAATTCGCTCTAAGACTTAATGTTTTAACAACGGAAGCTTTGTGGCATGTTGGATGATGCGATTTAAAATCGAGATATCTGTCTGTATGTGTGGGTTTACGGTAAACTGAGGTGAAGATTGAGATCTCCTCCCTGTTACCCTGTATTTTATTTCTATTTTACTAACCACGGGTGAAGTTCCACCTCATCTTTCTCTTTCAGGTTTTTGCGTTCCAGTTTCTGGACTGTGGTAACGGATCATCCAGCCGGAGATCCTTAGTAAGTATTCATTTATTCCAAACGGTACTGTGCATTGTACTCCTTCCATAGTATTCGCGGTGTCGATCTTCATGCTGAACCTTTAAAAATTCTAAGGCAAGGTTGCTATTACACTTGTTGGAAGCAAATGTCACCTGGCCTAAAAGGCATTTTGGAAAATTTCACTCCCACTTACTTAAATTTCACTCCCTCTTAACTCCACTCACACTTAAACTTCACTCGCGCTTAAACTTCACTCGCACTTAAACTTACTCACTGACAACTTCACCATGTTTAATTTTATTCGTTTACAATTTGGTCAGGAAACGCTTCAAATAGTTCGTAAATACATCAAAACACACATTAAAGTTATCCGTTTTAAAGAACATCTTCACTTTAATCACACCTGTAAAAAGGAATTTCTTATCCCTTTCAAACTTAAAGTTAAACCTCTTGTAAATTCAGCCCTTGGACATTGCATCGCACATAACATAAGTCTTAAATTTCTTTCCGCTAGAATTTCTCTCTGTCACTGCATTCTTACTCAGCTTCAAAATGAAATATTCTTTCTTACTTCCCTTCTAAATACTAAACTTGATTTTCTTACCATGCTCCTAGTTAAATCCGCTATTTGCTCACAAGAATCTAAAATCCAAGAACATATTCGTCTTACTCATTCACGTAAACTTAACAACCTTAGATCTTCTATTTCAAAACAGTCAAAACTCCTTACAAAAAACTGGATACTAAATCTTTCAAATAAAAATCTCACACCACAACAGCAATTCGTACTATCACTCGGCCTAAATTTCTCACCTGCTCCACTTAAAATTCCTACACCACAGATTCTCGCTTCCATAGAAAATGCTCTACAAAATACTCACACTGACGAACGTGTTGCAGCTGATATCCGCTGCAGAGTGGCAGGACTCCTTCGGCGTCCAAAACTTCCTGAGGACAACCTAACGCCTATGCAAAGGGTTGCCCTCCGGGAGCTACGGAACGACAAGGACCTTGTCATACTGCCAGCTGATAAAGGCCGTACTACAGTCGTCTTAAATCGT
>QLNU02014176.1:96020254-96036955 GCA_006491805.2 Dysdera silvatica
GAATCGCTGTTCTGCTAGGAACTTCTTCAGCGGACCGAAAACGTGGAAATCACTAGGGGGCGAGGTCCGGACTGTATGCAATCAGAACCGCCGACAAGCTCCGGTCATTTCACTGGGAGAGTCTGGACCACCCACCATACAGTCCGGACCTCGCCCCTAGTGATTTCCACGTTTTCGGTCCGCTGAAGAAGTTCCTGGCAGGACAGCGATTCACGTGCAACGATGAAGCCAAGACAGCAGTCCGACGGTGGTTCCACAGTCAGCCGGACGAATTCTACCACAGGGGCATCTCAAATTTAGTGCTGCGATGGGACAAATGTCTGAACCGGTGTGGGGACTATGTGGAAAAATAGTGTAAGGTACGTAGAATAGTACGTATATTTGTAATTACCTGTATGTACCTTATTTTGGCTAATAAAAAATAGGGGCAAAGACTTTCTGATTCGCCCTCGTATATAAGATACATAAACAAAAGATAACAGCAATAATAAATCTTAAATAACAATACATAAAAACATAAATTTAGACGCCGGGGTGGAAAAAAAAGTAGCTAAAGGCCTGAAAATTAAATAATGGCGTTATTTAATGTTCGATTTGATAATGATCATAATAACAATAAAAGTAAGTACGCAATTAAAACATTACTTATAAGTTCCTAAATTTCCGATTATACGGTGTGCAATTTCCAACCTTACAAAAAATTTCAAATTTACGAAATTTACTCAGCATAAAACGATGTAAATCACTTCAAAAGCGAATGGGAATGTTCTCATCCTTACCTTTCTTATAAATAAGAGAGAACTTTTTTTTAAAGGCTTATCAAAAAAGGTAACTTTTTTATTAGTATTTTCTGATAGGCTAGTGTGTATTTCTTTGTTTATATGTCAACCGGCGTGGAATAGAGAATGGTAGGATTGCAGCAATTGCGTTTGAGAAAAACAAAAAAATACGTAACTAGCGTAGCTGATGATTAAAAACAATTTAATGATTAAACATCATTAATTGCGAGGCATGCATACAATGAATTTGCATGCTAATGACAAATATCATGCAATGCTGCGAGGCAATGACAAATGTCATGAAATGCTGCGAGGCAATGACAAATGGCATGCAATGCTGCGAGGCAATGACAAATGGCATGCAATGCTGCGGGGCAATACCAATGTCATTAAGATGAGGCGTTCATTTGAAGTAATACCTTATGATTTATTTGTTTACCGCTCTGAGGAAGGCGGTTGCACGCTGAAACGAAAAACGTTTTAGTTGAATAAATATTAACCACATTACATTAGTTGTGCAATTTTCACCGTTTATCAAGTATCAACTGACGTGTTTATGTATCGGGCACAAAGAAATTGATGTGGAAAGTGTATGATCAATACAGACACAACGTTGTAAGTAGAGATAACGTATTGCAAGTTAAGTCAGATATCATATATATAACATATCGTTGTTGATATGATCACATTATGAAAGCGTGTTACCATTACACGAATTTTGTTATTAAAAAATAAAAGCCGCTACGTAAATATCGTTATCAGTTTATCTGTAATATCATTGATATCTGTGATTAATCTTGAGTCTGATATCAGTAGAGATATTGATTTATTTTACGGGCATATTTTGTTGTATGCAATTTAGACTCATACAAAACGATGCAGGAAAACTTCGATATTTCGATAATTTAGCAAAAATTAAGCGGGATAAAATATGACTTCCAGTTTATTATATCTAAAATAATCTATTACTTTTGATAACATCATAATATTTACCATTATTTCTCTACTGTTGGATGAAGGTCTGTGCAAATGCCTTTAACGCTAGTCTGAGGACGTTTCCTAGGTCTTCTATAATCTTTAGGAACTACGTTCAGAATTTTATTTATTCATCGTTGATCGGTTCTTGGAACATGCCCAGA
The DNA here is from genome assembly GCA_006491805.2 of Dysdera silvatica. Classification (NCBI taxonomy): domain Eukaryota; kingdom Metazoa; phylum Arthropoda; class Arachnida; order Araneae; family Dysderidae; genus Dysdera; species Dysdera silvatica. Next base: position 96,022,173 of record QLNU02014176.1, read on the forward strand.
CCATTGACATATTTCATTTTTTTTACTCTAACAATGGTGTTCACAACCTTTGTTTGTTCTTCCATTCGACAGAGTATTTTGTTTTTGATCTCTCCCAGTCATTCCAAACAGTGGCGTAGGCAGAAAGTTCATAAGGGAGAGGTATAGGCTTAATGGGAGGGATTACAGAGCTACAACTTATATATTCCTATGTTAAATATACAAAATTTCATTGCGATAGTGGTTACAACCCCCAAAACCGCCCCCTGGCTACATCTCTGACTCCATACAGATCTCTCCATTTCTCTTTGGGTAGCTTGCAATTTCCGAAAGTGCTGTGAAATATGTTAATATATATAAAGAAAATTAAAATAATGATCAGGACAAGACAAATATAATCTCCATTGGCGACTGGAATCTTGCAGTTGGCGAGCAAGAAATTAGCCTTTCCTGCCAAGTTCTAGGTTTTCTTCATGAGGCGAGCAAGTGCCATTTTCGTCTGGTGAGTAGGGTTCGTCATGATTTTTCAGGTTATGATAACAATATTAATAGATAATTAAATATTATAGTAGGCTACTCGTAAGGTTTATAAATCATAATACATTGAAGACTTGCCTTATCTAGCTTTGATCCTGATCTTGGAGTGATTTTCTAAATTCATAACATTATTGGAATTTCTTCAAGAAAGATTGCTACGTTTCGAGAGAGCAACCGAGAACTCAAGAGACTCTCAAATTTTAAAGACAGTCGAAAATATCATAGTGGATATGATATATGCATAATATTAATAATAAAGATTAATAATTAATGATATACGTGTGACATTAATAGCAAAGTAAAAGAAATTGGTGCAGGGCCGATAAAAAATTGTAGTTCAAGCACCGAAAATCTGCTTTTAACGACCCTACTTCCAACAGAGTATTTGGTCCAATACCTTTTACGTGCGACGTCACACTTCCTATAATGCTCATGAAGCTTTAAAATGGTGGTCAAAATAAATACAGGTATTTCTAGACAAATGCGTTAGCATCAGTAGACAATGCACGCTATCATGTTTATTGTGGTGGCCATGAGCCCACTGCAGATACTACCGGTTTCCGACAAGAAAAAAATTATCGCAAAGTTCTGAGAAGCAGAAATTTATAATTACGTTATACGGGTTTCGTTTTGCGTTTAAATTTTGGAACCTCTTTGCGCCTAACTATTCACCGTCACCAGTCCCTGATCTGCAGTTGCAACATGGCCTTCTGGATTTGGTGAAATTACACAGTTATAGAATTCTTATACTAATGTTTAACATAATTAAACATAATAAGCACAATGATCTTATACCACTCAGAACTTCTACATACCGATATTCTACTATTACTAAACTAATACCAATATCATACCGAATTGGTCTTGGGCAGAGACACGTGGGCTACGCTGGTTTTTTGGAGTAGAAATTAATGCCAGAGACTTTAGTAAACTGTAATACAGTTTCGACATTTAAGAGGCAATGAAGGACATATTTATTTCGTTCGTCTTAAATTTCCTGTTCCTTCTTCTTTTATTATTTTTTTTTGTCTTATGGTAAGATTACTGTCCTTTGCTTGGGTGGCGCGAACTTTGTCACCTTAACGGTTTTTCTCGCGTCACCCAGGTAAGATCGGTTTAACTGATGATGACAAAATTATATATATATATGTGTGTGTGTGTGTGTGTGTGTGTGTGTGTGTGTGTGTGGGTTGGGACACCCATCCCTATACACCAGACGCCATGAGTGTGTGCAGACAGTCACGGTAGCGCATGCGTGTAAGCGAAGAAAACTCGAGAGACAGGAAGCAACCGAGGTGGAGGTTGGACGCAGGGCAGCGACGCTTACGATGACATAGGAATATAGAGGATATTACCACCGCGACGATATACTTATGAAGAATTAGGATAATTTGTGTTATGTGCTTTAATGTAGAAGACACAACATTGTAACTATGTGAAGTAGCTGTAGCAATTATTCATTAAAGGACATAATATTTATCCAAAGCATAAGTCCCACAAATTTGTCCCAACCCACACACACACACATATATATATCCAGGGCTGTCGTGAAGAAAATTATTGAGAGTGTGCTGTTTTAATTAAAGAGTATTGAAATTGCGGGGTTACTGGACTTGGTGACGTCATCGCGCCGCGCTGACTGGCATTTGACTGGTCGTTTATCGCCTATCCAAGCCCAAGGTGGCAGTTGCCCCTTCCATCAGTTTTTCATTCCTCTCCTGGCCGTACGCAGGATATTATTTTGAGGCTTGGGGGGTTCAGGATGTTTTTCCTCATTTGTTTCTGTGTTTGTTCGTTTTGTAAATGACTAGGGGAAAAAAAAGGCTGAACTTCGTTAGAAGTTTCCCAAAAACCAGCAATATAAAAACTTCCTTAAGACTTTGAGAGTACACAGTGTGTACTCGGTATTTTTAAAAATTTCTCAAGAGCGCGTACCCTTTGGGAACAGACCTGTATATATCACATTTTTACTGACTTTACTTAATAAATATTTTTGAATTGAAAAATTACAGAATAACGATTTCCAATATTTACCAGCGCACAAGCAGCATCAAATCTGCAGCAGACAATTAACGCATTATAGTTTATCTTATTTACATTCTTAGTTCTGAGTTAGTGCTAGCGACAATATTTTAATGGGCAACATCAGAAAGGACAAGAGAATTTACGTGACGTTCAATCAAGCTGTATCTAAAGCATTCAAACTAACAGGATTACCTTAGCCCAGCAAGCATAAAAGTCTTCAATTTTGCCGCGTTTTAAACTTATGGTATCATTTCATTTCTGTCTTTAACGTTAAAAGTACGGTTTCGATATACTAAAAAGAAATTTTAAATTACGGTCTTTATTTTTGCTGGCATTTTAGGAGATTGTATATATAGTAGGACTCGCATATAAAGAGCCCGCATTTAGCGAGTTCATATATTTAGCAAGTAAAATGTTGATTTTGTTTGGTATAATGATTAAGTGTATAATTAATAACAAATTTTAATTGAGGGATTCCCGCAAAAACCAAAACAGTCCAAAAATTTAAATATTTCGTTCTTGTCAGATAAAGTACAGATTGGTTTGGTTCTTGTAGAATTACAAATGTCACAGACTTATACTTTTCGTGTTTTATTTAGTTTTTGATAAAACTACGTTATTAACAATGTGACATGAGTGGAATCGAACGATATGTCACTGCATAATCTAGAAATTTGAAAAATGGCTCGTTCGCGCGCGTTTAAGTAAATTTAATTTTTATAGTAAACCCTCTCAATTATTATTCAGCAATCGTTGCGCAGAGTAGATAATAAAATAGCAGTGTAAGACCATTTGGTAATACATACTACTATATATATATATAGAGAGAGAGAGAGTACCACACGTGGACAGATATTTTAAAATGGCATAACCTAATGAATTCATGAAGCATTAATTTATTTGAACTCCTGAGATAGGAAGGACTAATCAATATCACTTTGTAGGTAATAAATATTTAAAGATATGGTCAAAACCATGTGCTGTTCAAATGAAATTAAATATAACTCAATTTCGAATCATTAAATGCGAACTAAATTATTTTCTTCTTTCCACAGAAATGCAGCATTTCTGCATATCCATGGATTGCCGTGTTAGCATTGGTTATTCAAGGATATGAAGCTGAAGTATTCAAAGGAGCACCAACGTTAGTATTGAACAATTTGCAGATGACGTTGGCAAATAGACTTCTATTAGATATTCAGTCGCAATCGAGCAAGACGCTTCATGGATATCTTGGCTGGTTACCTTTGGGAAGTAATCTGACTTATTCCAGTTGTAGTGGAGACGATTCTCCATCTGAAGTTGCTTGTTTTCAGTATGGAGGCAAGATGAAATTAACCGTGCGAGCAGATAATATAGATTGTTCAGAAGAAAGGGCGTGCGATTCTGTTTCTTGTCACAAAGTTTCCTGGGAGAACCATTTGACAGGTACTATGGATTGTTTCCAGTTGGGCGAGGATTTGTGGTATGGAGGTGGAGAGAGGCTAATGCAACGATGGCCTCTTCGAAATGATTCTCGTCCATGGTATGCCTTTTTAACTGGTGACCCTGCTCATACACCAACTGGCAGTGTTCTTGAAAACTTGTGGATTAATTCAGCAGGATTTTTAATTTTTGTGGATCGCGATGTACCACTTTTTCTAAGTTTTAATGAAAGTAATAATGGTAAACTTTGCTTTTCAACGTCCTTAAAGAAATATCCCTATTCTGGTATAGATATAAAAGATAAAACGTTATCGTATACAGTATGTTCTGCAGATAATATACGCGAAGGTCAAGAATATGCAATAAATAGGTGGCTTGGAAAACCAATCGCAATTCCTGATGAAAAAATGTTTCTTGATCCAGTATGGTCAACATGGGCTAGGTACAAAACAGATATTAACCAGAAAAAAGTGATAGACTTTGCGCAAGAGATCATGGACAATGATTTTCCCAATAGCCATGTGGAGATTGATGATATGTGGCAATCATGTTACGGAGAATTGGAGTTTGATTTGACGAAATTTCCAAATCCGAAACAAATGGTAATCAATCTGAATAACATGGGATTCCGAACTACACTGTGGGTGCATCCATTTTGTAATATTAACTGCAAACATTTCCAAGAAGGCACAGATAAAGGCTACTTCATCAAAGACCTGAATGGTAAAGTAATCATCCTTGAATGGTGGGATGGAACAGCTGCAATGCTGGATTCAACCAATGAAGCAGCTGTCGAGTGGTTCGTTAGTAGATTAGAGTCTTTAAAAACTAGATATGGTATAGACTCTTTCAAATTTGATGCCGGCGAGGTAAGATGGTTACCAGAACACTTTCAACTTCATGATAAAGCAGGAAAAATGCAGCCAAACCTCTTTACGCAGAAATATACGGAAATGGCTGCTCGATTAGGCGGCATGGTAGAGGTTCGTTCAGCATGGAACTCACAACACTTACCCATTTTCGTTCGCATGTACGATAAGGATTCTCGTTGGAGCTATAACAATGGATTAAAAACCCTCATTCCAACTTCTCTGTACTTTTCTCACATGGGCTATTCCTTTATATTACCAGATATGGTTGGTGGTAATAATTATGGTGCTAAAAATGGATCTTTACCAAGTCGAGAGCTTTATATTCGATGGCTGCAAGCTAATACATTTCTACCCTCAATTCAATTTTCCATTCTTCCGTGGGAGTACGACAAGGAGGTAATACGAATCGCAGTAAAATATATTCAGCTTCACCAAAAGTTTGGTACATACATTTTGAATGCAGCAAGACAAAACGTTCTAGATGGTACTCCTATGATCAGACCTATGTGGTGGTTGGCTCCAGAAGATCCGAAAGCATGGGTTGTGGATTCTCAATTCCTTTTAGGAGAGAAGCTGCTAGTAGCCCCGATACTCGAGAAAGGGAAACGGAAAAGAGATGTGTATCTTCCAGAAGGCAGTTGGATGGATATGATCAAAGGTGAAATTTTAGAAGGACCACAAGTTCTGTCAAACTACAAAGCTGAGCTCGATGAGCTACCCTTTTTCTTACTGAAATCCACTGGGTTTTAGTTATAAGTTTAAACCATCTGTGATATAACTATTTTACGAAGTTGAGAGCCACGTGTAAAATCTTTTGAGTATATTAATATATAAATTGTGTATAGTTATAACGTGAGAGCATACATTTTGTTACAGAAATATTTTGAGAAAATAATATAAAAGATCTTGCTTATTAGTATATCATAGGTAGGATGTGCGGACATTTGATTGCTTCTGATCGTTTTGGAAAAATAAGTACATTAAATTTCAAGAAATATCCCCATTTATTGCATATTGCCACTTAGATTATAAGGTTTAAATTTACCTACTGTAACTCATGGTGATAGCATCAGTCACTGTTTAACGATTTAAAAACCTTTTTTTTCTTAACGCCCATCATAAAGTTCTTTAATCTTCTTGCCTTTAACAATCAAACTATAAACTGATGGAGAAAATTGTCGGCTGTTTTTTAGAAGGCACCACATTAGGCGACTGATATCATCCTGGCCTACAGTGCTCAACTAATTTCAAAAGCGGATTGTCCTCTCGAAGCGACTTAATGTACCCATTGCTGCTTAATTTTGGTGGGTGGAAATCAGTGTTTCCAATCATGGACGGTCGCGCGAGCTGACTTAAATGTAATTTTTAAGATTTCTCAAAAATGCTAATTTATTTAATTCAAGGATACACATACGAATTTTTTGGGGATTGGGGGGATTACGCTTTTCCGTTCATTTGAACAATATTATTGATATCAGGAATTTTGTAAAACGAAAGTCCTGATGGGTAAAAATTTAGTTTCCATTAAACATCTTCCCATTTTCATCAGACACATCCCCCTTTTCGAAATCTTGTGCAGCGGCCTGAATAAATTAATTTACTTTTAAAAATTTCTTAAAAAGTAAGTACATTAAGTTTGAATTTTAAGAGAGCGATAAGGTTTGGAAAAGTATATTTTGGCACTGTTCTTCATATAAAAACTATTTTTTTTTTTAAATTACAGTAATAGTAAAACTTATGTGTATTAACTTGTTAAGAAATTATAACAGTGGAAAAAGTTTCTTTTAAATAAAATTTTTTGAACACTAAACGTATTCCAATACACATTAAAAACATAATGATCTGTCAAAGTTAACATTTTTAATTAATTTATAAATGGTAGGAATTATTTTCATCTTCACTAATTTCTCCTATTAACGACATTTGAAAGACGGATATAAAACATCGTTAAATAGGGAGTCACGTTAATAAGAATGTCCTTATCAAGAGAAGTTACTATAATGTTTTTTATCAACTTTATTTTGTCAGTAATATGAACACATATATAATACATCAACATTACAATTTCATATTAGTTTAATTAAGTTAATTAAAAGAACAAAAACATAATTACATTAACATTAATTACAAAAATATAAATGCATTAAAATTAATTACAAAATATAAATGCATTAAAATTAATTAGAAAAATATAAAGACATTAAAATTAATTACAAAAATATAAAGACATTAAAATTACAAAAATATAAAGACATTAAAATTAATTACAGAAACATAAATACATTAAAATTTATTACAAAATATAAATACATTAAAATTCATTACAAAAATATGAATACATTAAAATTAATTACAAAAGTATAAATGCATTAATTTACATACTATGAGATTAAATATAGTTCATGTCTGACTGGGTAGCGCAGGTAAGAACGTAGTTTGACAAAGCTCAAACCACCCAATGATGAGTAATATAGCGACTACGTTTGGACTTGAAATTTTATTGTGCACTTTCCACGGTACTCCTAACCACTTTTCCATACTTAAATATGAATATACATTCCACGAAATATACATATGTAGGATTTGAATATACAATGGAACCTGTTAAAGTGGCCACATTGCATAAGAGAGAACTGGTAGGGACTTAGTCTTGCGTATACCAAAGTCTGTCGTGTCTAGTCACCACCCGTCTATGGTGACCGTTGCAGTCCAGTTCCAAAGGTGGTCTACTTACGCAGGTTCTATTGTACGTATAATGTAGCTATTCTGTATATATGCTTGTACATATATAAATTGAGTTTATATGTTTTTTGTGTCAGCTTACATTTTTCTTCGTTGTGCTTTTTACATTACAAAACGTTTATAATTGTTTCAGTTGGAATGAAAACGACGAGGTGTGATCAGTCAGTGGCGTAAGAAAGGGTGGGGCTCAAGTAATCTCCCCTTGGATATCAAAACGCATTGTTTTCTCTAAGACCACATGACATAATCTTCTTAAAAGCCAGTTGAGCCCCACTACTCCCTTGATTTTTGAATTGCTATGCTACTGACTTCCATTGTTGCAATTGGGTTACATTTAAGAGGTCTCACGACCCTTAGAGCTTCAAAAATTCGATTTTGGGGGTTATTTTTTTTAAGAAAGAATAAATATTTCTTAATATTTTGGTACTAAATTTGTTAAGATATTTCAATTTTTTACGAAGATATGAATTTCTACGTGATGCGCGATATTTAAACGTACTATTAAAAGAGGCCTTTTAAATGGCAACTATCATCGAATTACAACGGAAAAACGAAGTGCTGCGTCCAGTTTAGAGGCACGGAGGACAAAACGAAAGACAAGTAAAAGCTGATAACGAGGCACTTAAAGACTAGGAAGGTACATCATTTGCTGCTGATGTGTTTTGAATAAAGGAAAACATTTTTAATTAAAAAAATCTATAATTTAAACTTTAAACGTGTTTTTCTCAAAACGAAATTTTGGGACTTGCGCGCAACATAAAGAAAGAACTACTTGTTCAATTAGTATAAAATTTTTCACAAATATTGTGTGGACCCATCTACATATTCTGAACTAAAAAGAACATCTGAGTAATATTTATTAAAAACAAATTTTTTTTTATGTGTAAAAATTACGGTAAGTTCAAATTGCGACAAACATTTTCGATTAAAAAATATTTCTATTTAATATTTTTTAAAGATCCTAGAACAAAACAAATCTATGTATATAACTATTATTTTGCTATAGAAATTTATTAGTTTTGGCGAAAATAGTTTTTTTAATCATGCGCGCAAAACTTACATGAATTGAAAAAAGTGTAAATACTTAATATTAAAAAAATTATTTTTTAAATAACCAATTTAGATATTCTATATATAGTAATATATTCATAAAGCCAGAAATTCATATAATATTAGAATATAAATTCTTTATGCCAAAACTAGTTGTAGGTGTTCTACAGAGGTTTGAATTTCCCTTCAAAATAGTCACTTTTCGCTTGCTTAACAGTCGTGAGACCCCTTAAGGCTCTGCGGGGGTACTATTAACTCAAGTTCCATTCCCGACGGTGCCAAGAAAGAACGTTTACCGGCTCATTGTATAGTCCGGGGGATCATTCCCTAAGCTTAAGGGTTCGGATCCCTCGGGAAACTAAGTTTTAAACCTTATGTACGGCCTTACCTTGTTTGACCCTGGCTATCCTTGCGCCATAAAAATACAGTCCAGGCGCAGTATGAGGAAATTGCTGGCCTTGCGTCGTAAAAACGCCTACATACTTTAATTTTAGATTTTATATACTTTAATCGTATTTAATAGTACTTTAATCGTACATGCTTTAATTTTAAAAAAGGCGTTTGTACTTTATAATCGAACTGCAAGAATGTAAACTTCGTTATAAATACTCTCTTTGCGATGTGAAAGTGTTTTAACAGTGTGGTGTGCATATCAAAGAACATGTAATACTAAAATGGCGAAATAAAAAAATAAATCTTTTTTTTTATGAATGCCTATGTTTGTTATTTCCTATAGAAATTTATATGCGAATATTGTTTGTTTGTTGGGCCCTGCATTGGTAAAGAGTTCGCCTAGAGCGCTGTTATTCCGGGTTTGACTACCAACGGTGCTGGGAAAAAGAACACTTACTGACTGCTCACTGTAATCCGGGGTTTGGTTCCCTAGGTCATAAGAGGTTTGGATTCCTCGGAAAACAGTAGGTTCCGGCGCAGCATGACCATGCGCTGGAAAAGCCACAAAGCTTTGCGGCGCAAGCACATCCAAGGTCGTGCTACTCCCTAGGAAGTTTTCAATAAAAACAAGCTTTAAGACATAAATCGTCTCCCCAGTCAACTGAGTATTGAAGCTAAGACACTCTTTCAATGGACTTAATTACAAAGACACTGATGATGTATAGACAGTCAATACTCCTTTGTTCCACATTTGTGCATTTCAAGACCGAGCTACAGTTTATCCGGCATGGGACCGACAGCTCATTGGGTTCTCCAAAGCTCCATACATTTATATATTAACCAAGCTTACAGGAAATTGAATCCAGTCAGCGATTATTATAATCATTATAGCGCATTTTGCCCTGCGTAGTTGTTGTGTGTGTTTGGGTTTCATGGCTAAAGCAAATCTAATAATAATAATAATAAATTTATTTAAAATCCGATAGGTCATTGATACATCGAGAGTAATCGCATAAGAAATACAGATATAAAATTACACATGTAACATAAAAAAAAAACTAGATTGAAAAACACCACGGACGAGGGCAGTCTCAATATGTACAGCCACAATAATCAGAAGGGAAAGCCACGCAAAAAAAACCCCAAAAAAATACAGAGAGGTCGTAATCATTGAAAGCTGTATAGAAGGACTGATATGTTGCGTATGAGACGAGGACCCATGAGAGAGAGTGTTCATTGAGGTCATTTTGCAATTTGACATACGGTTTCCCAAACAAACCGTACCGCTGTTACTTAAGGAACTAAACCACGGACTACGATGGGAAGATAAAACGGGCATGCGCTGTATGCCACCATTGGAAACGGCACGATGGGCAAGCGCGTTATCGTTACCTCACTGTAGGACACTTTAATTGTGAGTCCACGCGCAAGCGTTAAAACGCGACAGGTGAATTAAATTTAATTAAAAAAAAAGTGTTATGTATTTAGTGAGGCTATGAATATAATTTAATATAGACGGAAATTAAATTCATTATAATTAAATATATTTTAATTTAATTTTGAAACCAAAAAGTTTAATACTTTTTACTATCAAAATAATTTATAAAACTCTAGAGTGTATTATACTATAGGATACTATGATTTTAAAAAGATATCGTTTATAACGACCGAATTTTCGCGGTCCCTTGAAGGTCGTTATAACCGATTTTCACTGTACTGTAATTTTTTAAATTGACAAAAATTCTAGAAAACACTAAAGTATATAATGTAGAAAACAAATCTAATGAATAATATTTATTATATTATACTAATGACTTCCGAACAGTGCCGGTTTAAGAGTTACATACGTTACGCACACAAATTTTTTTTTTAAATCTAATTATTTTATTTCTGTTCTATTGTTGAGTTTTAACATTCACAACTTTTAAATATGATAGACAACTATTCAAAGAATTGAAAAACAGTTTTATTTACTTAATGAGATTTTAATAGACACAGGAAAAAACTAAATACTTGGTCACTTAAGTTAATAGTCAAAATTGATTTTAAATATGTACTATAAATTTTAAGTAATGTTCACTGTAACCTTTCCTGACACTTAATTGGAGGTTGCTGATAAAAATATAGAAACTTACACACAACATGTTCTGAAATTTATTATAATATTTATTCAGTAACATAAAGTATATACACAGTTTAAAGTCAGCGGTATAGACCATTTTCTGGGAAAGAAAGGAAGGAAAGTATACACTTCTAAGGCTAACAGATTCTAGACTAGATAATGTAGAGTTTATACATGGAAGGAATATACATATATATTTGTTTAAAGTGAAGCAGTATTTAGTGATAGTATATCAGAAACAGGTTTGATATAAATTCTTAACTTGGGAGGGAAAAAATACGAACATTTAAAAGAAAAGTCTCAAGAATGTGCATCATTCTTAACTCACATATCTGTAAATTTGAAGTGTCCACTTGCATTTTGTATAACTGATGCAGGTATCTTGTATACAATATTTTCTCTCACATAAAAAATTTCATCAGGGGTTTCAGGCCACTTCGAGTTCTCACCTATTCGCTCCATTACATTTACCTTAAGTTCATTTCCATCAATTTCTGTGATAATACCTGGGTAATTGTCTCCTGTGTAATGAATTAGTACCCAGTCATCAACTTTCATATCATGATCATTAATAGTACCACAATTTTGTAACAGTTGTTTAGAGAGAAACAGTGGTATGCTGGCATTGTTGACTACTTTAATGGCATGTATCTTGGACATTCCAGGAATGCTTGGAGCCTTTGTGATGATATCCATGATATTAAGTTCTCTGTTATACCTACTTATTTCTTCAGAAGTAATGTTTACCACAAAAACTTTTGTTGAATTTTCTGCACATTTCTCAAACTCTGAAGTATTTCTTACAGTATATTTTCTTAGCTTAACAGCTTCTCTCACTTGACTCTCTTAACAGCAGCTCCAACTCAATCAACTGCTCCTTTCCCATGGGAAGTAGCAAAATAATTCCAAGTCAGATTAATATTGTGTCTTTTTTCAAGATTGACCAAAGGGTAAGTAATAAATCTATTTTTAAATTGAGAACTAGGCCCATCAGACCAAATATTAACATTTTTGGTATGCTTAGGCGCTCTAAGACCTGATCCATGTAAGCTAGGACAGTTTCCTTAGAATTTTGTAAATTGTCCGATACAAGCACAATGGAACGTTCTTTCGAATCATACCACATACATACTGTGACTAGAATAATTTGACTTTGGTTCCAATGTGTACTTTGTATTTCATCTTGATAAAAACAGGTATAATTCTTAGAAAAATTTACCTGAATTGAACATTGGCTTCCATTAACACCCAAAGATATAAATTCTCTTTCACTTTCAAAATATCGTGCTTGTTCTCTTTTTATGTAAACAAGTTCAAAATACTGAGGTGCCATGGAAAGAATATGCTCAGTTAATTCTTCAACAGTTCCTTCTTCAATCACATTTGATAAGCGAGTTCCTCCACATTCTTTCCACTGTGACCAAGAAACAGTAGCAGGATTGTCAACTGAGAATTGGTATCTCTTTAAGCTCTTCTTCAGTGCATTTTGGCACTTTATACACTGATATGTCTAACGCTCTGTAGCAGCTGGAACACACAACAATTGCTCTAGAAATTCATACCCATATGCTGGGAAAGTTTTATTGACATCACTGAAGCAGTTAATTGCTAATCTAAAATTCTCATGGTATTTACAGAGACATACATTGTGAGGCATCTTGTTACTAGGAAAAACATGTTTAGGACGTAGATAAAAAAATTTTACTTTTCCCAATTTTTATATCTTTATAATCTGCCTGAAATAACTTAAATGTTTCTGTTATTGAAGAACACAGATGTCTACGCTCTACTTTTTCCTTTGAACCATCGCTTCTTCTAATTGTAACAGTATCTTTAATTCCTCGAGCCTTCCTGCTAATATCATTACATTCGTAAAACTGTGTAATTAAATTTGCAGTTTCTACAGACAGGGATGTAGGGCCAGGACTTCTTGGAGGTGCTGAGGGAGATGGATTTGAATTGTTATTAAAAATTGTTTCAAAAAGTTTTTTTTACTACAGTATTTCTTTTCCTTGGTGACTTTCGAAGGGCACGTTTCAGTCAACCTGTAGCTTTTCCTAAAAAATTTGCTGATTTGTAAGCAGGTGATGACTCCTCATTGTTATGATCAGATAGTGCCTTTACTTCAGCTTTCCGTTTCCTACACATTCTTTGCACTGTTTCCTATTCATTTCCAATATCTTCTTCCTTTCTTCATATTGTAACGTTTTCAGCTTTTCACTGTTTTTCTTTCTGTTCTCTTGAACAGCAGTTTTAACTTTAAGTTTATAATTGTCGTATGTGCCTTTAGCTCGAAGTTTTTGGCGGTAACGCTGCATTTTTTCTGCTGAAGTCAGAGGCATACTTAACTTGAAGCAAAATAATACGACCTAAATTCATTGTTGCTGCAATATAGACTACCTTCAATACATTCGTTATTTTCCTTTAATGTGACAATTTCAATATTTGAACACTGGCTTTTTAAATTATTGAAGACATAGTTAGGCCTAGCTGTTATTTTATTTACTAATTATTTCACAACTGATCCTTGACAATAACCATTGTTGATCATATTCAAAGTTACCCAGTTAACTGAAACTTTTTCAAGTCTAAAAATCCCATAAAATTTAAAACAATTATAGAACTAAGTTGTAAAAACATTGCATTAATCAATATCAAACTGAAATAGACCTATTCGAAAAGAGAGCAAAATTTTCTTTTTTAAGAACATGAATGAAGTTAAGTTTAAGCAATTAGTTGTCATGATTTATTTTTAATGAGTATGTAAAACTCTTAATTCATGATATAAAACAAACTTTAGTTATCGATCTGTTATGGTCACTTATGTTACACAAGTTAAGGTTAACTTAACTGATTACCGGTAAGAAGAAATTTCATCCCAAGTAGATTTTAAGAAGTACTATCAGCCTACTAAGAAAATAATAATAAAAAAAAGAACTAAATCAAGTACACACTGCTTCCACTATTGTAACTTATTCAACTTTTGGTCACTTATGTTACAGGAAAAATTACCTTTACAATACTTTCTATATATATATAAATTCTAAGTTGTACTTAATTTTTTTAACCAAACACATTATATAGATGTTTAGTTATATTTTGAAATGGTATAACTTAAATAATGAGGTATTAATAGAGAGAACTTACATAATATAAAAGGTTAATAGAGAGGAATTCACTCACAATGTTCTCAAACTATTTTGTATCAACTTCCAATGGTGGCCATCTTGGAACAAGGTGCTTCTGAGAAAATATACAATGTTGTCAAGCAACTTAAGGAAGTATATAAATAAGTCTATATATTGAAAAATGCTAAATAAATTTTGAAAATTTTATTTTTTTGTCCCCCCCCCTCAGCATGGAATGACCCCTACATTTTTAAACCCGTCTCAAAAGTTTAGCTGTCTTCGCACATAAGAAATTAAGTATAATCTGAGGAAGAATAGTATTAACATGCCTGCCAACATTGAAAGAACTTTTCGGGAGTAACTGCAAAAGATTTCAGAAGTTTTCAGGGGCATTATTTAAACACAATGAAAAGTGAATAATTTTAAAATCAAAACAATTTTATTGCGTTATATGACAATAGTAACAATGTTTTTCCCCCATATAACATTTGGTTAGTTTATATTATAACC
>QLNU02014176.1:96055001-96075641 GCA_006491805.2 Dysdera silvatica
GGGAAACTTATGTGCTCCCTTTTGGTGTAGCACCCACGTATTTGCCGTGCGTGGAGACCCTTGTCCAAGCAAAGGGGGATCTTGGTGGCTGAGGGGCGAGGTACTGTCCCCAACACGCTACTTTGGCCCCTGCTCCTGGTAAACGGGAGGTCGGCCTGTCCCCGGTATCGACCAATCAGCTGGTCGCGAGTGCTACTGGTGTTAGGAGCATTAGAGACCTCAAAATCTGTTTCGTTCTTTCTTATCTTCCTTCGTTTTTTTTGTTTTTCTTCTAACACACTGTTACTATGACATGCCTCATTTGATTTACTTTACTCTTACTTTTTTCTTTTCTATTGGTTTTCCTTTTACTGGTCCTACTACTACTCTGTCTCAGTTGAAACGTCAGTCGAATGATCCAAGATTACAGTTCCTTTTTTCTTGAGATCGATTTTGCTCCTCTGACCACTCGTACCTCACGGCTTAGGGGATAACCGAAAGGGTATAGGTCCTGGTTAGCTCTGGCATTATTGCAATGTCCCCTTGTAGGGCTCCGTGGTGGGTGGGGCTGCCGGGGCCCAAATCTTAATCTTAATCTCTATGGATAAATCAAAAACACAAACTTCTTCACCGAATGTCGAACCAATGATGAAAAGAGCGCGCTTTGATGCGCCTTGTCCTGCAGCCGTGCAGCCATCGTTCCTGATCGTTTCATCTGGCGATGAGCGATTCAAAAACCTTTCACCATTTGTCATAGATAAAACCATCAAAAGTATTGCCGGAACTGTTAAGACTGTAAAGCGAATGAAATCACGCGACCTGCTTATAGAAACGGCCACACCAAATCAATCCTCTTCTCTTCTACAATGCACAAATTTTCTTTCTATTCCGGTACAAATCAGTCCCCATAAAACTTTAAATAGCTCTCGTGGTGTAATATCAGAATTGGATTTGATTGATGTCGACGAGCAAGACTTTATGAACGAACTTGCGGACCAGCGAATCACCGCCGCAAGGCGCATTACAATAAAAAAAAGACGGCAATATCATCAAAACAAAACATGTAATTCTTTCTTTCAATAGACTTAAAATCCCTAGCATCATCAAAGCAGGTTACCTGATCTGTAAAGTCCGTGAATACATCACTAACCCAACTAGATGCTTTAACTGTCAAAAATTTGGCCATTCCAAGATCTCTTGCAGAGGTAAACTAACTTGTGCTAAATGTGGAACCCACGACCATGATGACAACAACTGCTCAAACACTTCTCCTAAATGCACAAATTGTAAGGGTGAGTATCCATCAAATGCAAAATCGTGCCCTAAATGGAAAGAGGAGAAACGCATTCTTGAAATTAAAGTCACTAATAATATCAGCTATACTGAAGCAAAAAATCAGTTAAACATTAACAAACCCCCCAATAGCCTTAATTTTTCAGCAGCTGTCCAAACAAATAAACAACCCTCAATGGTGAGTGTTGCAGTCCAGACACTCCCTCATAATAGTAGTTGTACAGCTAACTCTGTTCAAACCAGCCCTCCAACAAAAACTAACATAAAAAAAAGTACTCCCTCTGAAGCAAATAGACTCAGCAAACCAAAGATGAAAATAAATTTAAAAACCCAAAGTTCTTCAAAAAAACAAATTAGGTTGGCCAACTTCCGATCAGCACCAAACTTCAAACACCTTTCAGCCAAGGACTTTTTAAAAGAGTCCAAACAGAAAAGCAAAAAAATTAAAGAAGCCGAAAATGACATCACTGATTATGCATCTGATATTGAAATTTCTAATGCCTTCTCCTGTCTCCAGGAAGATGGGATAGATACCTCTGGTATTCACAATGAAGACACACAAATTAATAGGACCAAGAGTCCTATCCACTTCCCTTAATGGCGCGTTCTTCCATTCTCCAATGGAATTGCCGCGGTTTCCAAGTTAACATTGATGATATTAAACACCTTATTAACACTTACTCACCTATCTGTGTTGCTCTCCAAGAAACCTTCTTAACTCCTAACCGTGATCCCACACTTCGGAACCATGTTATATTCCGTAAAGATAATGAAGTTGGTGACAGGGCTTGTGGAGGGGTTGCCCTCATAGTCCCCAATAGTATTCCTGCTTCTGCTCTCCAACTCAACACAACACTACAAGCTACTGCAATTCGCATGTATACTCATGCATCCCTTACCATCTGCTCAATATATTTGCCACCAAACGAACCCATTAATTTTAACCAGCTGTCTCTTTTGATTACACAACTTCCACCTCCTTTTCTCCTCTTGGGTGATTTCAATAGCCATAATCAGCTTTGGGGGTCTAATAATACAAATTCTCGTGGCAGAATAATAGAAAACCTTTTAATCCGTCACAGTTTGGCATGTCTTAACAATGGCTCTTACACATACTGCCATCCTGCATCATGCGGCTTTTCAGTGATTGACCTCTCCATTTGTTCACCTAATATCATGCCAAATTTTTCTTTTAATGTTTTGGATAACCCTTTCGGTAGTGATCACTTCTCAATCATCTTGATCGATAATCAGAACTCTCCATGTACCACCACTAGACTTCCAAGATGGAAAATTGAAAGAGCAGACTGGGACAGTTTCTGTATAAATGCCATACTTACAGAAAATTTGGTCTTGAAAGGAAATATCAATGAAGCCACATTATCTGTTACACAGACAATAATGCAAGCAGCCCATCAAGCAATACCTAAAACATCAACAAAGTACCCCAAATTTCCAAAACCATGGTGGAACTCTGATTGTAGCGTTGCTTATAAAGAACAAAAAAAGGCTTGGAATAGATTTAGACGGTACCCAACAAACGATAATTTTATTGAGTTCAAAAAAGCAAGAGCAAAATGTAGACGTATCCGATGGGAAGCAAAAAGGGAGTCCTGGAAACAGTATGTGTCTAGCATTAAATCTTCCACAAACCCAAAAATCATTTGGAATAAAATAAAAAAAATTAATGGAAACGATACGTCTTATCCAACCTCCACCCTCAATAGCAATGGGATTGTTGCAAACAATCTTCCAGATATTGCAAACCTACTGGGAAAGACTATCTCCCAAACATCCAGCAATAATACCTATGATCCAAATTTTTACGTAATTCAAAACAGGATTGAAAAAATTCCACTCAAATTCCACTCCAGCACAAATGAGCCTTATAATTCTCCTTTCACAATGTATGAACTCATGAGTGCTTTGCAAACTTCAAGAAATAGTGCTCCTGGTCATGATAACATCCATTACTCCATGCTTAGACACTTGTCTCAAAGGTCAAAGGAAAATCTACTTTGCCTGTACAATAGAATCTGGATAGAACATTGATTTCCAGATTCTTAGCGAAGAGCAATTACTATCCCTTTCCCAAAGCCAGGTAAAGACCCAAAAAATCCAACTAACTATCGGCCAATAGCATTAATAAGCTGTCTATGCAAATTAATGGAGAGGATGGTAAATCAGCGTCTTATGTATTTCTTGGAATCCAATAACTGCATAATGATTTCCCAAAGTGGTTTCCGCCGCATGCGCTCTACTACAGATAATCTTCTTCTGCTTGAAACAAGGATCCGAGAAGCATTTGTCAAATGAGAACATCTAGTCTCTATTTTCTTTGACATAGAGAAAGCCTATGATAGAACTTGGCGTCATGGAATACTTTGTGACCTTCAGGAATGTGGCCTCAAAGGAAACATGGCATTTTTTATTCAAAATTTTCTCACTGATCGTACTTTCCAAGTTCGTCTTGGATCAGTCCTTTCTGAATTTTACAATCAAGAACAGGGTGTTCCTGAAGGCAGTGTTCTGAGTGTGACACTCTTCATTTTAAGGCTCAATAACATCATCAAAAAGATCTCATACACTGTCCAAACATCACTTTATGTTGATGATCTCCAAATCTCATGTCAATCTCGTGACATGAGCATGAGAAGGCTAGAAAGGCAGTTGCAAATGGCCCTCAATAACATCACTAACTGGAAAAATGAAAGTGGTGTTACTTTTTCAATAGAGAAGACAGTTTGTGTTCATTTTTGTCGGAGGGGAGGCTTACATCCGGAGCCTACTCTATCTGTAAAATCATTGTATTCCAGTTGTTTAAGAGGCAAAATTTCTTGGTGTGTTATTTGACCATAAACTTAGCTCTCTTAAAAACAAATGCCATAAAGCCCTCAATACCTTCAGAGTTCTCTCTCATACATCCTGGGGAGCAGACCTTTATTCAATGCTTCGTCTGTATCGTGCTCTCATCCGTTCCACACTGGATTATAGCTCTGTCATTTACGCCTCCGCTCGACGATCTGTCTTAAAAGCTCTTGACCCTATACACCATCAGGGTCTCAGACTGTGTACAGGTGCATTCCGTACCTCACCGACTTTAAGTCTTTATGTGGAAGCCAGCGAACCATCTTTAACGTCAAGGCGTATGTAGCTGTCTCTTAACTATTATACAAAACTTAAATCACTGCACACTCACCCTCTTCGGGATGTCGTTTTCGAACCTCGTTCCATCTTTTTAATGCTCGCTCTTCATGCACCCCTTCCTTTGGTATTCGGATGGATAAACTTACCAGAGAATTGGGTATAAATTGTTGGAGTATTGCTCCTACACATACTCATTTATCACAGCCATGGGTCACACCGGCCGTGGACATCCATTGCGATCTGGTTAACCATAGCAAAGCACTACACCTAATGCTTATTACCAGCAGTTATTTTCTGAATTTCGGGATCATTTTCAAGACTCCAATTTCATTTTTACAGATGGATCCAAAACAGAAACAAATGTAGGTTCTGCATTTGTCATTAATAACAGTGCCATTGCAGAAAAAATCCCCCCATCATACTCCATTTTCACAGCAGAACTTTATGCCATTTCCATGGCACTTGCGTATATTTCAACTCATAGCTTAACTCATTGTATCATCTGTACCGATTCTCAGAGCTCTTTAAGAGCCCTGGAATCTTTTAAATATGCACCTCATCCTATTTTTATCCAAAATCCATTCACAACTGCAGCACCTGCACAATCATTCCAATATTAAATTCTGCTGGATCCCTGCTCACATTGGTATCAAAGGGAATGAGGCTGCTGATGCAGCTGCAAGGGCAACGAACTCACCACTTGCTTCTAGCCAACTTCTTCCTTTCTCTGACCTGAAGCCAATTATCAAGACCTGTGTGAATCAAAAGTGGCAAGAAGAATGGGATCATCAAACCAATAACAAATTGCGGCATATTAAACATACAATTGGTAACTGGCCCTCCTCATACCGTAAAAATCGGAAAGAGGAGGTTCTCCTTGCTAGACTTCGCATTGGGCATTCCCATCTCACCCATAGACATCTGTTGGAAGGAAAACCAGCACCAATTTGCCAAGTGTGCAATGAACCCATGAGTGTTTTACACATTTTAACTCAATGCCCCTATTATAGACTTGCCCGCACTCTTACTTTTAACTCTTCATCACTGTCTGACATTTTAAATGACCATGCTGACCATACGCACGTTTTAAAATTTTTAAAAAGTACTGGCTTTTACTACAGTCTTTGATTTTACCATGTTTGGCGCAGTATAGCCCAGATGCTCTTGCGCCATAAAACATCCAAATTATAGTTGCTTTTTGACAGTAAATTACATGTTTGAAATTTCAGGTTTTTAATTATTGTGATTTTTGTGATGTGTTTGACGATTTAAATTGTAAATGCAATCATAAAGATATGAGAGTTTTACTTCGATATGGATTTATAAGTTCAAGTTCTAGTAGCTATTGTCAAGTACAAGTACTACAAGCATAGGCTCTGAACAAATGTAGTAAGAAATGTCAGCCATTCCAGGAAAAATAGGACATGGGTACCAAATTTTCAAATTCACTCTAAACATAAGTATCATATACCGATTTATAGATAAAATTACATAGATTATAAATATGTAAAATAGTAGTAAGTAAATTTATGGGGTGTGTAAAAATTAATGTCAAAGTTGAAGACAGGTATCAAAAACAATTTGTTAAAAATATTTCAGAATTGGCAACACCATTTTCTACCACTATGCTATGTTTTATGTTTTTGTAAAAAAAGGATTTCAGGTTTTACACATCTTGGGCATGACATCTGTAAAAGATAAAGTTTTAATCAGGTAACCAAAATTTGATAACAATTAACTTTCATACCATTTTTCTTGTCACACCCATAACAAAATAATAAAGAAGTGAATTTTTAGAACGGAATGTTCGGCCTAAGTACAATTAACTTTGAATTTACTTGATTTAGCATGTTTTTAATCATATGCAATCAATAAATTAAGGTAAATAATGCAATAAAAATTTTTAATTGCTGTTACGGGTGTAACATTACAAGTGTTGTGTTATGGGTTTTATTGTGTAGCCTGTCCATTCTGCCTACTGTGATGGATTTATGTAGGAATATGATGAGAAATTTACAGCCTACTCTGTGATAACTGTGTAGTTATATATAGTAATAATTATGTATAGTAAAAGATAATTAATCAAAAGGCTAATGAGTAGGCCTATGTTATACAAGTTGCTAGAGCTAAAATTATTCGACATCATAGAATTTAAATCGCAACTTTGTTCTAATTATAATTTTTTAATAATAAGTGTTACAGATATCTCCACTTAAAAGATGCCATAAAGTAATTACTTATTATACATTACAGGTCATGGCAAGCTTGAAAGCTAGGGGTAAAAAAAAAAAAGATAAGAGAACAAAAGAAAAAAAAAACATTTTAAGCCAGCTGACAATATAAGGAAGAAAATTATTAAATGAAAAGAGCTTACAATGCAGAAAGACAAAGAAAATATGGTCAAAAAATGAAAGAAAAAATCAGCTTCTACTGAAAACCCTGTAGAACGGAGCCCAATTGGATCTTACCAGTGCAAGCAAACATTTAGGAAAGCTGTACGTAGTCAGAAGATTGCCACAAAGTCCTATAAAAAGGTTGGCTGTGGCAACAAAAATTTTAAAAGAAGAAATACCAAAAGTGCCTAAGCTTGTTTATGCCCCTGTGAGATGTAAACAAACCAACCAACCTTTTAGAAACAATAAGAAAAAGTAACAGCATTTTATCTTCGGGATGATTGTCAAGAAACGCCAGGGAAGAGGATACTTCAGTGATCAAAGATAAAGCTCCTGGCAATTAAGAAACATTCAATAGAAACGTTATATGTGGATGACAATTAGTGAACCTCATAACCACTTTATCCATGAATATCATGCAGTGAAAATAAAAAAAATCCACCTATGTCAACCTCAGGATGTCCTTCCAGTGTCAAATATACCTTATAATGTTTGTGTTTGCAAATATGCAGGTGATTATCTTACGACTCCACTCTCCGACATATCAGAAAATGCGTTGAATGTAATTCAGATTGGGAACGTTGTCTTAGTTACATTGGTTGCAGAAAAATCAAATTAGAATTCTAGAAAGAACTATTATACAGTGGTTCAAGAGACTGATCAGGAAAACATGGGAGTTGCTTTTCTATATGCAACCTAGCAGAAATCTGTCGTTTTCGAAGAAAAGAAAAAAAAAAAAAATTTATACGAGAACATATCCTCTGTTATTATTACAAGTGCTCCTCAATTAGTTAACAACAGGGGGCAATTTTTATAAAAAAGGATCTTAATTATTAAAATAGATTTAAATGGAACTCTGGTCTATTATTATATTGCTTTCTGTGTATTTATTTTAATGATATATTTTCTAACATACGTATCATACATGCTTACATACTCTATGACAAATATAATCATTTTTGCGCTGGGTAACATATTGTCACACCGTAACAGAATTTTTAAAAATTTCTTTTGACCAAGTAATAAGTTTTAAAACTATATTCAATACATAATATTAAACAATCAACCTTCGTTTTTGAGACAAAAAATAAGTTTGGTATTAATATTAATCTAATTAGCGGGATATTGAAGAAGTACTTACGTTAAAAAAAGAGAAAATTTCCATAGCACCAGTAACAGTATAATTTGTTTATCATATAAATAATAATTTAAGATACAACACATTTGTCAATAACCTTTCCTTATGTGATGTTCCTTATTCCAAAAATATAAGAGTTAAGATTTTAGGAAATTTTCTTTCGTATTGATAAAAAAGTAAGTACAATATGTTACACCTGCAACAATGGAATGGCCTGTGTCAGAAATCGCTGACACGCTTCAATCCCTAGGAGTTGGAAGAGGAACTAATGAAGGAATGGTCAATGTATTCTAGATACCTATGGGCCATGAAGGAGGAGGACAGTAAATTGGACGCTAGTATGGTGTTCCAAAATTTAGCAGCATACCATGAAAATGCTGTAGTTGAGAATGCACCACATACAGCAGTGTAGCTAAGGGGGTGGTCACCCAAGTCACCACAATTTGGGGAAGGCAATTAGCCTTTAAAAAAACAAAATCTATCTGTTTTTTGTTACTCCATTTAGAGGGGTGGCAATGACAGGCACTCGTCATGGGCGGCAAAATAGCTATGCCACTAACCATATCCAAACCTTGTGCTTGTCGCAAGGATTGTACTGACATGCCTGTTATCTACTGCTAATGTGGAGCGAGTTTTTAACTCATTGCTCGAGTATGCAACCGTCTTCTCCAATGGCTTAATGTAGATAACCTTCGTCACTTTGTATGCCTGTTCCCATAGAAGGACCGGAAACTTTCGGTGATGAAATAGCGTCCAAAATAGTATCTTTGTGGTTGTTAAAGAAACCCCATCACTGAATTCGCATTCCATGTCAAGGAATTCTAAATGATTCAAATACAATTCTGGCTCTGCCCCACACCCCTCATTTTTGAAATTCCCCCTAAACGAGATTCTTAGATATAACATTGTGCACAGGCCCTATTGAGATTCACTGCTGGGCTCTAATATCACATTCGTTACCCCCTTAAAACTAGCGCAATTTTAGCAGAATCTAGTGCAGTGTTTCCAAGAACTCAAAACCTGGCAATTGGCACACAGTGACTAGCTGCCATTGCTTTCTACGGCAGGAGAGTACTACTCCAATTTTTTTTGGTGGTGGGGGTATAGGGCATACCCCCCACTAGGCTTTCACTGATACAGGAAAAATACTCATTCATAAAAAAAATCCCCTTGTATCCGAGACTCACGTGATACGGCAATCTAGTAGAGTTTGCAGCGTTTTTCAAGGGAATAGAGTGAGTTTTGGGTAACGAACGTAATATTGTCACCTACTGCTGTACAGCATATATATATATATTAAAAAAAAAAAAAACTTTAAAGAATTAGTCCCATTCTTTAATTTCTTCTTAAATTAAAATGTAATGTAATGTAGGCGAGAAGTGGGTAATGTCTCGTGCAGTTACACAATGTAACTTAACAAATACTGTTTGTTTACATTTATAGTGAATTTCAAAGGAAGTTGACATTTGATCTCAAAATTTGTCATCGACCCCACTCTATGTCATTGCCATTAACTTTTAATTTACATCGAACACAGCAACTATATACATATTATGTATACAAAATTCCTTAGTTCATGATATTATTGCATAATTTTTTCCCCCAGCACATTTATACGTTACAAAACAACAACAACAACACAAGTTTACAAAACAAATTAAAACAGTATTCGTTAAAATAAAATCGAATTCGTCATTTAATAATTAACTTCGTTTCTTGAAAGAGTCATGAATAAACTTGCTCTGAATTTTTGTGGTGAAATTCGAAACTTTTTTTTTTTTAAAATTTACATAAAAAAAAAAAAGTACTTCTCTTACTTGTTTACTTCTGACGTCACACCAAAACTTTCAAATTAGTGTTGCCAGATTAAAAAACAATATGGTATAATATTTCGACATGTGGTTTAGTTGGATTCATTTCTGACTGTCAACCAGTAGATCAGGGTTTCACAAAGTGTGTTGCGCGGAATACTCCAGGGCCGGGTTCTCCAACATACGGGCCACAATTCGGCCCGCCGGCAATTCTTTGAAATAAAAAATTTTCAAAACAAAATTTTATACTTTCTTTTTGAACAAATACTGAAAAAACAGCAGGAGCAGCATGGGTATAGTGCTTAGAAATACTATAGTATTTCTAGGCACTATATCATGGATGACCCAAGGCCTTCTCAATACGTCGGTGAAGTGTGACGTTTCAATATGGCGCTGGGCACAAACAAACTGCCATTTGCTATGTTATGCTTATGAGATAGATTTAAAATGTTCTCATTTTATGAAATTTCCGTGTTTTTTTCGGATCAGCCGAAACTGATCGAACGTGCAGAAAACGCTATACGTTCTTCACATGTTCGATCTTTTTTTTATGACCCTGATAATGAAGAAATGCGAGAACAAATTCATGCTTCCATGAAAAATAAAGTATATAGTATTCAGATACTGTACCCAGTCTGCGTTTATGTATATAAATATGTACTGAAAGAGCAATTTATTATATACACGTATATTATTTTTCTGGAAGCGATACATATTTTGCTGTGTAACTCTCAGTGCGCTTATAAAAAAATTTTTGCAGGAAATTAAAGGGCCATAAAAATACTTGACAGATTCGTAACAAATTAATTTTTTTCCAATAATTTCATGAACGAAGAAGATAAATTGTTCTTTCAGTGTGTATATATACAAGATCCGTTTTTTTTCAGGGGGGCTTGGTCGTACCCCACTTCAAGGAAATAAAAAATAAATAAATTATAAAAATTTATTTTAAGGGGCCAGCCTTAACAAAAACCTGACTACGTCGTTGATGGGGTTATAATTATGGTTCAAGTTATTAGATATTCTGCCATATACCCAACAGACAAAAAATAAATGGAAAATTAAAGATCTATAAAATCAAAACTGTAAATTTAAGGAGAAAAGAATTGATTTTCATAAAAGATCAAAACATTTTTTAAAGAAAATGATTGCGGCATCAAGACTTATTAATATAACAAGAATTCTGAACAAAACTACCCAAAGTATATGGACATGTTTTGAATATATATACATATATTAGCCCTCCACCAAAAAAAAAAATTTTTTTTTCAAATGAAATACAACGAATTAAATGCTTTTGTAACATACATGAACACAAAAGTTTGAATAAAAACCAAATATAAAAATTTATTAAACAAACCACTAAATTTAAAATTCATCTTTCTAATTCTCTTATGTTAATATCAGAAATTTGGTCCAACGTACAGGCGAATACAGAAAAAAATTCTTGGGGCGAAGAGAGAGGCACGGTACTATATAACTAACTTCACATTCCTACATTTTGTGACTTACTCTAAA
Organism: Dysdera silvatica; assembly: GCA_006491805.2. Lineage (NCBI taxonomy): Eukaryota > Metazoa > Arthropoda > Arachnida > Araneae > Dysderidae > Dysdera > Dysdera silvatica. The sequence goes on from QLNU02014176.1 coordinate 96,066,281, forward strand.
ATATAATTGGAAGAGTTAATGGCTAATGACTATTTTGTGAACTATTTGAAAATACAGGCAGAATTTATTTATTTTTTTAAATTCTAATGCAGTTGGGAAGATTTTTTTTAAAACATTGATCTCATTATTGTCCCATCCCCTGAATTCGTGCAAAAGTACTCAAATGAAGTTTTCCTTTAATATATATATATACAGTAGAGCGCCCGAAATCCGGACGTCCGAAAACCGGAATGACCTAAAAACCGGACACTTTTGAGATCCTTTTTTTTTTTTTTTTTGACATCCCGGGTTTTTTACCGGAGAAAAACCGGTATTTTGTGTGGAAAAGAGTGGAGATGCGCCTCCCCGCTGTGGGAACAAGACCTGTTCAAGGTCGGTTCGGAATGACGTGACGTTACTTCTCGCCTATTGGTCAAAACGACCGCTGTCCGCATACGGGGCAGGGTCCTGAAGCCATTTATTTTTATTCTCTCTCTTAGGATTGCAGATATCGCACGTGTTACGAAGTTCTCTGAAGTTTTGCGCTTAGTTTTTAATTTGATTTAAGCTATGTCGGAAATCAGGAAGTCGGTTAAGAGAAAGCATGTTTCCCTTTGCATAAAAACCAAAGTCGAAATTCTTCGGAAGATTCAACGTGGTTCTTCAGTTTTGAAGATGTGCGAAGAGTATGGAGTTGGGAAATCGACCATTTACGACTTAATGAAGAAAAAGAAGGAATTGCTGGAATTCTTTGTGGATAGCGACAGCCCTAGGGAAATGGCGGAAAGAAAAACTATGCATTCGGTGAAAAACCAAGACCTGGATAAAGTGATGATCGAATGGTTTCGGCAACGACGAAATGAAAATATCCCTCTCACTGGACCAATGCTGATGCAGCAAGCAAAGATTTTTCACAAGGAGATGAATTTGACAAATTCTTGCGAATATTCGACTGGCTGGTTGAAGCGGTTCAAGCAGCGGCATGGAATCAGACAATTGCGTGTTTGTGGTGAACGTGGCTCAGCTGATCATGAAGCGGCGGAACAGTACATAGAAGATTTCAATCTTTTGATATCTGAGGAAAACTTGACCGCTGATCAAATTTACAACGCGGACGAGACTTCATTGTTTTGGAGATATGTTCCAAGGAAAACTTTGGTGACGGCAGATGAGGAAACCCCAAAAGGACTCAAGGACTCAAAAGAACGGCTCACAGTGCTAGCTTGTGCGAATGCAGCTGGAACACACAAATGCAGGTTGCTGGTGATTGGGAAAAGTGCGAAGCCTCGTGCTTTCAAAGGCATTAAAACGTTCCCCACCCTTTATAGTTATGGGGAAGAACCCTTAGAAGTTATGGGGATTGATGACAATGCACCTGTGGTAGGATCGCTCACGGACGATGAAATATGCGATTTAGTGATGAACCAGAATAAAGACAAAAGCAGCGACGAAGAGAGTGTAGATGAGGAAAAGGAAGAAAAAGTTCCGATTGACCAACTTCTGAGTTCGTTGGACGTTGTAATTAAAGGACTGCAACAAAGGGATTTTGCAACTGCACATGAAATAATGACTGTTACGTTAATTAAAGAGAAAGTATTAACGGAAAAATCTCAATTTATGCGCCAAAGAAAAATAACCGATATGTTTAGCCCAAAGTAGCTTTTTCGTTTGTAAATAAAAATTTTGGAATGTATATTTGTTTCAAGCGCTGTTATTCTTGATTCGCGGCACCTCCGGAATTTGCGGCCGAAAGGTAAGTGATTAAATTTTCTATTTTAATGCTCCAATTTCTTACGAAATCGCACCCTCGGGCGGCGTAAGCTAGTTATTAACTAAAAGGGCGTTCGGAATGGAGATGCCCGTTTTTTTATTGCCGTAAATCGAAAAGTGACCTAAAATCCGGAAAAGTCCGAAATCCGGAAAGGCCACGGTCCGGACGATTCCGGATTTGAGACTTTGTACTGTATATACATATGTATGTATAATTTTTTCAATTTCAAAAATGCTGTTTTGAGTTTTTATATATATATATATTTTAAAAACGATAAAAAAATCTTCTCAGTACATATGTATATCACAGAGAAAGCGCATATAGAGGGCTTTAAAATGAGCTCAAGATGAACTTTCTAGCTAAAACAGGTGCTTAGATATTTACATGAATGTGACTCAAGATCAATGAAAAAGTTATTTTATTTTTTAATTTCCAAAAATTAATTCCAGGAAAACGGAACCTCCGAAAACTATGAAAATTTGCAATTTGCTCCATAGGTAAATATAAATCAAAAATCATTGGAATCTGAAAATTAAAGGTCAATGCCCCGGTTGATGTGATTTGAATGACCTTTGATAGAAATTATAGATACCTGGACATTTTTGCCCAAAGAGCATGTTTGCGTTTGTCTTTTGGGAATCTATAAAAAGAACATTTATTCCCGACAGTCCGGTGGTTGCAACAAGCTACAAAATATAAACCCATTTTTATTTGCAAGCTTAAGAAATGCTAATTACTACGATCGTCAATGTTAAGTCAATGGGCCCAATCTGTTGTTTGTGCCCAGCAGCCATGTTGTGACGTCACGACTTCACCGACGTATAAAACCTCTACTATACAAATACGTCGGTGAAGTGTGACGTTTCAATATGGCGCTGGGCACAAACAAACTGCCATTTGCTATGTTATGCTTATGAGATAGATTTAAAATGTCCTCATTTTATGAAATTTCCGTGTTTTTTTCGGATCAGCCGAAACTGATCCAACTTGCAGAAAACGCCATACGTTCTTCGCATATTCAATCTTTTTGTTTTATGACCCTGATAATGAAGGAATGCGAGAACAAATTCATGCTTCCATGAAGAGTAAAGTATATAGTTTTAAGGAACTGCTCCCTGTGTGCGTTTGTGTATGTATATATACAGACGCACTGAAAGAGCAATTTATTATATGCACTTGTATATTATTTCTCTGGAAGAGGTACATATTTGGTTGTGTAACTCTCAGTGCGCTTATAAAAAAATTTTGCAGGAAATTAAAGGGCCATAAAAACACTTGACAGATTCGTAACAAATTAAATTTTTTTCAATAATTTCATGAACGAAGAAGATAAATTGTTCTTTCAGTGTATACATATATACAAGATCCGTTTTTTTGGGGAGGGGCTTGGTCGTACCCCCCTTTCAAGGAAATAAAAAAAATAGATTATAAAAATTTATTTTAAGGGACCAGCCTTAACAAAAACCTGGCTACGTCGTTGATGGGGGTTATAATTAGAAAAAGCAATTATAGTTCATATTATTAGATATTCTGCCATATCCCCCTACAGACAAAAAATAAATAAAAAATTGAAGATGTATAAAATCAAGACTGTGAATTTAAGGAGAAAAGGATTGATTTTCATAAAAAATCAAAACATTTTTTAAAGAAAATGATTGAGGCATCAAGACTTATGAATATAAAAAGAATTCTGAACAAAAACTGCCTAAAGTATATAGACATGTTTTGACTATGTATACATATATTAACCTCCCCCCCCACAAAAAAAAACATGTGATGCAAACAAAATACAACAAATTAAATGCTTTTGTAACCTACATGAACACAAAAGTTTGAATAAAAACTAGATATAAAAATTTATTAAACAAACCACTAAATTTAAAATTCAGCTTCCTAATTCTCTTACGTTAATATCAGAAATTTGGTCCAACGTATAGGCGAATACAGAAAAAAATTCTTTCAGGGGGGAGAGAGGCACGGTACTATATAACTAACTTCACATTCCTTCATTTTGTGACTTACTCTAAAATATAATTGGAAGAGTTAATGGCTAATGACTGTTTTGCGAACTATTTAAAAATACAGGCAGAATTTAATTTTTTTTTAAAATCTAAATTCTAATGCAGTTGAGAAGATTTTTTTAAAACAATGATCTCATTATTGTCGTTTTCCCTTGAAGTTGTGCAAAAGTACTTAAATGAAGTCCTTTTTTAATATATATTTATTTATTTTTTCAATTTCAAAAATGGTGTTTTTGAGTTTATATACATATTAAAAAAGCGATAAAAAATCTTCTCAGTACATATGTATATCACAGAGGAAGTGCATATAGAGAGCTTTAAAATGAGATTTCTAGCTAAAATAGGTGCTGAGATATTTACATGAATGTGACTCAAGATCACTGAAAAAGTTATTTTATTTTTTAATTTTCAAAAATTAATTACAGGAAAACGGAACCTCCAAAAATTATGAAAATAACTGTGAACAATTTTCATGGGTTTCATAGGTAAATATAAACCAAAAATCATTGGAATCTGAAAATTAAAGATCTATGTCCCGGTAGATTTGACTTGGATGACCTTTGATAGAAATTATACATATTTGGACATTTTTGCCCAAAGTGCATGTTTGCGTTTGTCTTTTGGTAATCTATAAAAAGAACATTCATTCCTGACAGCCCGGTGGTTGCAACAAGCTGCAAAACATAAAACCATTTTTATTTGCAAGCTTAAGAAATGCTAATTACTACGATCGTCAATGTTAAGTCAATGGACCCAATCTATTGCTTGTGCCTAGCAGCCATGTTGTGACGTCACGACTTTACCGACGTATACCTACTAGGCCAACAACTGACAATGGTTTTAGTATTATGGAGATCGATTGTGGTGCGGTTTTGTGCCTAAGTAGCGAGTTTAGATTGGAAAATCGTGAAATTTGCAAGATATTTTTTCGAAAAATTTCTGTGATTTGTGCATAAAAGATCGAATTTAATGTCACTCACTTGACTCGTCCGATAGACTTCACGGTAGAGCAACTCGTTCTACTTGGTGGTGTGCTGGTACCATTTTTGGTGATCTCAGTACTGCTGTTTCTAAAGTTGGTCACCAAAAAAGTTATTCACTTTTCGCTAAACTGTTACGACATCAAGATGTCCACTTGAGTTTTTTTTTTATGTTTGAGTATTTCCCCCTCACGTTCGTTGGACCCCCTCATAATGAATCAACCGAATAATGTAAGCATCCCTTTTCTTGTTTTCTTTCTTTTACTAATTTTTGGTGCCCTACCTAACTTTAATTTTATTTATTTAATATAACTCTTAGTTTAATCCAACTCTATATCTAATACTGTTCGTAACGTCAGTCAAGGATTTAAGTGGGGAGGGGGGAGGGTTTTACTTTAATAGGTTGATAATTAATTTGTGTAGTCAAACGTTTTATATAAAAAAAAGTATGGTTTTAAGTTATTCCCAATACTGAAGTCAATTATTGCAAAATGGTATAATTGATTGATTGATTGTTTGGCTTTTTTATGGCGCAAGAGCATCTGGGCTATACTGCGCAAAAAAAAAATTGTATGATTCACCATTGTAAAGTAAATTAATATTGTGCTCCAGAAATGAAGTTTATATTTCGCTGCTAAATTTCTATTGTAAAATTTGTGTTTCCTAGTTATATAATTCTGCAGTTTTTTCGTAACCATGTTTGGTTAAGTAAATAGAATAAATTAGCAAACAGTTATTTCGACACTGGCGTAAGGTTTAAAAACTTAAACCTGTGTGTTTTTAAACCTTACGCCAGTGTCGAAATAACTGTTTGTTATGGAATCTCCTGGTGAAACTCTGTATTGTTTCGTTAGAATAAATTAGCTATGTTCTCACTTTAGGACCCAAGTTCATTTATTAATTTTTTTTCACCCTGGTTCCCTTTGCTTACCAGACTTGCGGTAACCTTTCTATCAACTATATGTTGGAAGAGAGGTTATTTAACACAACGCGTAATTTTTGCAAAAATTAATAATTGAAATCCACCCTATACGATCTCTTTGGTTTAAATAAAATAAAATAAATGTTTAACGTTGACATTTTCTCTCACTTTAGGCTCATTGCGAACCTAAACCAAAGGTAAATAACGAGTCAAATAAAAAAAAAACAAATCCGTAACAATTGCAATGAAATTTTGTATATTTAACATAGGAATATGTGAGTTGCAGCTCCATAATATCCCCTTACAAACTTTCTGCGTACGCGTATGCTTTGTCCAAATGCAAATAGACTTCTTTATTTATGGAATAGTGCATATTATTAAAGTTTATATACATTAGAAGAATTATTTAGGTGATGTGCGGATTACATATATATTTTCTCTTTAGATATATTTCAGTGACTTCGGCTCTCTACTCCAGAACAAAATGCATTTGTGTATACAATAATATGCAGCATTAATGGAGTGTCAAAAGCTGTACTGTATTAAAAAGTTATTGAGCGCAACATATAGTCAATATTTTGAAAAGCGCAAAATTATTACTATATATACAGATTCATTGAAAAACAAATTATTGTTGTAGCTTGAGAACCATTAGCATTACAGGAAGATATGCCCAGACAGCGAAAAAATGTTACAGACAATTTACTGTCTAACGTTACGAATAATTATAGAAAAATTAAATTTTTAACGTTACATATGGTGGGAAAGTATAAAACATTTATTTAATAAGGTCAGTTAAATGACTAACATCCCATTGGCGACTTAGCTTTTACCAGAGAAACAGATTTGCATTTAATTCATTAAATAACGTAAAAAATTATTAAATAATTTTCAAATTAAAAAGGTAAATTATTAATCGTGCACATGTGAGTACTGTTATTTTTATTTGCGATGAATATACTGTGCATTTAGCATACTGAATCAATATATACTGATTCAGTAAAGCACATAGAATGATCGAATGGTATGAGTCGCGAAGCGAGCGAGGGAGGGGGGTCTGGGAGGTCTCTCCCAGTTCAGTCTCTGTGATTCAGCTAAGTACTGTATCTATAAAAGTACTAATTTATGTTCAAAATATGAGCGGGGATACAAATGTGGGGTTTTACTAATGCTTGATATATGATAGCTATTTTTTCCTATTAGTCAAGTAAATGGAAGCACTGATAGGATATTTTTATTAGCATGTTATATATATTTTATTAGCATATTATATATATTTTATTAGCATATTATATATATTTTATTAGCATATTATATATATTTTATTAGCATATTATATATATTTTATTAGCATATTATATATTTTATTAGCATATTATATATTTTTATTAGCATATTATATATTATTATAGGATATTTTTTAGCACTATAGGATATTTTTGTAAAGTCCACGCACATACGCAAAAGGATTGATCCGTTGCTCAGCACGAGCGGCGGTGCCTTCATCCCCAGTTTCTGCCCGTAAGTCCTCGTCTGATGAATCGCTTGCGTTCTCAATCGTCTTTTTCTTCCTCAATTTTGCTTAAGGTCTGTTTTTACAGATACTCATCTGCCTCTTTTTCTTATTGGGGCTTTCCAACTGCCCTGGCGAGATCACTTGGACGGGGACAGGGGCAGCAGTTTCCTATGTGATGGGTTCTCTTTTTTTCTTCTTTTGTAGGGTCCTGGTCAATCACCCTTGGATATTCCAATTTAAGGTGTCCGCTATCCTGGTACAAAAAGCAAAGCCTCTTGAGCTCCTGGCAATGGATCTTAACGTAGGAAGGTCCGATGCGGATGACTTCAGGGATATCCTTTTTGATGATGACCCTCAGTTTTCGGGTGCTGTTATAGCAGTGGGAGAATCATTATGTTATCTTAATCATTATAGTGTGCGAATTGTTTCATTTTTCGCCAACTACTTCGGATATCTCACCATACTTGCTAATTTCATCGATAACCCATTTGTCCAGATATTGGTGCGTAAAGTTTCGCACGCGGACCCAAACTGCTCGGTCATCGGCAGGGTAGACGCAGTAATGGTCCTACCCAATCGTGATGCCTCTAAAACAAGCTTGCCAACTAGATCGTTGTTGGCCGCAGTTGCACGAAATTTTGATCGCGTCAGCTGCTACAGTCATTCTAATGCTCCCCGGTCCCCAATCTCGCTAAAAATCGTTTTAAATACGTCGGAGGAGTGTGGAGCATCCCCTTCAAAGTCGATGATGACTTTCAGGTCTTGCTTCCATGTAGATTCGGTCCAAATAGATTCGGTCATGATGGCGCAGGTTCGATCGGACAAGATCGCAAACACGCCTGTACTCCCCAAGATCAGAACTTGGAATAAATACACGCAGTGAAACACCTACTATTACACTGCAGTGCCTTCCCACTAATAAGAAAAGACCTCTTCCAGGCAATTCAAGACATTGGACTCACTACACTTCCAATAATATAGGACCTATTTGCTTCTCACCAATCTCTCCATAAGACGCTGTAATTGGTGGCAGCGGTCTGTCGTTTCTTCACGTGCACAGGTCGCCTAATCACTAGACGCTAGTGGCTGACTGTACGCACCCATTGCGCTCGTTCTGAGCAACGGATCAATCCTTTTGCGCATGTGCGTTTACTTTACAAAAATTCCCCTCAGTGCTTCCATTTACTTGACTAATAGGAAAAAAGAGGTATCATATATCAAGCATTAGTACAACTTCATATTTGTATCCCCGCTAATATAATAATTTTATTATGAATTAGTACTTTTATAAATAAATCAGTACTTACCTGACTCACAGAGACTGACCTGGGGGGATACCCCGCCAGAACCCCCTCTTGTCGCTTCGTGACACATGACGTTTCGATCACATTCGATGTGCGCTGTCTGAATCAGTATATGCTGATTCAGTATCTTCATGCACAGTGTATTTAAATAAAATGATGATACTCACATGTTACGATTAATTATGTTTAAAATACGTTGCTAATATAAGAATACTTGGCGACCCCACTATCTAGCGGCTAGGTGTAATAAATCTAGCTAATTTACAGCGTATTTCGACATTACTAGCACCTACGAGTGCACATGCGCAGAAAGATTGATTCGTCACTCAGCACGGGCATGAGGGTGCGCGCCGTCTGCCGCTAGATTCCAATGATTAATCTAGCTGCCTTCCTTCCTGTTTTACTCTATTATCTGTGCACACTTATGCTCATTTATCCATACAAATTTCCAGTATAGTCACTCAATATCTCCTCATCATTCCAAACTTCATCATTCAACTAACGTGGAACTCTCTTTCTGCAGCATGACAACTCACAAGATACCATAGAGAACAACCTCACTATTACAAATTATTAACATTTACATTAATATCTTGCATCAACGTTTAAATTCGTATTGATTGTAAAAAAATATTGTTTGTGAAACTATTTGTATGATACACAGCTTTTAACAAATAAGGTAGAGATAGAAAAGCTTTTGGGAGTAAAGAGCTATTTTTGATCTAATATACGTACATCTACGGGCGACGCTCAGGGGATCTAGAAAACTGGGCCCCAGTATCTCGCCCTCCGCTGGACATCTCAACCCCCCCCCCAGTAGGTAATAAGTAGGCTAAAAAACTGTTAAAAATACACTTACTTTTTAACA
>QLNU02014176.1:96075741-96107946 GCA_006491805.2 Dysdera silvatica
ATTAATTATTAAGTTATTTGTTAAATCACAATATTGCGATAATCAATAATTGCCATTCTTAATTGTTATATTGTATAAAATAGGGAATGATGTACATGAAGTATTCTATGATGTTGAGAAGTATTCTATGATGTTGGGGCTAATTATAGCTAAAATTATATTTTAAATGATGTTGCATATAGTGCAAAAAGTGCATGAAATATTTATGTGTAATAAATGAATAAACCGTTTTTCGAAACAAGCTAATAATTGCTATAGTCGGAAAAATTGCCAACTGTGGTAACTTTATGTAAAGCTATGTAATAGCTCACGTCACAATTCCAGTTTTCTCAGAAAAAATGGGTTGTGCTTGAAAAAAGGGAAATCACTTTGAAGCCCAATAAGGTTCCCACATTCTACTATATCAGGCAGGGCTTATTGATTTGTTTTGTAAGTGGTTCTCGCCAAGAAAAAGGTGGTCAAATTTTGCTCTCATTGGCTGGACTTCAAACATTAATAACTCGAAAAGTATGAATTTCTCATCATTTTCCAATTAACATTTTTTGCTTAGAATTTTGCAAGGAATCGCGCTGTAAAAAGTTTATGCAATCTTGACGGAACACCCTTTGTACACAGTGGGATAGGCGTAACTTGGGGAATCAAATGTAGCGGTAAGGGGGAGAGGGCAAACAAAAAAAAATTGTATGGGAAAAAAAAGACAATTTTGCCTCATTCAAAAAATACTAGAGACAAGTGCCCCATTTCCTTCTTCAGATTACGCCTATGCACAGTGGAACCTGGTAAACTGTCCACTTTGGTAAATTGACAGCTTTTTATAGAAAATTGGTGGGAACTTAGTCGACTACAGATTATAATCGATTATTTGCGATTATTAATGTAATTAAATATTAATTATAATGCGATTATTTGCACGCAGAAATAATCAGTTCGATTACGATTGTAATCAAGACGATTACAATTATAATCATAGCGATTATGATTACGACTACCTAAGAATTTCAAAAAATGATTACTAGAGCCCTGATTATATGCACTAAAAACCAGCAAAATATACGTGCGAATATGCACTAAAAACTTCAAAATATGAGCTAAAGAACCTCAAAATATGCACTAAAGAACCTAAAAATATTCATGTATATGCACTTAAATGAATAAACATGCTCCTAATATAGAAAAATATGTACTTAAAATTTTTTAACGCTTGAAAATCTTACTTTCCGCGTTTTAAAACAAAGAGATTTATTATTAACTGCCGAGTAGAAAAATTCGATATACATTAAATAATATCATATAATATCATATCATATCATATAATAAATCAATCATACAGCACAATTTTTATGACTGTATAACAAAATGTGTCTCTCGTTGTTCTAAACAGTTAAGCTTTATCTTCTATCATGTAATAACATTTTTATGGCCAAAAGGGTTCTTTCAAGAGCTACAAATGGTACTGGACAGCACTTATAAATTTTTGCGAGTTATCTATTACGGATAGTTTATCGATGATAGAACGATGTCTATCGCTGAAGGAAAATGGTGTGGAAATTTAGAATAAGTGTTTGTTTTAATTTGACTTTCAATCAATTGCCAGCCAAGCACAGTAAAACTCAGCTTTGGTCTTCATAACAAGGATTGTGGCTATAATTCAGATATGAAAACATTTTAGCGCCCTAAGACATAATTCATTGTGTACATTTACAAATTTTATTGCCCTTTAGCTTAGGTAAGAAGTGAGAGGAAAGTTTGACATTAGCGTTGTGGTGAAATTTTTTCGATGAAGGAATTCTTAAAATTACTAAAACCCTTAAAATATGCATTTCTTCTTCTGAAAATTCATGTTTTTATAAATTTATATGCACAAACGCTAATAAGGGCAAAAATATGCAATTTCATATGCACATATGCAATTGCATATAACCCGGGTTCTAATGATTACGATTATGATTAAATGAAATTTAAAAGTGTGATTATGATTATATTGCAGATTACAGCTACTTCAAAACATTCAATTACAATTACAGATGTGATTACGCGAAAATGTAATCGATTGCAATCGATTATAATCCCTTGATTGCGATTACTCGGAGTCCAGTTGTGATAAAGAACTGCCAAAGTAGTGATTCAGTAAATGTTATCTGATATTTGTACCGATAGATGGAGCTACCAGTTTCAGGTCTAAGAAACGAAACACTAGTTATACCCGTCTTTTAGTCATTTTTCAGTATTGTTTCGTTTTGTTTAAATTGCTTGTTATTTGTTATAATTTCCTCATATTTACTCATGTTTTAAGTTTTTATTTTTTATTCATAAACTGCGCTTAAAAAAGTGAGAAGAAAATGTTTCGTTCCGAATTCCATTTCAAGCTACAAATCCGATGATAAATCCGTATCTTTATTTAAAACAAAATCTAAATCATGGTTTCTAACTCAAACACCAAATTTTTTCAGTTACGTCATTTTTCTTTCGGAAATGCGAAATTGGTTAATCACAATTATATTTATTCCTTACAATAAAAATTAACATATAATTTGTTGATAAAAGTATGCGGTTTGTTTTTATTCTTTGTTAGTCTCTTCAATTAGTTAAGGAATTGTCTTCAGTTCTTGAGACATTTCATTTCAGTATGTTGGCACTACAGTGTTCATATTTTTTTTTTTAAAAAAGTATTTTTTGCCTTTTCAGGATTAAAATTTTTGTAAACCCATTTTTTAAAAGCTTTATTATAACTAGATTCGTGATCTACTCATGTAGAATAAATAATCCTTTTACACATCAGTATTTATATTTAAAAAGTATTATCAACGTTAAATAGTAGATCATAATCCTTCAATATTTTATTATCATTTAATAAATTTTTTCTATTTAGTATTTCTAGGATTTTTTTCTGAGCCTTTTATTGGATTTTTTGTGGACTATATACATTACATTGCAGTAGTTTATAAAAAGATTTTTAAATTTTACATATGTATTAAATTTTGATGCAGAACACAAGTAAACTATTTTATTCAACATTTAATTAATTTGCAGCAGCGCAACAATAGTGAGTTTCCAAGAGCTAGGTATGGGTAGAAATGCTTGACACACACACTCATTGTATTCGCCAGATAGTAAGGCTAGGATGTTGCACAAGCCTTGCAACTCGTGCGTTTTTTTCTCTCTCTCTTTCTCTCTTTCGTTAGACGCGCGCTGAAGTCCAGCGCAAAAACTCTTCAACATCGTTGTTTGTGAGTTTCACCTTCTTTTCATCATGTACATAGTCTGCGATATGATTGCGTTTGAGATTAGGTAGTAATCCGTTATTATTTTATTATATCACTAAAAATACTTAAATAACGTTGTCTTTAGTTATAAATTAATGCGTGTTTTTAAAATTCAAATCGAATAGTGTAGAATACATATCGGCCTTTATATTCCATACTATGTCTTTCTTTTTCTGTTCTAATTCTCGGCATACGAAGCCCCTTAGTCCCCTCGATCTCTCTTCCACCTCATTTATTCCTTGTCTGCTTCCTTTGCTTTTTATTAATTATATTAATTTTTAAGTAATTTAAAATTTTGGACTTTGGCAATTGTAATTTTACCAAACAATGTTGTAACATATATCGTACATGCTTCTTTCAAATGAAATTGACAATGAAAAAAGACAACTTAACATCCTGAGCAAAGAGTTCTTTAATTACTTGGTGGTCAGAAGATAAAAGCATTGAGCTTCGGAAATCTGTGGGATTTTTCTGTAGTTTATCTTTGTTCTCAGTCTGAGTCTTTCATCATCTACATAAGATGCTAAAGGCTTTACCCTTTTCTCATTGTCATCTGTAAAAGACTTAGCTTGGATTAACTTTATCGCCCTTTATTTTGTGTTCCTTACTTCTTGGTATAATTTAATAACATTGTCTTTTCCAGGTAACAATGTTTTCACGAGACCCAATGTCCAATCAAGGCACTTCCAATTGTCGCTCCCAATAAGTATAACGTTTCCAACTTGAACTTCTTGAAGGTGCTGCTTCAGGAAAACGTTAGTCCACATGTGGCCAAGAAGACTCTGCATGTACTGAAAATATTTCGATGGGAAGTCCTCATACATCCTCCGCATAGCCCCGGTATCTCGCCATGTGACTTTCATATTTTCGGTCTCTTAAAAAAATCGCTGACAAGTCAACGGTTCACCTGTAACAAGAAAGTACAAGATACCGTGGAAAACGTGATTCGTCAGCATCCCAGGGATTTATACAGCGAAGCCATCCATTCCGTTCCTAATTGCGCTGCGATCAGTGCATTACTGTCAATGGCAATTATGTGCAGGTGTCATGTAAATATTCTGTAATTAAAATATTCTGTGATTAAAAGATACTTTAGGTATAACCGTGGTCTTCTTTTCATTTAAGAATACCTTATATTTTTGCTATTGCTTCTTGCATGTAAAATCACGCTTAACATATTTAGGGGTGGACTGTCCTCCCCCCACTGGAAAAACGACAAAATTTATAAATGAATAAATACTATGCGAGGAGCATTGGGTGTGGGGCTATAGTTTTCCAGATCTCGCAGCCAGATTCGTTAATAAAAGTTATATTTAAAGTAAAAATTATCATTACCGTTAAATCGCTCCAGTTAGTAAATCCAAAAACAAATCGTAAACAAGATGTATTCATGTAAGATATCATTACCCTGCACAGGGATAAAACAATAGCCAAAAAATGGTCAACACACGAACCTATCGGGGCGATTTTTTTGTGGGGAATTTGTATTACTAATAAAATTGACACCCACATGTTCAGAAGTGTTAGAATTCGGTATATGGGATGAATTTGCTTTAACTAGTTCTGAGAAACATTGTTTAAGACAAGTTTTTTTTTTTAAGTTTTCCCAACCTTTTTCAAGCCGCGACCCATTTTTATAGTAACCAAGTAATCCGCGACCCCCTTTTATAGTAACCAAAAGATCTGCGGCCCCCTTTGTCCGCCGATGTCATTTTGCGTATTAAATCATTTTTAACAGAGTAAAGAAAACACATTAAATATAAAATTATACTACATTAATTACGTATATTTAACACGTGCGACGAAAGTGTTACAACTCAAAATTTGGTGAAAATGACTTAATGTTACAACCAGATGTAGAAAACAGTGCTGCATTTTGCCATGCAAAATGTTAGGTCATAAGTTATTTGGGTTTCTGCTAGTTGGCACATGTCATTAGATGAACACAACATCCCTCAATTCAACCAGAAACAGTTTTTTTCATTTTCTGAAAATTGGGATTTTTTGAGTTGTAACACTTTCGTCGCAAGGGTGCGATATATTACATTATTTATGTATATTATATTAATGACATTATATTAATTATATATATTACATTAATTATATATATTATAGATATAAAGTTAACAACCATTAGTAGCATATTGCAATATGTGTAGCCATGTTGAAATATAAAAGCGTTGGGACCATTTGGTATGAAATTCCTTATAAAAATAATTGCAACTAAAAATAGTTGCGGCGACCCCCAGGTTGGGAACCACTGGTCTAAGAGACTGAACATTCCATATAAAGACAACAAAAAGAAAAAATAAGTTTGCAGGTGATTAACCTACGGAAAAAAATAAAAATAAAATCTAGACATCAACAAACCTAATATCAAGAGCAGGGCCGTAGCTGGACGCTTTTTATAGGGGGAGCTGTGAAGTTACAAGGGATATTTAGAATTCGTTAATGTTTTGATCTATTTATTATGTTTCACCGTTTAATAATAATAAATGCAATGTGAAGACAAAATGTTTTAATAAAGCTAATTAATTCGTAGTAATGTAGACCAATAGTTCCCAAAATTTTATCCCGCGGAAGCCCTTTTTAAGAAAAATTTGACCGTGGAACCTTTTTTAAGAAAAAATTTGACCGTGGAGCCCTTTTTAAGAAAAAATTTAATCGTGGAACACTTTTTAAGACAAAATTCAATCGTGGAGCCCTTTTTAAAAAAAAAATTTACCCACGGAACCTCTGTCCTACTTTCACTTTTAAAACGTGTTTTTTAGTTAGGGTCTGTAATATAAGTTAGTAATAACAACAAAAACAAAACGTTTTACTTTAATTACAAAATGTAGTAACTAATGCGAGAAATAGGATTGTTTAGTTTTGCATAGTTGGTCAATGTCTGGTTTTATTAAGGATAGTTTCAGACGAAGGTCGAGTTCAGCACCGAAGCAGCTTTTGTGTGTATTTGATTTTAGTTGCTACATAGGAAGAAAATCCGAATCGACACAAATAAGTTGTGGCAAATGGGAGAACAAATGCATTTGCTTTATCAGCCAGTGATTTAAATTCGTTTTTTTAAACTTAACTAAAATTTAGAACATGACTTACTTTGGAAAATAATTTTCAAAGCGCTGTCTGACGTAATGTCGTGCAAGTTACTTATTTCTCGATGTAACGGCAAATGATTCACCACAAAGTTATATTCCAATATTGGTGTAAAGTTTAAAAGCACGACGTTTAGCTAGTCAACTGCTTCCTTTGTTATGCAAAAGCAGAATTCTGCCTTCGTTTGAATTGTGCTGAAGTAACCGTAGTTATGAAATCTTCTGGTGAAACTTTCACCAGAAGAGGCCAGTTCAGTGTTATTTCCCTGGTCATTGGGTGCCTCCTTCATATGTTTAAAATATGACATTAAGATAACAATGTGGCAATCGCAATATTATGAAAAACGATTTTCCAAAAATTAGGATCATCCATTTATTTTTTACTGAACAATTGGATTTTTCTTCTAAAATTGTCTTTTTGTTTTCAATGTTTCCATGGAGCATAGTTCGGAACCTCTACGTAATCCATTATTTAAGCTTTTAGAATCTGGCAACACGTTTGTCAATCAAATACGCCAAGCCCTACTGAACTGAAGCAGCAGCATCCCGCATCCCAGCAGCCGGGATGCTGCTACGCCGAGTCCTACTGAACTGACGCAGGGGCATCCCGGCTGTTCATCGTTGTTTTTCGCATCAGCAGAGCTGACGTTTATTCATAAATACCCGAGTCTTACTGAATTGACGCAGCAGCATCCCGGCTGTTCATCGTTGTTTTTCGCACCAGCAGAGCCTGACGTTTTCCCATAAAATACGCCAAGTCCGGCAGGAGTGGAGCAGCAACATCCCCGCAGCCCCGTAAATGTTTTCTCATCAGAAATTGGATTTTGAAGTGCACGACGAGCCACAGCGTAATGCACCTGCAACAAAACAACGGTCACGTGACTGCAACACCCCATCATAACAGTCGCACGTGAGTCAATATCCATTTATTCCCATTTGTACGAGGTGTACCATTATTTAGGTTTAATTTGAAAATTAGGTTATGAAACATTCTATTTTTCCCATTTGCCCTTGCTTACTCAGGCAGTATTTCTTGCATTGTTTTAATTTAATATCTGGCATACGTTCTCAGTATTGGTGTAATTTATTGTTGCTGAGGCATTGACTGTAAACCGGTATTAGCAAACCACAGCACGGTAGCAAGAGTATTAGCTTTAAATTTATGTTTCTTTCCATGTGGAAACTTTCGCCATTTATAAAATTTCATTGAATTTTTAGAGTAGTAGTTAGTCCTAATTAAATTTGTTACGTTTGTTTGAATTAGTTCTCTCTTTTTTGTGTTTTGCATCCCTATACTGATTTCACAGCCATTGGACAATCATATGTTTCGCAAAGAAACTGACGGGTTATTAAGCAATGATAAGCGTAATGATAGGTGCATTTATCCAAGTTAAGCAATTTGGCACATTATTATTAACTTAATAATAATATAATATATCGTCTCCTTTTGTCACAAAGGCGCAATTTATAATTTTACATGATCATTTAAACATCAAGAAAGTATATGCGCGTTGGATACCAGGCAATTTAAATCAAACTCAAAAGGATGCTCGTGTCAAATGATGCAAGGAAAATTTAAAAAGATTCAATTGTGGTGCCTCAAAACGTATCTTTGAAATCGTAATAGGTGATGAAATCTGGATTTGTTTCTATGAACCACAAACAAAAGAACAATTCACTGTTTGGGTGTTCCAAAATGAACCGAATCCTACAAAAGTTGTTCGTGCACTTTTTTTTTTCAAATTCGTGCACTAAGTGCTTCAAAGAAAATGATTGCCTGGTTTTTTAGTAAATCTAGTTATGTTGCAACCGTTGCATTGAAGGATCGTACAACAGTAAATGCTAACTGATATACGATAATTTGTTTGCCAGAGATAGTTGCTGAAATCAGAGAAAATAACTCGAAATGTTGCATCGTTCTTTATCTTTATGACAATGAAAACTCACATACTACATTTCAAATTATAAATTATTTGAAGCAAGAAAACAGTGACGATGAGTCATTGCCCTTATTCACCTGACTTAGCACCCAATGATTCACTTCTGTTCCCAACAATCAAAAATAAAATGCGCGGTCAACGATTTTCCAACCCAGAAAAAGCAGTTGAAGCTAAAAAAAAGGCTTCATGTTTCTGCTATACCAACATTTGAATGGCATAATTATTTTGAAAATAGGTTTATTCAAATGAAAAAGGGCATTAACGATAAAGGCGAATATCTTGCAAAGCTATAAAACAATTTTTTCGATATGGAAATATTTTGTATATTATTTTCTAAAAACTTAAATACTGGTCCTCGTATTGTGGACTTCAACAAAACTGAAAGACATAAGACAATGCATATGGAACATGCAATTAATGTTCAAAATGGTTTACGTGAATAAGTCATTTTTAGTAATAAAAGCTCAAAGTAATTTGTTTAACAATTTCTTAATGAAAATATATTGCGAACATGTAGAGGTATAATAAAATTTATAACTTTTATTCTTTTCCTTATACTGTGGGTTAGATGAATATTTAGACTTTTGTAGAAAACTTTATATATACAAGCTATTATGAAAATCCCTTTTGAATACCTACATCGTTAATGCCAAGGAATAATTCCCATTTTTGTGCATACATACATATTTAGTTATGTACAAATCACAAAATCCTACAATATTTTAACTTGAGGATAAATAATTTCTAGGGGTAACTATTTATATTTACAAGGGGGATAAGACTTCCCCTCGCCCCAGTCTGATTACGGCTATGTTCCAGCATGTTTTTGCTTCTGCCATGAATGCTATCCTGTTGGTTGTGGAAAGAAAAATACGGTATATTTTTACCGTGAAGGACTCAACATGCTGTTAAGCGGTTCGGCATACTGTTAACAAGGGTATTTAATAATGACTAGAGTAGAGTATTAATCCCAGTTTTGGACAATTACTCTTCTGAGAAATTCAGTGAAGGAGGATTTTGTGGTGGAGGGTTGTGTGTTTCAATCCGGCGGCTAAGGGGGTCCCATACATTGTCAATGGGGTGAAAGTCCAGCGAATAAATTGGCTGGTCCAGACGTACTATATCCTCAGATTACAGGAATCGTTGAACCAAGAGCATCCAATGAGGTTAAGCCTTATTGTCCATTGAGTGGAACCCAGGACCAAATACACCTGTAAAAGGTCCACATACTGATGCAGAACAGCATTTGCATAAACCTCGCCTGTTACGGCACAGCTGTGGAACACATGTAGAGGCGTAAATGATCCTGAGTTGATACTATTCCAAATAACGATTCTTCCACCTCCATAACAATCACATTCCACGTTGTCTGCACGATTATAACGCATCACCAAATATTATACAATAATTTTTGCCACCCACGTTTAATTAGCTCAAACTAGAGCTTTTTTTATATTTGGAGAAAAAGAGGCGCCGTCCTCATCCTGGGCTCTAACCAGGGTCCCCGCGTTGAGCCCGCGGTGTCTTGACCTACTAGACGAATGAGGACAAGAACAAATGCATTTTTCTCCGTATATGAAGATGTAAGATATTATTACCCTGGTTTATTACCCTGGTTCGAGTCCAGGATGGGGAAAGCGTCTCTTTTTCTCCAAAATTACATAAGCTCTAGTTTGAGCTGTAATTAAACGTGGGTGGCAAAAATTATTGTATAATAAATTCCCCCACGAAAACTCACAAAAATCTCGCCCCGGAGGCTTTCTTGTGTTGACCATATTTGGCAATTGTGTTATCCCTGTGAAGGGTAATAATATCTTACATCACCAGATATGCACACGTCGATGATCGCTGCCCAGACTAAACGTGGGTCGTCAATAATTAATATACTACTCCATTTTGTAGGCTACAAGTAAGGTGTGCAGTATACCATGTTCTACGTAATGCATGTTCTATGTATGCATGTACCGTAGGGTTAAGAACATGTGTATAGCATGCCGTCTTGCATATGATCTGCTCTTTACAATGTATTCTTTGATAAATCGTTTGTCTGGATACGGTGATATTTAAGGCTGTGGAAAAGGTTTTTAAGCAGTGTATTGGCTATGCTGTTCGGATGGCGTCGCGCATTTATGACCACATAAATACGCGACGCCATCGCGCATTTATGACCACATACACTGGACCTATCGTACAGCTGTGACGCCTGTGCGATTTTGACCACATAGGGACTCATTAATCAACGATCATTGATACAGGAACCCACATTTCCAAAAGGTTTAATCATGATTTAATGTTCACCATTTTGTTTCCCCGCACATACGCTTTTCCCATCCAGAATCCAGATGGACCGACTCATCAGCAGTTCGCTCTGTTCCCGGCGACGGAAAAGACATTGGCTGCAGGCGACGATTGAATCTAGTGTATAATACGTTATGCCACAAAGTTAACTTAATCGTATTTCGTCAAACTCCTTAACCGGCATTTCCTGTACCCCTACTGGACATGATGATTACGACCCTCCGAGTGTGACACCACGAACCCTTGAGTGGAACAGCAAATCATCAATTAGTGTTAAAGGGGTAACCAATGAACATTTGCGTATGAAAAGGGTGAACAGCCAATAAGATCATTGCGAGTGTAGAGACGATGAGGCGAACACCAATAAAAGACATTCTTTCGGTAGGACTCTTAGCGAGATGGTCACGCTGCCCATGATGGACATTCATAATGTCTTACAATAATAATGTCAATTCTTAATCGTAACAATTTAAGTTATTTTGCTATGTGATTGTAAATAATTTGTGTAACGTAGAGACATGCTGTCTACATGGTTCATCTGTATCTTGGTATTTCTGACTCAATTTCGATAAGGTTCCAGGGTAACAATCCACGTGAGTTGACGCACGAGCTAAAACCCTTCTGATATAACTTATAATCTATCGGTGATATTATGGAGTCTATCACCGCTCCATCGTTCTGCAATCCGTCATAGAACGATAACCAAATCTATAAATGTAGAAACCGCAATTGGTAACCCTACAACCATATTTGAACGTCTTCGACGGTTTGCAACTAACTCCAAAGCCTATAGTTGGTGGAATATTATAGTATAGTATATAGTTGGTGGAGTATTGTGTCCTTAGGGTACTTGTATCTGAGCGTTAACAGCCCACCCTAATGTGTATACAGTATAGTGCACATTTCTTATCGCTATTACTTTTCCCAAATAGCTATGGAATATTTTAATTCGTTGACATTTTTAATTTAATAGTTACAAAGGAAACATATTGAACTTCATTTGAATTATATTCGTGTCCAAAATTAAGTTTACACGTAATGTTATTTTAATGAGAGAAGTACATATTTTACTCAGTAACTTTCGACGTACTTGATTTATGAAAAATCATTTTACAGAAAATTAAAGGGCTGTAAACGCTTAACAGAATTATAAATAATCAGGTACCTATGAAGGAGAATCCACGATCAAAAATGGTACATAAATTAAAGGTAGAAAACAAAAATCAGTAAAAAACAGATTTAGGATAAAAAAAATTGCTGACTTAAGCGTCAACAATCATTTTTTAATAATTTTGCATGTTTATATGGGAAAAATTGTCATTCTAAATTTGTTTATTAGGAATATTTGCTTTCCGCCTTCAATTTTTGTATCATTTTTGATCGTGGATTTTCCTTCATAGGATACCTGAAAAAAAATTTTTTTTTTTGTAATTATGTTAAGTGTTTATAGCTCTTTAATTTTCTGTAAAATGATTTTTTATAAATAAAGCACGTCGGAAGTTACAGAGCAAAATATGTACCCCTCCCATTGAAATAACATTGAATGTAACCTTAATTTTGGACACCAGTATATATAATAAAACGAAGTTTAATATTTGAGAAATATTGAACTTCATTTTATTGGGACTTCAAAAAAATTTCGGCATCACTACATTGTAACGAAACTTAATATCATGTCTTTAAAATCCTCAGCAGTGTAAAAGAAAACAAAGATTGTTTCATGGTGTTTTCATTTATACTATGAAATATCTCTTTTTAATCGCACCATTGAAATTTATTTATTGCTTAAAGGTTTTGTTTTCTGTTGTGAAAAGTAGTTGTTAGGTGATTCAGGTGTATAAGCATAGAGTTATATGGGCCCGTGGGACCTGAGCTCCCCAATAATTTGAAATAAATTGCAATTTACCATATATCACAATGTATAAATGAATATAATATGTACTTGCTCCCTCTTCTTTAATAATTTTAAAAAAACTCTACGCTGATGTTCGGGTATAAATGAATTTTTTGTTGGTGGAACTATTTATTTAAATATGCCAGGAGATGGCAGTAGAATCGCCCCAACCCTTCTCATGAATTTTTGTTCTTTTCTTCAGTCTTTCATTAACCAGCACCAGAGGGCGCGTGTCGAGACCGATCAGGCGCATCTGCGGCTCGAAGATACAAGGCTTAGGAATCTCCAATTTTCCTCATCTCTCTGCTTCTCTCTCTTTCTCTGTCTTATCATGCCGCAGTTTCATTCCACGCCCAGTTCTTACCCGCATCTTTCTTACAGGAAGAACGCATCGCGCCAACATCCAAAGGTTTCATCTGCGTCTTTTACAAAGGAAAATTCGTATGGGTAAGTGTTAAAAGCTATTCCTCTATGTTAAAAGCTGTATCTGGGAGGGTCGAAACGGGTGAAATTTACCCCTACGATGTAATTGTGGGATCGACTCTTCGTTTCCATGGCATCGGGATCTCCACCCTCTTCTTCGAGTAATGCCTTCTAGCCAGCCTGCTCACAGCTAGCTAATTCTCTATAACAATGGCGGGGTGGGTTCAATTCACCCATCTTCTGTAGTTTTTCTTTATATTTCTGGAAGCTAGGGTTATCATGTAAGGGTTTTCTTTCAAATGTAAGCAAGCTTCTACAGACATTGCGCTATTACACCAATAACTATATTTCGAAAAACATTTTTTGCATTATACAGAATATGCGTTTTTATGGAATTGAAAATAGATGTATATTTTTCCCTTTCCAGCTTTGAATAGTTGTTAATCTGTTCATTCCTCTTTTTAAATGGTTTTCTTAGCATATAATTACGCATTTTTTATCGATCTTTTAAAGAAAAGTATCTCTGAATTTTATAACTATTATTCATTATGAAAAAAAAAACATCCCATAGACTTAGCAATAACTGGAACCACATGTACAATATGTACAACATTGTGCAACATATGTGCAATAATATCGCATTATTTAAATTGATTTTTATATAATATGACTAAATAGATGAAAACTACAGTTTTTAACAATTTAGTCATATTGTATTAAAAGCAATTTAAATAACATAAAATGTTGTGCATGCCACTGATATGCTACATAGGATGCTATATATTACCAAGTGTAGGGGATATATGATTATTCTTCTATAACTAAGTAACTAGTATTTTTAAGGTTGATACTTTTATCTTAAAAAAACAACAAAAAACAAATAGGAACATATAAACATTTTCTAAAGAAATTACTTAGTAACATAAATGCAAAGATTTCAATCTTTAAGTTAGAAGATCAAACAATTAAAAGATTATTTTAATAAAATAGAAATTAAAAGCAATATTTTGTTTATATCGTTTGTTTCATCCACTGCAAGCGTAATTTTAATTAATGAACACATTTAAATAAACGGGAAAGGAGAAGAAGGGAATGTTTGAACCTTGTATCCAAATCAATAATCTGATATTAATCGATTAATCGCATCTATTTGTAGCTTAGATCAACGGTTCTTCAACTGTGGTCCGCGGTCCCACAGAGGTCCGCGAGACCCTCCCAGTGTTCTACAAAAGTTCAGAAAAGTACTATGACAAGAGTATTTACTCTTTAATGCTAAGAATAAATTATGAGGGGACGAAAAATTCTTTCCTTAAATAGTGAAAATTAGTGATGAAACACTAGAAATAAATACATATGATGCAAATTCCGGGCTTTAAACTTTGAGTTAATTCTTGGGGGTCCGCGAGGGCAAGTTATCTTTGAAGGGGGTTCTCGGTTTAGGAAAGTTAAAGAACCGCTGGCTTAGACGATCATAGAAGCCTAGGCCCTCTGGCTTTTGAAAAGATCTAGAAATATTTCAAGGAAGTTATTTCTAAGATAACTAAAGACTCACGAATATGAAAACATTTATTGGACAAGAAAATGTTCGTTACTGTACAAAACATGTGTTAAGCGAATAATTTGGACAATTCTAGTTTGTTTTTACAATGTGCTTCAACGTCACCAGAAAGAAAATGCAAAACCAAATGAAAAGAGATGAACATTACATTTCACGAATTTGCGGAAATTTTGAAAACAATTTGAAGATTATTACAGAATTTAGACACGCAGATTTAATTAAAAGGACAGACATCCTTATTGGTCATGCGCGAGAGGGAAATTTTATAAAAGAAAGAAGTGTCTGGAGAAAATTTTATTTAAATAAATATTTGGTTGTCTATATAAATTGTTTTAAACTTTACTTAAAGAGTCAAATATTTTTCTCTTTAAATATATCGTAATTCTCTTAATACTACTGAGCAGCAAACAAGTTTCAAGAAACAATTTATTTCAAAATTTTCGTTTCGTTTTTTCAATTTATATAAATCAATGGTGCGTTATGATTGGTCGATATGGAGTTGATTGTTTTGCAACATACTTTATACATTTAATCTTATTTCTAAATAAGGATTTTATCTTTTTTTTTTGGTCTGGAAAAATAGACAGGTAAAATAAAAATTTGTTATATTTTATAAATTACTTTGACTTTTACAATACTGTTTGAGAGAGAGAAACAAGCTTGCATATATTAATCTTTGTCCTCCGAATCTAATTTAAATTTTTCGAAAAAAGTAAGAATAAAAATAGAATATTAAAAAATCTGGAAATTTTTAGCAAATAATAATAATTAAAATGAAAACAGAAAGATCACGGAAAGAAAAACATGAAAGTAGCCTCCATAGTAATAAAAATTTTAGGTGAAATTCCAACAAGTTTTTTAGAAAAGATTTGAACATCACCTTAATACAATAGGAATGACAGGATCACAAAAGAACTCTAAAGATTTCCTTACACAAAATTGCCCCTATATCCTAAAAATTTACTCACGGTATCTCTGGTCTTCGGGAATCAGTAGCCTAGCGATTCAAAATTTGTTGGGGTTCAAGTGGCTTCAAAGAAGAAGATTACGTGTTGTAATCTTAGGGGAAAATAATGTATTTTGATACCCAATGGGGGGGCTTGAGCCCCCAGAGCCTCTCCTTTTCCTCCGCTACTGTTGGAAACAACCCGATATTAGAGGTCGGGTTCATTTTTCGAGCTCGAACACCAGCAATTTGAGCCCGCCCAAACCCGAAAATTCAAATATAACTTTAACCCCTTAATGTACGATTTAAATTTTAAAATAACGTACTAAACTATACAATGCAGTTTCCTTCGAATTTTCATATACACGAGTACTTCTACAATCCTCAAATTCGAATCGCATCATTGCATTCCTTGGTGAATGTCGGTATTGAAAAGTCAGTTTCCGGCTTCAGTTGTATCCGTCTGATGAGTCCGAGTTCGGGCTTAGCCCGTCTCAGGTCCGGGCCCGGGCTCGGGCTTAGCCCGTCTCTGGTCCGGGCCCGGGATCAGGCTGAGCCCGTCCTATCTCCATAGAAGATACCTTCGGTTGTCAAAATCAAGATGTACCGTGCGCATATATAATAAGAATAATGAGCAAGCCAATATTGTATGGGACTTCTGAACACTAAAATAACAAGTACTTAGTGCATTAATACACCTGACTTGACGAAAGTGGGGGAAAAAAGTAAGCGTGGACAATAAATGTGGCTTTACCTAGAGATTCAGAAATTCAAGATAAAGAATTTGATAACATTATCAAAGATCTGCAAATAGAAATTGAAATAAAATGTCAGAAGAAATTGAAATCGTTTCCATAATAACAGGAGTAGCATTAAGTGTAATCCTAACAGCCTTTAAAAATTATTTGAATACAGTGGGATTAGAAAAGCTAACAATATATTAAACCTCAAAATGCCACCATACTTTAAACTGACTGTATCCGAAATATCAAAAATAAATAAAATGCTCATATCAGAAATAAATAAATCCATGAACAAGAAATACCTATAATATTTCAGATCTTTGAGAAGGATCAAGTGGCGTGTGGGAAGAGAGGGGACACAAGGTCTGAAGCACCCATTGGATAACAAATAATATTTTCTCCGTAACACCGAATAACTTGAGTTTTTTAAATGCTCCCACATAATTTTTAAATTACCACGCCCCTGGAAACATGCCCGTATCCAAAAAGGATATTTTAGAGACCGCTTCCCCGAAACTAAATTTTAAGGGGACTTGGTAGCAGCCTTGCATGCTGTGATTGTATTGGTATATGCTGTAAAAAATTTTGAACATCCCGAAATTAAATCCTTGCAACGGTATTGCCTGGAAAGACCAGATATTAGATCAAAACCCTAGTCGTTCACAGAGGTTTCATATTCATCCTTATGCTGGCGTTATATTTCCTGACGGACCAAGGCCTCCTTAATTATCGTTGCCTATTCTCCTCTCTCTAAATCTTTCTTTGCTACTCACTCACTAACATTTTTCTGAGGTCTTATTTTATTCCTTCCGACCATATATTCTTATTTCTATAGGTTGCTTCTCATAATCATTTTAACTATTCTTTCTTTAATTTTTTGACACGTTCGTGCCATATAAGTCTTTTTTCCTGTCATAAGTTCTAGGTCACCACGCAATTGTTATATTAAACCATTTTTTTCCCCAATTTTCCGCTTACCATTTTCATTAGCTGTTCCATATTTTTCTCGAAGAACTTTTCTTTCCTACACATTTAACACTTTTGTATTTCTAGTAGTCAATATCCACATCTATGCAGATTAGGGGAACAGCAGTTTCAAATTTTCCCCTAGCGTCTGAATTTTGAATTTTTTGCAAAAATAGAAATCACACATTCAAAAATGTATGTGTATTGCTTGAGAATTATTCAATAGCTCTTACTGCAGAGAACACTAAACAGCTTCTCTTTAACTGCCCTGTGATTTTATGCAGCTCTTGAAAAATTTCATTAACCACAGACATAATAATCCTTGACCGATTATTTTATTGTTTTGTTGAACTATTTTAATGTAAGAAACATAATAAATTTCGTATAATAACTTAGGTTGCAAATATTTTAATTTAATTTTGAGAAAGGTGGTCGCTAATTTTTCCAGTTTCATTAAGTTATTATTACATGGTGTTGTCGAACAATAATTGGAAAACAAACTTACGCGTTCTGTTTAAAAGTTATTTGAATCTTAGAATACATAGAACAAAAGTGCTGTAATATAAAAAATTGTTATTAGTTGCTTGTAGTAAAACATTATGAGAAAATACATGATTTCCTAGCTCCTACTTCTGCTTAGAAGCATCCATGGGCGGACAGAGCCGCGCGGCCCATCGGTCCTCGGGCCGTTGTGCCCTCATGAGTAATAGGACTTGCGTCACCTAATGGAGAAGCGCTCGCGCCCCCTCCGAAAGTCCAAGGTATGCGCCCTTTGAGAAGATTCGGTCCGCTCCTGGACGCATCTATGAAATGAATATGAGCTAAACGTTTTTCTGTAGAATTAGAAAATAAACACGTTTGACAGAAATTTCAAATTCACTGTCAAGATTTATTACGAAATTTCTGATAATTACATTGAAAAGTCGACACAAGATGGGGTTTTTATAATATTTATTCATTATTTCTAAAAAATTTCCAGGCACCGCATTAATAAATATCACAAATAGATTAAATTTGTATATTTTTGGTATATAAATTATCAACTCATAAATGCGTTATCGACTTATAAGTATATTATAGACTCATAAGCGTATTGTCGACTTATAAACATATTATAGATTCGTAAGCATATTGTCGACTTGTAAGTATATTATAGACCCATAAGCATATTGTCGACTTATAAGGTCTAGGTTTCATTGAAGCCCATATAATACAATGACTAATAAATAGTAAAATCAATGTGTATATATGTGATGTTGAGAAGGGTAGAGGTCGGTGTAGGCAAGAGATTTGCGTGGTTTTAATGCCGTAATCAATGCGCAAAATTTTTGGAGAAGTTATGCGTTTTTGTTATGCGCGTTCAGACTGAATCTAGCCAATCAACGTTAAGCCTTTCTCGTAGTGAGTGAGTTTCTGACTCGAGCTAAACGTGTGTCTGGCTCGGTAGCAAACGACGTTCTGACTCACCACCGGCAGTATTGCGTTCGTATTGTAGAGGAATTAGCGCGACGTTCGCATTTTCCAACGCAAACAAAATGGCGCTTTGGTGCAAAAAGTTGCGATATGTGTGAATGATTCCACGTAAATCTATATACTGCTAAAAAGCGGCGTTGAAATTCGGCTAGTCGCTCCGGTATATAGAGCCTTTGATGACCTACAAATGAGCAAGTCATAATGAAGGATGAACTATGGCATTCCTGCTTCTCGGGCTGAAAGATAATTGAAATGCCCTTTAAAATATCTTATGATTCTGAATGACAACTTCGATATATTCAATTTTTGACTATATTTTAACCAGGTAACTTTCAACAAAGTTCAGCCTTTTTTTTTGCTAGTCATTTACAAACTTGAATGGAAACAAATGAGGAAATGAAGCCCCTGAACACCCCCCCTCCCCCCACAAGCTTCAAAGTAATAACCTGTGCATGACCAGGAGAGGAATGAAAAACTCATGAAAGTGGTAACTGCCACCTTCATGAGTTCCACGTCTTGGATAGACGATAGACGACCAGTCAAATGTCAGACAGCGCGGCTCGGTGACGTCACCAAATTCAGTAACTCCGCAATTACAATACTCTTTAATTAAGACAGCACCGCTTACTCTTGATAAGTTTCTTCAGGACAGCCCTGATCTTAACCATGTAATAAACCGTGATATATCTCGCCTCTTTAACTTACTATAAACGAGTTATAGATTTTGCAGTATACAATTTTATAGTATACAGTAGACACGTCATAGGGCTCCAAAGAACCCCCACTGTCAGGATATGTGTACGGGCGTTATATTAAACCCTACTCTTTCAATTTCCCCACTATAGGGGATTGCCGGATCTTTTCAATCTGGCGTTATATTAGAGTGATCGCGATATTAAGGGTCACTATAAAGCGAATCGATAATGATATATTGATATCATTCTACGTTTCATACGAAGAAAACATGCGAAAACAATGTGTTTTCAGAAAAAATAACGAACATTGTCATCGAAACTTAGATAATATGGAAGCATTTATCCTTTTTATTAGCATAAATAGGGGAATGGAGGTTTTATCCCTTCTAAAAAAATTAATATTATGTAGTTGTGATAGAACTATATCGCCCCTGTTTCTTAGTAGATATGAGGACTAGTTAGACTAATGCTTCTAAACCCCCCCCAACCCCCCCCCCAGATTTTCAAGTGTAGACTGTGTGAAAATATAAACAGAGTTTAATTATTCAAAAACTTACGTTTCGGTTCATCTTTTGCGAACCTTCTTCTGAGGTGATCGCAGTTGTTGATGGAAGTCTACTGATGCCAAACGTAATTCTCTCATTTACAAAATTTTGGAGAAAGCCATGAAAATCGGTTGTTCCGCCAACGCTAGCATAGGAGAAAGGTATAGGAGGAGATCGGAACAACCGGTTCTCATGGCTATCTCCAAAATATTGTAACTACGAGAATTACATTTGGCATCAGTCGACTTCCATCAACAACTGAGATCACTTCAGAAGAAAGAAGGTTTGCGGAAGACGAACTGAAACGTTTTTTTGAGTAATTAAACTCTTCTTCTTTCGAACGTTTCACCATCTAATCACGCCATAACATCGGCGCTGGTATCACTACGCCAATAAACGTTGATTAATATTGTTGTTAGATTTAATCTGCGTAGTGTTCGATTTATATAAATAAATAAATAAATTAAACTCTGTTTATATTTTCACACAGTCTGTACTCGAAAATCTGCTTTTTACAATTTTAAAATGCGCTGTGAGAGTCTTTGGAGAAACCAGGCCAATGCTTGTTTTATACGGAGTAACATGAACGTCAGTTTGAAGATAATATTTCAAATACTTTTGCCATAATTGAAATAAAACCATTCCAATAGTTTTTGAAAAATGTGAAATATTCATCTTGGCGGAATAATTTTCTTTATTCTTCTTCTTAGAGAAAAGTACGCCTTAGAATAAGCATCAAATTATTGGGATTTCCTTGGCACCAACCTTGCAAAACTTCTAGCTAACTTGGCACAATGGTCAGTTACAATATTTTATTGCAATCGACTATAAACTGATTAAACGCATTTGTTTAACAAACATGAAATAAAATCTTCTTAAACAGCTGGAAATTTTTCTGAGATAATTATTTGTTGCCACGGAATTATTTGAATTTTTCCAATTACGGAACTTGATCAGAAAATGACACGTTCTGTCCTCTAATTAGCTTAAATTGCTTTTTAAGCAATAATTAGTATTTAAGACCAAAAACATAGCTGAAAATATACTCCCTTGTAGTCTCAAAAATTATGTTTTTTTTTCCGTGCGAAGAAAACAATGCCTTCTGCATCTATAATTATTCAAATCCAAACACACACACAAATTTAATTAACTTTGCATGCTATTCGAAGGAGACAAGAAGGCGAAAACCATTTTCGGAAACTGAACAGTTTTGGAATTCCTCCAGATCTGATTTCCCATTGTCTGTTTAATTCAATTTAGCGAAATTTGGAAAGAATTGATGGACGGGGTGCTCGCTTTAAAGGAACTATAATATCATTAACTTCCTTAGAAATGAGTACGAAAATGTAAAGGGATTGTTCAGTTTGTTTGCTTCTTTTTCTTCTTTATTTTTTTGCAATATTTCGAGGAAGTTTCTTGTCCTAGAGATCTTTGACAGCATAGATCGCATTGCATTAAATTTCATTTACATCGCAGTTAGTCTATTAGTTTTTTTGGTTCGTAGCTATATATTATAAATGGGACCTTTTTCTCATTTAAATGACCAAACCTTCATTTTATTAATCGCATTTTTGTTAAATTCAAAATAAATTGTCTCCATCCTTTTTTTTTAGAAATAGAAATAATTTTATTCAACCGATATACAGTGGTTGTTGATACATCTGTTACGATATCAACCTGACAATACATTGGGTTAAATTTGGAGGAGAGCAGAAAGCAAACGCTTGTTAAGAGACTCACCCCCAGTTCGATAACGTATTTCAAAAATGGGCATTATTTATATATGATCCCTTAAATGAATATTATTATCCTTTCACGGGCATTATTTATATAGATCAATGAGTAGTAAAATGATTTTTAGTGTGCATATTTATCTTAATTCATTATATAAAATAAGCATTGTTTATGTAGATATATAACCTCATTTAAGAAACTGCGATATGCGGCAGGATGCAGCGAAATTGTGTTGAAACAAGCGTCTAATTTTGATATATAGGTGCGATTGACTTTGAGTGCTGGGGAAAAAAAAATCTGTTTTAATGGAATAATTTTCATGTGTATTATTTTACGTTAGGACTTTACAGAATCAGGACCAAGACGTCAGCTAACATTAGTATAAAAAGGGGAAACATCGCGAAGGTGGAACGGAGTTGTCCATCCAGCCTGTATCGCAATTTTGTTTGGGGAAAAAACACATTGACAGCGAGTTAAAACTTTTTTATGATTCGGTATAGTTATGTCTCTAGCGAAATTTTGAGCTGAGTGGGAAAAAAACACAGACAGCCATATTTATTGAAGATGTTACCGTACGTTAGTATCGTTTTTTTTTTTTGATGTCGTTGAATGTTCATTGATTAAAGTTCGAAGAATAGCAGTGAAATTTGGCGTATAATGACACGATTGATGCAGATCACTTTCAGAAATAGGTTTGCACTGTTTTTCTATTATCTTCCCAAAAGCCATTTCACCTAGTCTTGACCGGGGTGGGGCGGGCATACAGATGTCAGGTGTATATCCTTCGGGCTAAGCTGCTTGCAGTCCCCTGAGCGTAGTTTCCAGCTGTCCTCTGAAGCTCGGTGCAACAGGTGAATATGCTATACAGCATCCGACATTGAATGTGACCTGAAACAGACGGGCATTCGGAAGTAACGACGTTCCGACAATGCGCTAGAAAAATTTGCAATAGAGTCTCCGACTCACCATGGGTGTGGCAAGTTGTTTTGTTTCCCTGGAGGGTAAGTTTCTAGTAGTCATCTATCTTTTACGTGAAGGAAATAGAAGATAGGACATTTCCTTTCATGAATGAAATTTACAAATGGAAGTTAAAATTGGAATAATGATATAAAAATATCAAGGTAATTGGAACTAAACATACTCTGAGCCAAGGAAGGAAAACGTGACTTTTTTTTTGTGGACAATTTATCGTATGTTTCCTTTGTTCAAATTTATTTATATTTCTGTATTTTTTATGGAATGTTATTTAAAAAAGTCGGGCCATTATTTCAGTGTTGTTTAGATTTTAATTTATTTGAATATTTTGTTGTGGATTTTAATTTTCGGTGCAGTTCGGAAAATCTGTGATCATTTTTCCTTGAGCCGCTTTCTTGAGTTTTCCATCCCGAAGTTGCATAATTTTTTTAACTTTTAAAAAAGCATTATAGTTTTTTGTCTTTTCAAAGAACTTAATAAACTAATAATTTTAAATAACTTCGGAACGCAAATGTAAATAAACCGTGCAAAAAAGATCAGAAATTTTAAAACTTCTCCAAACACAAACAGCAATAACATGGAAAATATTTATATAAATAAGAAGACACTATATTAACTTAAAAAGTATTCGTGCATGTAAAATGCAATAGTTATCCGAAGGCAAAATATTATTTTAAAGGAAAAGTGAGAATTATTGTAATATAAGAAATATTTATGCGCATAAAAAATAAGAATTATATCAAAAAGTAAAATTTAAGTATATATTAATACACGTAATTTTCAATATGAATTCACGAGTAACTGGTTGCGGTTCTAGGATAGGGCTGAGGACCATGCCCCCCTCCCACAAATATAACTGGATTTTATTATATTGCTTATGTGCACAGATGCGTCAGTGCACATATTGCTTATGTGCACTGACGCATCTGGCGGTGCCCGTGCACATAGACAGGAATTTATGCCCGGCCATTTTTTTTGTTGTCTAGAAACACTACCGCGAGTAACTAATTAACCGTCTAAACACTTGAGTTTTTCAATAAATTCGACGACGTTGCTGTGGCAGATGAAATTATCAGAATCCAAAGATATTTCAGAACATTAATAAATAATACATCAGGTTGCTTTCGCACGTTATTAGATCTAATCATCACAATTTTTATTTCTGAAAATAAATTGTATGGTTTATTGAAAATTCCACATTTTTTACAAGTTTAAACGTGGTTGGGAAGGCAAAAAATTTTTTCCAAACATTAAAAAAAATATAAGAATCCTAACTAACACCAAAGGCAATTTTTGCACACTATCAGATTTGAAATTTCAAACTTTAATTTTTTCACTCCACCCTAATGTAGTCAGTGAAACAAAAATTCGAACACCCGTTGCCATTCGCGCAATAATTATATCACATAAAATTTAAAGGCTCCAATCGATAGTAAACAGTAAAATTTATGTGCACAAAATTTGCATAAGGGACCGTCTCCATATTTAAACTTGCAGAAACTTTGAAAATTCCAACAGCAACACCTAAATTTGATATCATTATCGGATTGTAAACTATTTAATTGGGCTAATCCAAAATTTTGGCGTCATTCTGACTAATAAAACTCGAGATATTCTATAAAATGTTTGGGGGCTTCCACCATGGTAAAAAAAATAACTTATAGGTCGGGAATCTAATTTTCTGAACGAACTTGTTAAAATCAAAAAGTTATAACACCGTTGACTTTTTTCTCTTACTGATGTAAATTTACCAATATATTTGCTGAATGATGATCAAGAAATGTCACTCGACAACAGTTTTAAAGCATAAAATAATCTTCATTTATTCTTTGCTTTTTACCTTTTGGTAACTAGGCTATGCCCCCTTAAACCGTCGCTTTAACCAATAATAAGCATTAAAAAACACCTACCGATCGGATTGCGCTGAAATGTCTGTACAGTAGGTAAAAAACCGTAAGGTTTCAATTGCCATCAGAAAGTTAATATGTTTCTATTCATATTTTTATCAAATATGATTTTCATAATTTATAATTCAAATTAGATATTATTTTAAAAATGAAAAACATCATAAATTTTATTTGGTTTGTTAAACTTAAACGCAATAAAAGATGTTGAAGAGATATGATTAATATTTCGGGAGATATTCATAAAAACTCCATGAAATATTTTGACATTATATGCCCAATATTTCTAATATTTAAAACTCTTAAACCCTCGAACCAAATGAATTGAAATTTAGAATTAGGGGATTTTTTTGTTATATGGTTTTTATATTATGGTTGCGTATTTGAAATATTTAGTAAAACTAGTTATTGACATTGGAATTTTGAAAGTTGCTGCAAATTTTAATATGAAGATGGTTTTTTATGCAAATTTTATGCATATGGATTGATAGATTTTATGGTTCACTATTAATTGGCAATTTCGAATTTTCTGTAGCGCAATTATTGCGCAACTGGCAACGAGGGTTCGAATTTTTGCTTTACCACCGCAGGGAGTTTAACACTGATTTGCAAAAAAGTTGAAAAAATTTAAATACTAAAAAGTTACTTGAATTTGAATTTGAAGTTCGATGGCTTCAATTTTTAAAGTTGTAAATATCTTTGTGATAAATTTCAGATATTATTACTTAGATATAATATCCATTAACCCAAATGAAAGTAGAATATGAATCTATAAGTACATATTCACAAACAAAGAAAACAATTCGATTTAATCTCTAAATGCCAAATAGATATTCCCAAAAGACACATTTCCATCGTTAAATATCGCCATTTATTATAATCCGAAATGCACACGAAATGTAATGTACAGTGGACTCGCGTTATAGTAATTTTAAAGAAACTTTCATTATGTAAGGACGTTATAGCACATGTGTGATCGTTATATTAAACATTCCTCTTCTGATTTTCCACCTACAGAAAACCTGCCGGGGTCTTCTCAATAGGTCCTTGTATCACTGTTAACGGCTTAACCAAGTGCCGCTATAAGGCTAGTTTATTGTATTCTAACTCAATTATTGAATATTTTATCCAATTATGATAAAATTTTATAATCATGTACGTACATGTAGAAACACGTATATCATTGGTAGGATAATCTCATAATATTCAACCATCATCCATCTCAGACTGTTTTTTTGTTTTGTCTATTTCGTCTGGTAACGTTTCTTCGAGAAATTTAAAACCCTATCGAAATTGTGATTTTTAGTTGCCTGTTGTTGATCTGTTCCGAATGCAGCATATACAGTGTGTCGTAATTTGAGTTTTTACTTTAACAATACTAATCTCAGCATTTGTATTTCATTCAAATATTTCTTTCTCGATCCCAACTGCTTATTATAAGCAGGGGCGGACATGTTGTATGGTTCCCTGTGCGTTGCCAACATTTGGCACGTCCATAAATATTGCTTGTTTACAAAATAGCCCTTTTTGGAATAGTTGTTTTCAGGGATCTTCTCAATGGGCTCACTGGATACATGTTATTATAAAAACCGACCGCACCAAAAAGAACAATTAAAACATTTTCTCACAACAGTGAACACACACATTTATTTAATAATGAGTAAGCAGCCGATCAGATTGGATTTAAACTCGTCCGCAGGCCAGGGTTTTCGGGAAATTTGGCACTCTGGGCGAGGAAGCAACTTCCCTACTCGAAATCCAACTCTAATTCCAATCATGCATTCTTCATATCAAGTTAGTTTAATATACTATTACATATATAATTTTCACTATTGTTAAAAACTGACGTTTATTCAATTATAAATATTTTAGTCATAAATTATTGTAATTTTATGTGATTGGTATTGATTGTCACAAAGAGAATTATCGTATGTTATGATTAAAAACAAGAGAACGCAGGATATGGATTTATAGACGTTCTAAGCTCGACTTTATTGGTCACATGGTTGATGTACAGGGTTTGTCCCAGAAGTTCCCGGAATGATTTTTTGTAGTTGGCAACGCTGGCTGACGGGGCGGAGAAGTTGGTGGGGGATCTGAGCTTGGAAACGAGACCGGTATCAGTCGCCTGCGGGCAGTTGTTGAGGCAGGGTCACGCTCCGCGCAGAGGTATCTACTGCACCCTCGTCGATCAAAAAATGGACCAGTTTTTGGAGCAGCGTTATGCAATCAAATTTTGTGTGAAACTGGGTAAAAACGGGGCGGAGACACTCGAAATGCTTCGGAAAGCCTACGGTGACGGGGCGATGAAAAAAAGCCAAACTTTCATGTGGCACAAGCGGTTCCGGGAAGGTCGGGAGTCCGTCAACGACGACGACCGCTCTGGACGCCCGTCGACATCACAAACGGACGACTCGGTGCAAAAAGTGCGTCAAGTTTTGGACAATGACCGACGATTAAGTGTTCGGGTGATTGCAGAGGAGTGTGGAATACCCAAAACAATCGTTCATCGCATTTTAACGGAGGATCTTCAAATGAGGAAAGTCTGCTCGAAAATGGTGCCAAAAGTCCTGACGAGTGAGATGAAGGAGCAGCGTTTGTTGAAGTGCCAGGAATTGCATGAACGCTACGAAACGGACCCAGAATTTTTGGACAGAGTGATCACAGGGGACGAGACGTGGATTTTTCAGTACGATCCCGAATCAAAGCGCCAGAGAAGCGAGTGGCACACCAAGGAGTCTCCTCGCCCGAAAAAAGCAAGGATGAGCAAATCGCGAATCAAGGCAATGCTCATTGTGTTTTTTGACAGAAAAGGTGTGGTTCACAGTGAATTCGTGCCACAAGGACAAACAGTCAACAAGGAGTTTTACTGTGAAGTGCTCAAACGGTTGCGCAACAGGGTTCGACGCGTCCGAAACGAAATTCGCGACAATTGGATCTTGCACCATGACAACGCGTCAACCCACACCGCGCTCATTGTCTCCGAGTTGCTGGCCAAAATGGGTGTGGCAACGCTGCCCCAGCCGCCGTACAGCCCCGATCTGGCACCAGCGGATTTCTTTTTGTTCCCAAGGATCAAAAGAACCCTGAAAGGAACTCGGCATGGGACGCTGGAGGCGGTAAAAGCAGCCGCGACGACCTCACTGAAGGAGATTCCCGTTGACGACTTCCAGGGCGCCTTCAATGATTGGGTGAAGCGTTGGCAACGGTGCATCGAAGCAGGGGGAGAATACTTTGAAAAGTTCTGAAAAGATTGTAAACTGATATTGAATAAATGATTTTAAAAAAATCATGCCTGGAACTTTTGGGACAAACCCTGTATCCATCTGACTTAACTTTTGCTTATTTGTGCAACTGTGGCAAATTATATATTATTGTTATGCAAACAGAAAGGGAACAAAACACAGAAAGGGAAGAAAAATGAAAATGACAATGGTTTTCACTTTGTTTTGATATACATTGAAAACGTATGAATTGGAATTCTACAATTAAGGAAAAAAGCGAAAGACAAACATACGTATGAGAAGTGACAGATACCTCGTTTAGATTTTATTCGTTGATAGTTTCAAATATATCCAGTTTTTGCATTCTTTGAAATGTTTTAATCCTTCCTTTTCTAGTAAAGATAATTATATAAATAAATTTCTGTCTAGATATAACTTTTACCGACTTAAAATTGACATCGCATTTTAAGAAACAAATATGTATTGAAATAATTAAGTGAAGCCTACTTCAAGTATCTATTGTTCAGTCAGGGTTTCTCCCTGCTAATGGATTTGCAACTGAAGCAATGGCGACACAGACTGGCACTACTGACAAAAAAAATCACTATATTCTGATAAAGATAAAACACTCTATCGAAACAACGCTGTAAACGCTTTTTAAAGCTTTATAAAGATGCGACAATTCAAAAAACAATTTATATACGCTCAATAAACAATTTAATCTTTATAATTACGTATTTATTCATTTATTTATTTTTATACACGCAATTTTTTTTAGCTCAAATTAGGATATTTTTCCCATAGAAGAAAACCAGACACTGCTTTGGGCCCGGGTCTCGAACCCGGAACTCTCTTACGTACCAGAGTGCCCTAACCCGTTCGGCTATCAAAGCCTATTTCTTATTATATAAAAAAGATGCCCCCTTTCCTCGTACATAAGGTTTGTACGATATTATTACCCTTCATAAGG
This sequence comes from Dysdera silvatica, assembly GCA_006491805.2. Classification (NCBI taxonomy): domain Eukaryota; kingdom Metazoa; phylum Arthropoda; class Arachnida; order Araneae; family Dysderidae; genus Dysdera; species Dysdera silvatica. The sequence goes on from QLNU02014176.1 coordinate 96,104,388, forward strand.
CCAGCACATGAAGTCAGAGAGGGAATGTTTTTTGAATTTTTCCATGGCCGAAAAAAACCAAATTAAACATGCCTCTATGGCCCTGTGTGTGTTGACCATTTGGCAGTTGTGTTGACCTTGAGAAAAGTAATATCTTACGTTACGCAATAGTAATATTACTTTTATGGCATCCCAACATTATAAAGAGTTCGTTTCTTAGGACTAAATTGGAAAATGAATTTTCGTTTAATTAGATTTATTGTTAATACAGGTTCTTACTGCTATTAATTATGCATTTTTCCTCAACTACGTCTGTTCAATGGATCTCCACGCTTGGCATAACTAGAGATGTGGGTGGGAAAACTTTTCGCAGAAAATTTTCCGGTCTTGAAATTGAAAAAATGCATTTTTTAAAAATGCCATTAATTCTCTCTCTCTTTCTCCCTGTGTATCAAGGCCGGCTCGTGACTTCAAGAACGGGTGAAGCGGCGAGCCCCTCCTCCACCCCCCAAAGAAACAGGAAAAGTGGCCAATAAATTTCCGTTTTCTAGCAAAATAATTGTATTTATTATGATATATATATATATATGGCCTGCAAAAGGGTTGCTGGTATCTAACTGGAAGGAGACCCACACGCTGAACGTATGTGACGATGTGTGGAACCGGCCAGGCCAGTAACCTAGTGTCCTACCCCGCCTTCAAGTGGTGCAGGCTGAGCTTTCTATTTATGTGGCAAATTAATATTTGCTACACGGATAGAAAGGCGGAAGGGGAGGGCTAATTCACCAACCCGTCTAGCCAGCGTGGTGAAATTATGGCTAATTCCTCCAATATGCTAATACATAGCAAAACCATGGCCCCCTAGTCTCTAGGTGAGATATAGCAATTGCGCATGCTTGCACATGTATCGTTCTCGTGTGCTTCACGGAATTCCCTAGACATTTATTTGCAAGCAACCCTGTTTACAAAAATGATTATCTTATGAATAATATTTATGCTAGAAATTCTAAGTCAGATGCATACACCCATACAGGTTCACCCATTTTCCTCTAGATTAATTAATTTCTGTACTGCAATATAAAAAGGTCTAGAACAGTGGTGTACAACCCACAACCCGCAGGCCGCATGCGGCCCCTAAACAGATAGAATACGGTTCACCAGCACAGAACTCCATAGGAGGCAAAAAACCCACAAAAATATTGAAAAATGAATGAAAAAATTGAAACTAAAAGAGAGAGATGGAAGTTTTATGGGTTGCAGTTGCTCTTGAACTTCCTTATAGATATTGAAATCACGATGAAAGATAAAAATTGGCAAATTTCTCACTAGCCATAAAAATAAATAAAAAGATTTTGGGGACACCTGCCCATTTTTTAAGTGAATTTTTTATTTAATTAATTTTTGTACTTTTTCGTTTTGTTTTAGAAATTATTAAAAATATTGGGTCAGGGGTCACCCCTTCCCGATCTTGGCCCACGATTATAAACCCACTGGTGGCCCACCGTTGTTCAGTCTATGTAAAATTGGCCCACTGCTGCCAAAAGGTTGTGCATCTTTGGTCTAGAAGGTTCTAAGAAAATTAATAGCCAACTAGTCTTCTTTACACATTTGATTTCGTATTGAATTTTATTTTATTTTTTTCGTATTATTCACACCCAGTTTTATTCAGTCTTTCTCCGCATTTCGTTGAAAAACGGCGTTCACCCTTTGATTGCAGTTTGATTTATGCGTGACAAAATAAAAGGCAAGATTCCGAAAATATCTATTATATTTTTGTTTTATTTTGACAGGTAAAAGCAATTTATTTCAGTTTATCACACAAAATGAAACCATTCCCCCGCTTCCCCAAATGCGCCGAACTACTTTGTTTTAGCTGATTGATTTTCAATCTAAGCACTGTTATCTGCTTGTTTTTGTACCCGAATCAACGTTGCTGCCTTTCAGGAGGAGAGAATTAAAATTAATGGAAAAAATATAAATTATTTATTTGATAGAAAGTGAGAGCAAAAGGCTGTCGTCAGATGACCCCCACAATACGATCTTGCAATTGTAAAATACATGCAAACATGCATTCAACACATCAAAATACAAGTAAATAAAATACAAGTAAGTATGATATATTAAAATAGGTATGGAGATATAAATACGGGATTAAAATGCATGCAAACACACATTTAATATTTTAAAAATACATTGCAAAAAAATGAACTCTGTACTGAATGAAATGAAAGAATTCGATCATTCGATTTCAATGTTCGTGAATATTGAAGTATTATGCGCACATAGACCAAATTTTGCATATTTATCGCTAAACACAAAATGTGAGACAATTCAATCATCGACATTGAAGAATAAAATTGATGATTCACAAACAAAAATATTTTAAATAATATTTTTAATTATTTCTCAATTAATTTTAATTTAATTAATAATATTCATAGTTTATTTTTCTTAAATAATGATTCATTGTTTCATTATAATTACGATGAAAATTTTCACGTTAAATTTGACAAATTTTAATTATTTTTTAAGTTGATGAATAAAAACCTCAACTATATATAATTGTTAGCCTGTTAGAACGATTTGTTAGATAAAAAGAAAAAATCATTGTCTGTAAAATGTGTAAAAGTAAAATTATATTTAACATTTCTAACCGGTAACGAACAAGGCTAATGCTTTAAGAAAGCTTTTTTAAAAAAACGAATTTTATTAAGTTTTATAAGCATTTAAAACTATCTCGAGTTAAATGTTATCATGATTAAAATTGTGGACTTTAAATTTTTGGGGCCAGGATTTTCCTCCGTTTATAAGCGTATGTAAAAAGTTCGTAAGAGGTGTTACAGCTTTATAATGAGGATTACAAAGCTACAATTCTATATATTCATCTATATATATATATATACAAAATTGTAACGCAGTGGAGTTACAATCCATACTACTCCCTCCCTCAAGTGTAGGTCAGTGCCCATTACGTTTGGATATTTTTATAATATTCATCTTAATATCTAAGCCGACAAAATTTTCTAAAATCTTCCTTTTATTGAAAATAAAGATAATGGAAAGTTTGGAGCAGTTAGCTACTGTTATACCATCTCCATTTAATATCCACGTGCACCAAATTTTATACAATCTCTCTGGTGAATTACAAAATTATGCACTGTTTTGTGAACTTGGCAAATTTAATGTTCCTTTCTTACAGCCAAGTACACGACAATTTCTACGATCTTGCTTTTGGCAATAGAAAATTTCATAGAAATCTTTGCGCACATGCGTTATATAATTCTTACTCCTCTCCTTAATAGGTAAGTGCACCAAATTTTCCACAATCTCCCTGGCGAATTCGAAAATTATGCACTATTTTTGCATTTGGCAAATTTAATGTTCTTTCTTATAGCCAAGTACACGACAATTTCTATAATCTTGCTTTTGGCAATAGAAAATTTCATAAAATTTTTTACGCACATGAGTTATATAATTCTCATTCTTCTCCTTAATAGGTAAGTGCACCACAAATTCTACGATTTCCTCTTTTATCTGGGGGGGGGGGCAGTTTAGGGTTCTCAATTAAAATTCTCTAGGA
>QLNU02014176.1:96131154-96148370 GCA_006491805.2 Dysdera silvatica
CGAAACCACGCTTCACATAATGCAATACGTGCACGTTTCGAAAGTGGGACGTGCAAGATAAGACATAATTAGTTTCTTCCACAGAGGATATTTTTACGATTGTCCAATTTCATAAAATTTTGAAACGAGCTTTTCTGAACAATATAAACTTATTCTTATACCAATCTTCGTTTGTACGATTTTACTATACAGAATGTAAAATTTAAATCTGCTAATTTCTTTTGGAAACTGTATCTGGTTGTAAAAATATCAATGTGAAGTTTATACAAGACCTCTTTACAATCGGTTTCGCAGGGGAAGTCGTCAAGTATGTTTATTGTGCTAGTAATATTGAGCACACAAATCATAAATGTAAGTACTATCACTTGTACTTTATTTTTGGAAAATGGCGTGTTAATGTACAAAAATATTTATTATCTTATTCTAATTTATCAGAAACCTAATACTGATTCAGTTAATTTGTTAAAGAAATTTGATTTGTTAATTTATATTTCAATGCAATTAATCCTAAAGCTGTAATCAGTTCTCCTTTTTAACATATTTTGTGCACTTGAGATATGTATTTATTTTTGAGGAGTGCTATCAATAACTTATTTCCTTTCTCCTAAAATAGCAAATTTTACAAACAGAAATATTGAGCAACTTTGGTGCACAATATTGATGTTACGTATATGCTATGGAAAAAAATTAAATGTTTGTAAAGTAATTTTCACTTTTAATTTTCAAAATGAATTACTGGTATTGGTGAAAAGAGAAATTAAGAGATTTTCGTGGGTTTCACAAAATTGAAAGCATTGGAAATATCGTAATCAACATTTATGTTCTTTGAGGAAAAGATTTAGGCATATGTGTTTGCAGTTGAAGTTTATTTGTCAAATAAGCTGGATAAATTACTATACCTCTCCTTTCCAGGCATAAGTGTTTTATAACTGGTTTTAAACTGACTATTAAAAGGCGTTTATAAATATAAACTGTATAATAGTTGCTTAGGATTTAATTGGAACTTAGGAAAAAAAGTGCTAATCTCTCAACATTTTCACTACACATTTGTTTATTTAAAATTCTTTAGGGTATGCCGCTATGTGGTTACTGTACAGTCGATCTTGAACACCCTGTATATTTTAACAGCAATACAAACTGTAAATTATGATTAAAAGGTAAAATGTCAATAAAAATTTGTTTTCCTCTTAAAATTTTATTTGGAAGTCTAGAAACAAGACATGGAACAAAATGTCCCATCAAGGTTTAATTATTTCCGAAAGGGAAACGTACCTTGACAAAATAGAGGAACTGTGTACAAACTCTCTTTTCAATCCGAAGTTTTCCTCTTGGGGGTTTTCAACTAAGCAATTCATTACGATTTTTCCTTTCTTATCTCATCTCCTTTTTATTTTTCTTCCAAGTCCTTTTGTTTTTGTTTCCGAGAAGAAGGAAGAGAAGTTTTTGCGACAACGGACATCTTTGATGAAAGACCCTTCGATTTAGGAATTAGATAGAGAAAAAGAAGTATCTCAAGGAATCCGTTGCTGAAAGCGAGAAGTGTCATGTCACATTTAAGACAACCTGGATTGAGCCACGCCCTTCTAAATTGCTCCAATTGAAATTCGAATCCGACACTAAAACAAAGAAGAAGGGAGCCGCAACTCTTAATTAGGGTTTCTCTCAGAATTCTTGGAAACTTTAGGAATACATGATTGCCTTTATCATAGGTTAGTCCAATTTCGTAATTAGTGAACTACGCAGCATCGTAAACCTATTTGCATAACTAGGGGGACTAAGGGGGATTAGCTATTTCTGGAAAACATGCAGCCCCTCCGAGAAAAACGAAAATTACATATGACTGCTATATGCGAAGCATTGAGGTGGATATCTGAGCCCTCCCTCGAAAAAATCCAGTCTTCCCTAAAGCAAACTGTCCCCATACCAGGCCCCGAGGCTAGTTACGTCACTGCTTAAACCTTGATATTTTTTCGATAGCATGAAGGCCTATTTTCAAAAGAGCATTGGGCTATTAGAATCTTAAGCTGAACCTTAAAGCACTGCAACATTTTAAAATCATAATTTTGTTTTGCCGAGAATAATCTGAATTGTTTCTAAATACGTGATATGATTTTTACTACTTTTTTTTTATCACATTGCCTGATATTTCGGTCGAACTTCGATTTCCTTTTTATGAATTTTAGATACTTTGGAGAGACAAAATGATCCCAAAGGAACAATTTTCCCAGATAATATCGGCTTTATAAAAGTTTTATGAGACTCAAAAGTGAAAGTAAACGCATCATTAAGAAAGCTCGCAAGAGAAAGAGAGAGAGAGAATCCACCTTCAGAGAAACTATTTTTTTTAAAATATTGCTTCGTTTCTTGATATGCAAACTGACATAGCCATTCGTTGAAGAACAATAGAAGGTTTTTAGATTATGCTCAAGCTTTAATTTTTAGTATCGCATAACGAGAACAAAGCTTTATCTGTGTGTCTGTGACTTCTGAATTTTAGAGATTTTTAAACTTAAAGGATTAAATATTATCATGATTTTGATGAAAAAAATCCAATTTACTTATTCATTTAAAACAGATCTTTTAGAGCATCATACATTTTTGTTTAAACTTGAATCCTTTGTTCAGCTAATAATATTACAGGGAGGAGAAAAATTATACACAGTGAATTTGGCACAAAACCTACAATTTTCCTAATTACGATTAATATATTTGACACCCACGTTTAAGCTCATACTAAAGCTTTTTTTTTTGTATAGGCGAAAGAAAGATACCGTCCCCGTCCTAGATTTGAACCAGGGTGCTTCCGTCGAGTTCGGAGAGTCTACAGTTGAGGTTTGCGGGAGGGTGGGAAACACTGATTCAGTCCATCACTCGGCCGCTCAACTATTCCATAAACCCCATTCATTATTTCAATCATTCAGCTAATCATTTGGTTGCACCTTAGGAATTCTCCCCTCCCCCAATCACTGGACTCAATAACTTCGTAGTTCAAAGACTGCAAAAGTAATCTGAAGGGAGATAATTTGAATTCAGCCTACGATATTGTACTTTTCTCTGTTTTCCAAACTCTTATGAAGCTGAGTTAGGCTCCAATCTGGAAAAACTCAGCCCGTAGATATGACAGAAAAATAGCTTGCATAAAAATACTTATTCCTTAGTTATAGTGCAGATTATACATAAACAGCTTTATTTTAAATTTAAAACATTTTTTTCTGATTAGATTTAAATTATAATTTCATATTAAGGTTCGTCATAATTTTAAACCTCAGTTTTATTGAGAAATGTTAAAATCTTCGATTTAGTTGCTTTAAAGTTCTTTAAAATTTTGTAAAAGAACTTTTGGATCATTAAAATAAACTTGGTATTTATAGGGCAAGATACTTTTGCTTTGTATTGAAACAACGTAGGATATATATATATATACGGCGTTGGGATACCTCTCTCGATAACCCAGCTAAGACGCGAAAAGGCTATTTCAGACTATGATGAAATGAACTATAATCAAAATATGAATAGAGCACGTATGTCGCGCCTAAATCAAAACCGCGTTCGATTTTAAGCAGAGGGGTCCGTTCGAAAATATGCAACAGTTCTCCTTGAGGGTGCCGCGGCTGTAGCGGCGCCTTCAACTGTACGGCTACTTGCAAACCACACAGCCCAGTGCTTTTTGCAGCCTAATACAGGTATAACCATTATTATTATTACAGGTACGTATTGCCCATGCATTTCCCATTTATTACTTATGTTTATTCATGTATTATCGTTATTTATCCTCTCAATAAACACACAAGCGTAAACAACTTGTCTGAGTTAAGTCCTGCATTCATATTTTTCGTACAGATTCCGGTTCGGCAGTTCCTATTCTTATCGAACCATTAATAACATCATAAATGTCTGAGTATCTGCTAATGTAGTCAGGAAACATCTCGGTTAATTAATTCATTAACCGAGTGAGGAAGATATACCAGAAGAGGTAATAAAACGTGCAGAAAGCAAGTTTGCTCTATGGTCAGGTTATTTCAGGCAAACGTAAATACAATTAGCCCTGCTTAAACGAAGATCGACGGTTTCAGCAAATGTTATTCCATTGCGCGGGGAGACAAATGTACAACTACATATGTATGCTTAAATGTCTTGGTTCGCATAAAATAAACATAAAATAGCGTCGAAAAGAATAATACCATGTACAAGAAAAATAACGAATATTATCTGCACAAATTTTTTGTGTAACAATTTTTTAATGAAAGAAAAAATGCACACTAGCGCATGTACCTGCGGCTTTATTTGGACGAGGATTTCGAAACACTTTTACTAGAGTCCCTAGAATTATAGATCAGCCGCCATTTTCCTTCATATTTCCGGTTTCATTTACCTTGGCGATAAAGGTTTTCAGTTTTGGAGCAATGATCGCTATTTTGGCATAAAAATAATCAACACTCCGCCATTATCCGACTATTGTAAACATTGGCGCAACTTTTAAGATGTCGCCAATAAATACAATTTGCAACCCAGCTTTAGTTTACGATTAATGCAAAACTATAATGTAAATAATCAAAACAAACTTTACGCTGCAAACATTCTATGTTTATTCCTCGAATGATTAGAACAATTCCCAGCGGAACACTCGTCCATTTCACCTTATTTTATTAGGATTATGTGATACAATGTCAGGAAAAATGGCGGTTATGCGCCAGCTCTCTTTTCTAGGAGCCTTAACTTTTACAATTTCGACTTGCGTCCCTTTATTTTTTATTGACTCTAACAGTGGTGGACTGAGTCTTCTCAAAGGGCAAGTCAAATTATCGGAGGGCGCGAGTCCTATAGTCCATAAGGGAGCACTTCCCCCCACAGTCCGCCCCTGATCTCTAAAACGTTTAGCTTAATGCATACACTCAGTATTAATTTCAACGGAAAGCCTTCCGCATAAGGTGACAATACGATGGTGACTAGCAACCAATGATTGTGGTCATAAGTAAAATGTTCCCACTCCTAGTTTTTAAAAGAAAGAGGGACTATTGGTATGACGTCAAACTTTTGTATTCTACTGGAACACAAGGCGGAGTTCTTAAAAATGCTTTAAATGGGGGTGGGGGGCGGAGCGGAGAGGAGGGCATTTGAAAATATAAAAAAAATTCTGAAAACTTTCTTCCTTGTTTAAACTGAAATTTTCATGTTGCGAACATTGACGCCTTTATTCGATTATCCGAGGACCGCCCAGAAATATTATTTGTTAAAGCGGAAAAATTTAACATTGATCCCATGGGAATAATTTTAGTTTCGATAGATTTTATTCTTGTAAGCTGGGAATCCGTGATCCAATCAAGTGGAGCCGACGGTAAGTAAAAATTAATCATCAGACGTCAAAAAAATTAATCATCATAACTAAATAAAATTTCATCCACAATCTTCGTTGTACCAATAGTTCAACGAAGATTCAAGAATTTCCCCTTGCGCTGAAAACTGTTTTGGAGTTGTCGATGGTATAGCAAACTCTTTAAATTGCTAAGTCGGTTCGCGTGGGCGAATGGCCTAATTTGGCATTTCATTTAAATATGTGGATATTTAATGTTTATGCTTTAAAGAAAAATTGCAAATTTATCGTGACATGCATTATTAATGTAGTAAATATATTTATTTGAAAAAATTGTGACTTTTCTTACTATATTCCCAGGGTTAAGTACTTGAATAAATGTTTTAAAGACTAAAAGAAATCGTTTAATAAGAGGTATAAAAATAAAATAATTGACTTACATGTATATTAATTAATATAATCTATTAACCTGCGTAACTGAACAAATTGCTTAGTATGATAAGGTATCCCTCTAGTATACTCCCCTAAACATTTATCTGTTCTCAATGTTTCTTAAATTCAACCTACTGCAGGAAATATGGTGAAACTACTCATTAGCGGTCACTTGCCGGACAGAAAAATTTGGCCGTAAAGGAGGGGTGACCTTAAAACAGGGTGGTCATTCTGAAGTAGATGAAATATTACATTTAAATACTTCATTTTGAAACTTACGTATTTTTAAGCACATAAGACAAGTTTAAAATAACGAACATAAGCATTTGTTGAATATAACAAGTAAATTTACAACAAAACGTTAATATTAAAATGTATTTACCTTGGAAAAAAAAATTGATTCATAGTTGTTTGGCGGCTTTTACTCACCACTTCTCCTTAGAAATGTATTTTTAATTGATAGATTAAATTCACCGTTTTTCCCCGGTTATACTTACAGGACCTGGTGTGCTAGTTGAGTAAACGATAATAAATTTGAATTTTTCTGAGTTTTGCATTGATAATTGTTCATTGGTTTCGCCCAGTTTATCACTATATGTTTTATTATCAAAGTCCTTTACCACTCTTTGTCAATGAGAGAGGAAAATTCTCCTTAGTTAAATCTTATCCTGTTTATCCTTAGTTAGATCTTATCCTGTTTATCCTTAGTTAGATCTTATCCTGTTTATCCTTAGTTAGATCTTATCCTGTTTATGCTTAGTTAGGTCTTATCCTGTTTATCTTTAGTTAGATCTTATCCTGTTTATCCTTAGTTAGGTCTAATCCTGTTTATCCTTAGTTTCCTGTTGTGAGAAACGCCGCAAATGTCGAAGTTCAATTGTTGTTCGTACGAATTTTGTCCGTCGAACTTCGTATTTCTTTCCTTCCAGGGTTCTGGTCTAATAGAATAAATCATGAAAACAGCGCCCGCGTCCGTATCTTAGGGGTGTGCGTTAAGAGGGGTTTCATTGTACTTAAAATACCGAATTAATTTCGATGTCTTTGTAATTTTTTCTCGAAAAAATAGCGTTAGAGTATAATTTTAGTATAAAGTTGAAAGAAAATTATCAATTTGCTACCCAAAACCGAATAACATTTTTTTTTTCAGTTTATGACAAATATTGCATATATTCTATAAAAATGCAATAGAACAATATAACATTATAATAAAAATTTATTATAGTTCACAGATTATATGTTTCACTCTAATTTTTATACATATTTTATAACCAATAGGGGATATCATGGTTAAAGGTAGCATTGTGTTATCATACAAATCCATGAGTCCCGTCTTCAGTTTATGAAGAATAAACTATAGACGCATCTGCCTGATAACATAAGTACACTGAAAGTATTAAGCATAGCGTGCTATGTATAATAAATTGACAACAAAAATGGCATTAATTAAAATCAATGGATTGACAACAAAAATGGCATTAATTAAAACCAATGGATTAACAACAAAAGGGCATTTTAGTGAGGACGTAAGATTGTAGTTTCAACTCTAGTAGTCTTTCTTTTTCCTAACTCTTATAGAATTCTCCGTTCCCCCTCAAAAAAAAAACAAAATAGTTTTACATAAAATTCATGAGCATGCTTAAACTTGAAATACTGGAATCCCCCAAGAATTAACGTATTAGTAGAAGCTCACTAATTTGGAAAAATTAGTGAGCTTAAATTTTTTTTTATGAAGTAAACTTTGTTTCCATGCTCGTACCTTTATGCCAATGTTTTCTTCCGCCCAAATCTAACCTTCTGCTCCTCGTTAAACAGGGCCTGTGACTTTTCCTCCTATTCTTTATTTTTCGGGTTCATCACGGGATGGGTATCAAGGATAAAAGACCCGCAATCCTGAAAATCTCGTTTCCTGTACAATCATTATCAAAGGATAGAAGCCGTGCTCGAGATGTTGGTGAGGTCTGGATTTGTTTCTCCATCCTGACTGGCTATGGCAACCACCCCTCCTATCTATGCAGGTGGATGAGCAATTCCTTTGCAAATACCGTCACCATGGAAACGATCTCGGGCATCCCTTCTCCTTCCCATATCATCGTTCTCCTCTTCTTGTTTTATTCCTTTCCTGAAATTCCTACTCCGGATTTAATCAGGAAGAGTTATTCTAATTCTGCTTACTAAAGGGAACCGGAGTGAAAGGCGGATAGGAGGAGAAAACAGAAATACGGGTGTCCCAATTTGCTCCACATTTATATTCAACTAGTTGGAATTTAAAACATGACGGAAAAGGTAGTTATGCCTTTTCCGTATAGCGAATTGATTGATATTTTTCTTTCAAATTTAGACTTAGAATGTACTCCGATTTTTTGTTTAGAAAAAAAATACACAGACATTGTGATTAATTCTTTATTTGAAGCTTAAAGCTGTAAGAGAACTAATATTGATCAGCTTGTAAATCCCCCAATCACAAAAATATTTACTGTTAAATATTTTTAAAGAAAAGTCAGTAACACATGAACCAAGTCAAATATGAAAATTAAACTCCACATTCTTATATTTACTTCGAGTTTATATGCATTTGAAGTTGATCGTAGCATTAAACAATTACATAATTCATACAACGAACCAATAAGCTACGAGCACTAGGTACTAGTTCGCAAATCTCGCGGACGTCAAGGAAAGCTGCAATTTCCCGGACCTGGGGGAAAGCTGCCAACTCGCGACCAATCAAACGAGTGTGATTAGAACATTTCTTAAGAAATATTAATATGCAAATATATAAACTACAAATCCATAACACAAGTGAAATTTGAGATTTTACACGAAATTGTTTTCCAGTCTTTTGAAAAATGTGCTTCATAATTTAAAGGTACCATGTGAGCTTGGAGGAAAGAACTGTAAATTTCCATAAAACTCTTGCATCGCATACAATCCAGCATATAACATGGTCCTCGTATTTTGCCTTTGGATATATATCCAAGAACAATAATCTCGATTACGATGGTATTAAATTGTTTTTCGTAAGTACATGCGGTTGTAATTTGTGAAAATAAATGAAACCAGTGGTGTAGGTAAAGAAATCATACGAACTCAAGCCCTCATTAGCTATCAAAACACATTATTTTCTCTAAGGCCACATCATATGGTCGTCTTTAAATCAACTTCATCCCCAAAATTTGTGAATTGCTACGTTTTGCATAAAAACGAACATTTTTGAATCCTATAGTAGTGTACCACATTTGATAATGATGTTTAGCTAGAAAAACTGCATTACTGAAACGTAACTTGATAAAGAGAATACTATCATCAATGGTAGTATTTCCTTTATCGACTTACGTTTCACTGATGCAGTTTTTCTGGTTGAACATCATTATCATATATGGTACACCACTATAGGATTCAAAAATGTCTTTTTTATGCAATAGTGTAACAATTTAAAAATTATGGGGCTCAAGTACTACTTGATATCTTATTGCTCTATTATCTTTGGCGCTATTTATTCCAAGCAACATAGTCAAGCACAATGTGACACTGTAAAAGCATGTATATTGCAATGGAAAAACAGGATTTCACTGCATTTCAGCAATTTTCATATATACTATTCAGAAATTACAACAAAATATTTTTTGAGAGAGAGGAGGACAGAGTAAGTGGTAGATAGGGGCGGCTTAAGGGACGGGTGAACCGGGCGGACGCCCGGGGCCCCGTTTGGATGAGGGCGCCAAACTGAAGTCAAGTTCAAATTTTTTGTTTTAATGTTATAAAAAGATTTTCCACTGTTGTAGTGGAAAATCTTTTTTTAAAAGGAGACAAGTTTAGAGAAATTCTTTCAGAGACTTTTGGCCACTTTTATAGGGCATATGGCTCACTGTGCATCTGTGAAAATCTCCTGTTTTCGCCGGAGGAGGTGGGGCGCCAAAAAGCAGTCCGTACCAGGCCGCCCGAGTTCGAAATCAACCTCCAGCCACCCCCAGTGCTAGATTTTTGTTCGATGACAATATTAATAGAGAGATTTAACGTGAGTTTTCTGGGAATGCTGACTAATGGAAATTTACGTTGGAAAACATTATCAGGTTCCCGAAAATTACATTGGTGATTGTGTCAGCACTGATCAACGATGAAAAACTTCTAAAATTCCGAGCTTTCGCGGTTTCTTTGAGGTTCTGTTAACGTACGCTTTATGGATCGCGGTTCAATGTAAAAACGGATGTACTTGCAGATAATTTGGTAAAGAGCCCAGTGTTGGAAAATGGGGAAAGAGTCTTTAAAATCAGAAATTGGAATTTTGTTAGAAGTGGAGAATATGGCCCTTAACTTCGCTCTTTCTAAATTTTTGCCAGTCGCAATGCTAACTTTAGGATAAAAAGGAATTGAAAAATAACTTTCCTAGAAAATTAAACTTCGGAGTGGTTTGAAAATGTTGAAATAGGATGAGAGAGAGAGAGAGAGAATTTAGGTCAGATAGAGGTTGGAAAAAGCGGCTGCCGAAACCGGTGCTGTAATCCCAACTAATAGAATGAGGTTTTGTACATTTAGCCACCCCATTACAATAACGATTGGGCGGGATTTTAAAATTAGCATCGTTTGAAATGCAATTCGAATAAAAGCGGAAGGAACCCGATAAACAAACGTATAAAAAGCAGCCATGTTTTATTAATAAGGTGGTGGTGGTGATATTTGGTACGAGAATCCAAACTCCATCCCCTTAATTTAGCCGCGAGTGGTTTTCCCTGTTAAAATTCACCAAACAACAAACCACATTATTCGAAAATACTCTTAACTTTCTGCAATATTTGGTTCCAGTGGGGGACATTGCTGCTACCACCAGTGGTGGATTTACGAATAGGCTAAGTGGTCAGAAGCCTATGGCGGCACATTTTCAATGAAAAGTTTGACACTGAGAATTTTGTAAAGGCGGGGCTGAATTTTTTTGCGGCCAATTCAATTATTAATTTTGAATTGCTATGTTCAGAGGCGTAACTAGGCATTGACAAAGGGAGAGCCGCCATGGGCGCCGTCTTGAGAGAGGCTCAAAAGGCGCCAAATTCATGAAAACTTGCGAAAAGACGAATTTTATAAAACTCTCAGAGGCGCCAAATTAAGAATTTGACAAAAGCGCCTAAAACTGTTATGTTTTTTGTTACGTCTGTTAAGATTAAACGGCAAAATCGTAAATCTATCTCAGGCTACCACGCAAATGACACTTGTGAAGAATGGTAACACATTATGCTTTTACAGTAGACCCATTTAACTGGATTCACTCTAAGCGACTTCCTGAAGAAAAACAGCATTTGTTTGCTTGAAACGCGAAAAAATTTGGTTGACGTTCTGAAGCACGTTCATAGACCGCTGTTTTTTAATACTCGATCGTATTGAATACTGCTACATCGAAGAATTATGCGCATTGGTTTAATGTGCTATAAATCAACGAATTTAATAGCTGTACAAATAGTCAGAGACGTCATCGTGACTGGAAACATTGCTAAACTTTGAAATACAGTATTTTTATTTAAATCACAATTGTTTTTTATTATTATTTTTAACATTAGGAAATCACTAGTTGCATTATTTTCTTTTTAGCTTTAGAATCAGCAGGATTTATGGCCGTAATGTATTTAGACCGATACATAGAATACACGTACAATCGAACCACGATTATATCCCAAATAAAAGGGTAGGGCTTGATTTTGAATAAACGGAATTTCGGATAATCTGAAATCCATCCGCCATTTTCACTCGTCCTCAAATTCATAAATATTAACCTGTTAACCGGGGAATAAAATTTTGTGAAACTCGTTTCACACTGGGGACTTTTTTTCACAGTGATAAGTAATGTCATCACACCATCACGCTAGGATTAAATATATAAGAACTACATAAAACGTAATGCGTTCAACATAATACGGTTAATTTTAATGACGAAAAATGTCGTCATTCGCATTTTGGTAGTCTTCTGGGCATGACGAAAAATGTCGTCATACCCAGTTAACAGGTTAATTGTAAAGCTACAACAGGTAACGCCGTAACTAGGGCTAGGAAGTGGCGTGGAAGGCTTCCAGCAGGGGCGCAGAGCGAAAGGGTGTAAAATCGGCTGAAATAACTCACAGGGGGAAAATATCTGGAAAACATGTTTATACAAATAAAAATGCATAATAAATCATTACAATATCTTAAATTAATCTGATTAGAACAGTAAACGCAATATTGAAAACAACCAGAACGAAAGAAATGGAAAATAGATATTATGAAAGCAATATCATTTTATATCGTATAGTATTATAATGTAAGTTATCGTTGTGAAAGGAATCAGTTTGATATTTTTTGCATAATTTCTATGTATCACTTAGGCCTCTCTGCGTATTGTCTTACAGCTGAATTACATAAAAAAATCGCCAACTCACATCAAAAAGTCATTGTCTTTGCTGAAACCTTTTATTAAGAAATATTAAAGTTGGTACGGCTTTTTTTGTGAAGGAATTCATTACAGGCATGGGCGGATTTACCATTTTGCCGCCTCTAGGCTACGGTATTTTTTATCGCCCCAATGCTTTTTTTTGCCACCCCAATGCTACTCTTTTTGACTTTTCCTATGCGTCCCTCTCCCAATCATAAATATTATTACATTCAAAATACGCCAAAAAACGTTTTGTACTGACAGTAAAATCATGTGAAAAAATGTTGAAAAACAAACTCATAAACTGAAACATAAGCATTAAACAATACTAACTTATATTGCAGTATTATTCTTTTGGTATATAATAAATCAAATTCAATTTTATAAAAGTAAATTTTAATTTTAATAAAAAAACAAAAGCCTATCGAACACTGGTATTTAAATGGAAAGCATGACATTTATCTAGCTGCCTTCTCTGCAAAACATCTGATTATATTATCGTATATGGATTTTGTTATATCAGACTCAATACACAAAATTTTGCCGTCCTAGTCTATAGCCTATTGGGAAATACGGCACTGATTACAGGGTGAAGTGCGTGAGGAATATAATGGGGGAATTTGGACGAGAGAAGGAAAGATTTCATTTGGAGGCGTAATCTGGACTACTCTGCCAAGGGGGAAGATCATCCATCTGCGACCATGACAAGAGGTCATAAGGTCATAGTTTGTTGGTTCTACAGAAACAGTTCAGAATAAATGAAAAACCTTCTCATTCGATTATTAAAAAAATTCAAAATGAGAATACAAAATCATTTTTCACGAAGGAAGAAATTTTTGCGGTAATACGCAGCGGACGCGTTTCTCGCAATATTTATTTCTCCCCAATAACCTATTATCTTGAGTGGAGATATGGGAAAAAGCAGCGAGATAAAGACATAAGGTCATTCGTTCTCTCAAAGTGATACCTTGCTTTTGGCTGCAGGGATATTCTCAGCACAAGTGGTTTTCGTATATGTACATGTAAAGGGTGCGGAGAAGACAGAACGCTGTCGGTGTGAGTAAGCTGGTTTTGTGTGTGACACTTTTCATTAGTTGGGTTTTCCCAAATGCATTTATGTCCGCCATCGGCCAAAGGGGGCATTTACAGGTTGAATTGCGTTTTCACAAGGTCCAGTATCGGCTCAAAGGACATGGAACGTATTTATCTTCTATTTTCGGTCAAACTTTTAGGTTTTTGTCTAATATGTTTCAGCAGGAAATCACATTTCTATTTATGGTGCGCTCGTTAAGTTTCTTTCTTTAATATATATATATATATATATAAAAGTTTTCCTCGCCCATTCTTGGCGGAAACAGGCTTTGGGACGGGCAGAGCGCCATGTTCCCAAGCCTCTTTTTACATCACTTCTTAATGTGCCATGTCTAGAAACTTCCTGACAATGTGACACGTGTTTAGGATTGTGGCTTTTTGTATTTCAATGTAGGTGTTTGGGTCAATGTTGAGTATCTCCAAATTCGTCGCAAGCGTTTTTGGTACTATCCCTGTTGCTGAGATGACTAACGGGATGATGAAGATCTTTTCCATACCCCATATATCTCGTACTTCATGTCTGAGATCTTGGTACTTGGTGATTTTCGTTGTGTAGGTTGTCTGTATGTTATTGGTGTTGGGTACTGCTATGTCGATTAAGTACGTGGTCTTATTCGATTTATCGACGAGGGTTATGTCAGGACGGTTATGTGGGACTGTCTTGTCTGTTATGATTGCTCTATCCCAGTAAAGCTTGTGTGTTTCGTTCTCATGCACGGTCTCTGGCTCATATTTGTAGTACGGGCATTTTTCTGTCAGAAAGCCAGCATTCGCTGCCAATTTCTGGTGGACTATTTTCGCTACTTGATCGTGTCTATGTTTGTAGTCTGACTGCGCAAGGATCTTGCATCCTGCCATCACGTGTTGGATTGTCTCCGATGCCGCATGACAGTGTCTGCATTTGTCGCTTTCTATGTCTTTTCTCTGGATGAATTTCTGATTGTTCCTTGTTGCGATCACTTGGTCTTGGATGGCTAGCATGAATCCTTCTGTCTCTGGCTGGAGAGTGCCTTTGGCCAGCCAAGAATTTGATGCCTTTTTGTCAACGTGTGGTTGTTGCAGGTCATTGTAGTGCCTGCCATGTAATGGTTTTCCGGCCCAAGTTCTCAGTTTCTGTTCGTTGGCTGTTTCCAGGACACGCTCTTCGGTACTACACAGGTTTAGTGGCGTGTAATTTGCATCTGCTTGTATTATGGCTTGGATGAGTGGCGATCGGGGACTCTTCAACTGGAAGTATTGCCTCATGCTCTGGATCTGCTTGTCATGTAAGTCTTTGAGGTCCGCTTGTCCGCGTCCTCCTTCTTCCCGGGGTAGTGTTTGCCGTTCAATTGCCGTTGCAGGGTGTAGTTGTCCGGCTCTTCTCTGGATGGTTCTCATTTTCCGCTGGAGTTGTTCTAGTTCAGTGTTGGACCATTTGATGATCCCGAAGGAGTAGGTGAGCACTGGTACCGCATATGCGTTAATGGCTTGCGTGGTGTTCTTCCCGCTCAGTTTCGTCTTCACAATGCTTCTAAGTCTTTCTTGGAATGCTTGCGTGAGCTGGACTTTGACTTTCTTGTGCTATGCGTCTATGTATGCGGTGTTGAGTTTTCGCTTTTGTTTTCTTGCTTGTTCCAGGATAACTGAGTCGATGGTAAGCTGCTCTTTACATCCCAGAGTCCCTTTCTGGCATCCCTTTTGTTCTTCCGTCATTAAGTTGTTGCTTTCGCTGTGCCGGCTTATTTTTTCAGAGATGCACCCCGTGAGTATCTTGTACAGGGTGTTAAGGCACGTAATGGGTCGGTATTTCGCTGGGTTACTGGTATCCTGGTCCTTCGGTAGGAGGTAAGTTATTCCCTTGCAGAGGAATTCAGGCATTTTGCTGGGGTCTTCAATTATCGCCGTAAGTTCCTTGGCTAATGGGCCATGGGCGCTGGTAAATTTCTTGTACCAGAAGTTGTGTATGCCGTCAATACCGGGTGCTTTCCAGTTGTGCGTACGTTGGATTACCTGCTGGAGTTCCTCTATCGTGATGCCCGTGTACTCCATCTCCTCTATTCCTCTCGTAGCCTCCATTTCTTGCTGAATCCAGGGGGCGCTTTTGTGCTGTACTTCATTGGACCATAGTGTCTTCCAGAAGGTCTCTATTTCTGCTGGCTTTGGGGCTTCGTACTTGTCTTTGTTCGCTGGGGTCTCTCGAAGCTTCCTGTAGAAGGCCTTCTGGTTTGCTTGGAATTGCATGTTCTGTTGTTTTCTGTTGGTATAGTCTTTGTATCTTCGGAGTCTTCTGGCGTATACACCCAGTTTTTGTTTGAGGGTATCCAGATATTCGCTGATGTGTTTATTGGGCTCTTCGTGTCTTGTATGAATCCTATTTCTCTTAAGGGCCATCTTCACTTTCCTCACTAATTTCTTACTCCTATTTCCCTGCATGTACTGGGTTATTCGCCCTATGCTGCTGCGGAGCTCTTCTATTCTTTTCTCCAGTCTCACTTGCCATGGTGGTTGGGCTTTGTTTCCTCTGTTACTTCGGCCTTCGTTCCTTACTTCGTACCCATTGGCGCGTGATGCCGCTACTGCTGCACAGTATATGGCGGTGTGTATTTCCTGTAGGGAGTTGTGGTTCTGTAGGTGTAGTGGTAGAGTATGTTCATTGAGGATCTTGGTTGCTTTGCAGAGTTTCCAAGATGCCGGTTGGCGTGGTATTCTTGGCCTTGTTGCGGCATCCGAGCCTTCATATTCCGCCAGGGCACATTGGAAACCTTCTTCCATTTTCTCCACGTCCCTCCTCTCTTCTTCTTCTATGCTTGGTTGGAGCGGTTCTCTTGCGCTACTAGCTGGTGCTTCAGGGTTGGCCACACTGGTTGAAGTGTTTGCCAGGTCATTGGCGACTTCATCTCTTAACCTTTGTAGTATGGGCTCTGCTAAGAGATTTCTGGTTATTATGTTCCTGCGTTGGGTTGTTATCCTTTCTATACTGATGTCCAGGTGTGGGTACTGTTGTGCGAATTTGGCGTGAAGTGTGGGTCTGTAATTTGTCATGTCTGTTTCCAGCTTTGTAATCGTATAGTAGGTGCGCATGATGTAGGTGTTCATATCTATTGTCCATGACATGCGCTGGCGTGGTCTTTCAGCCCTAGTGGTTGCACCTATACTAGGCTGCAAAGCACTTTGGGCTGTGTTGGTTCTAGTAGCCGTACAGTTGGAGGCGCCGCTACAACCGCCGACACCTCCAAGGAGAGACTGTTGCATATTTTTCGAACTGGCCCCTCTGCTTAAAACTCGAACGCGGTTCTGATTTAAGAGCGAGACAACCGATGCTCCATTCATATTTTCATTATGGTTCATATCATCAGAGTCTGAGATAGCCTTTTTCACGTCGCTGGGTTACCGATAGTTATCCCAACGGCGTTCCGGATGCTGGCATGTCGTCAGCAGGCTACAAATCCGGTTTTAATGGCCCAATGGTATTTTTATTCATTATTAATACTTTCACCGATCAAGACATCGCGCCATGAGCGTAGTAACGCTGTTTTTATTCATTGTTACTACTTTCACCGATCAAGACATCGCGCCATGAGCGTAGTAACGCTGTTTTATTCATTATTAATACTTTGCTAATACTTGCAGGCCATATATAAGGTGTGTGTGTGTAAATGGGCTGTTCCAGTCATAAATAATAAGATGATTAATAAAGATGTAAAAGACTTGGTGCAGCTTTTAAAATCTATTGCCCTGTATAAGATTCGGAAAGATGACTTTTCTATTCCAGATGCTTATGAAATTTGGTTGACCCTCATGGATGATTATAATCTCATGGAAATGAATCAAAAAAGGGTAAAAAGTAAACTTTATCAGGCAATAACTCAACATCATATATGCCAGTTTATATACTTCATCCAAAGTACATGTGATCTAAATTGTCACATGAGCAGGATGAAAATAGTGGAAATTCCTTAATGTCATTAACCTAAATTTTGTGCTTTACTTTATAGCTTTTTGAGCAAAATCATC
>QLNU02014176.1:96148470-96174290 GCA_006491805.2 Dysdera silvatica
GACGGTGCAGTTTTTTTGGCGCAGTATAGCCCAGATGCTCTTGCGCCATAAAAAAGCCAAACAAACAAACAAACAAATGCATAGACGGTAAAAATGTGTTGCAGCTATAACTTTGGGTTGGTTCCCCAGCCTAAAAGAACGATTTCCAAACTAACACATGCATGGAAAGGGTGGAAAGGTGAAAGGAGTAAAAGGTGGAAAGAGGTAAAAGGGGAGGGAGGGTTATAAAACGTTGTCATGGAAACTAGAAACCGAGGGGGGTGGGGGAGTGAAGAGTGAGGGTCGTGCGTGGCAGGTGCCTGGAGGGCCTAGCAATATTCGCGAAGTCCATTGGCGCCTGTTGCTGTTGCGTGCGCCAATCGCTCCCTAATTCGCGGCAGTTGATAACAAACCTAGCCAGCGACAACTCCCTTCTGGCGTTCCTCCCAACCTGATCCCCGTCGCCATAGCAACGCGTTTTCCCGCCCAGCCCCTGTTTCTACTCGATAGAAAAACTCCCTCTTTTTCATTTTATTTTTGCCGTACACACACATGCATATTACTAATCCTGCAAACAAGTAAATATATCCAAACGGTGATATATTTTTCCAGTTGCTTTTTTCCACAGGTAACCGAATGACAGGAACACAAATTTCAGAAGCGAAATAACAGACCATTCGTTTTGTATCTCAAATGGGTGTTTGTTCCCCTTTATGAAGCATCATGTTGGCTTCGTTAGATAAAAACTATCATATTATGGTGACAAAAAATAAGGTTTAACTATCAAGCACCTAAAAATAAAACATGCGTTTAAACAAGATAGCAGAGATCTAAACGACATAGCAAATAATGACTATCTAAACGACATCTCTAAACAACATAAAAACATATAATAGATATCTGAATAACAACACATGAGTTATATTTTAAACGATAAGGTGGATACGGAAGAAGGGTAAATAGCCTCTTGCTCTTTAAGGACAATTAGAAATACATAACAAGCAGTAGAATAGGGAAACCGGAACGCCGTTCCGGTATTGTGTTTTTTAAGGTCTCTCCTGCTCCATTCTGTCCCTCAACACCCCCTCCTCCAGCAATACCATAAAGGATAAAGCGTTCCGGTACTGATACCCCTGATAGCAAGCACTTAAATAGTATAATAAATAGCTAAGTAGAATAGTGTACTTAAACAGCGGCGTAGAAAAAACGGAGGGGGCTCAAGCCCCTCCCATATATACTAACTCAATTATTTCTTTAGCATTAAATCATATGATATGACTGCCGAAGCCCTAGGACTGGTTACCAGCTAGAAATCGTTCATTTTGATTGACTTTAAATTTATCAACACATATTTATAACAATAATATAAAAACAAGATAATCAAAATGGAGCAATGAAATTATTGATAAAAATTTTCAAAATATAAATACGGGCGTTGCATTATTTTAACTGTAAAATAATTGAAAATTTGCATTGACTAAATGCTTAGAAGTAAAAAAAAATAATTCATTTGAATTATAGGCGTACGCAGAAAGTTCATAAGGGGGAGGGGGGATCATACGCTCAACGAGGGGTTACAGAGCTACGACTCATATATTCCTATGTTAAATATACAAAATTTCATTGCAATTGGAGGGGGGTGGGGGGTTACAACCCCATCAACACCGGATTGTAAAAACACGGATATCTATTTACTTTTTAACTTGTAGAAAGTCAAACCTTGAATAATTATGAAAATTCTGACCACAAGATCTCGTTTGATATACCATTAATTTGAGAATGCTTTAAAGGAAAATTATAGAAACTGCTTTTTTTAAATGGGGGCATTATAAAAATTAATCGATAGTAAAACTATAAGCAAAAATTTACAATGATGTCTAAAATTAAGACTGGTAATTTTTCACTTATTTTCTGTATGATGTATTTATAGAAGCAAAAATTATACAAATTTTTGTGGTGCATTATTTTATAAAACGTTATAATAACAACGTTGCTTATAGCTATTTCGACGGCTATCATCGTCAAAGCAATGGCGGCTTCCATTTACGTCCATGATATTGATCGGTGCTATTATCATGTCGATTGGAAACTTGATTGGGTGGAGGAGTCAAACGTATTGGTGGTGTCGTCTTTATCAGTGAGACACAAAAGATTTTTCCAAGTGGGTGAGATAGAGTTACTAAGGAGTTGATCATTAACTGCAACATTGATGTTTGCTAGAATGTGAAATGCCTCAAAGAAACTGAGATCAAGTGTTGAGTTGACTTTTTTAATAATATGTGCATTAGAGAATAAGAACTTGTGTTCGAATTCCCATGAGTGTTTTTCCAAAGCCGATTTATGAAATTCTTGCTATTATATTATAATTATATTATATTCTATCATAAGCCTATGTTCTTTTAATCCAAGGCGCAATGCTCTTCATGCTTGACCGATATAAATTTGGCCACACTGGCACGGAATGGAATATATGCCGCAGCTGTCAGAATCCGGGATGGTACCTTTAAAATGAGAAAAGCCTATTTTGTTGATTAGGGTGAAAGTAAAGCGAAAACTGAATTTATGCGGAACAGCAGTGGCCCACTTGGAAAAACCTTTTGGGTCTCACGGCTGAAGAAGTCTCCACAAATACGCTTTACTCCTCCGCCCAATCAAGTTTCCAACCGACGTGATGGCAACACCGATCAACAGCACGGACATAAACAGAAGTCGTCGTTGCTCTGCGATGACAACCGTTTAGCGCTATCAAATAGCTATAAACAACGTTGTTATTATAACGTCTTATAAAATAACTTCACCATAAAATTTTTTTCAATTTTTGCTTCTATCGATTAGTGCAGTGTGTCGCCATTAAACCATTTTGATGTATTTATATTTTTCCTTTAAGATGTACGTGGCACATTTTTATTGTAAAAGTTTTTAACCCCTGAAATTAAATCCTGGCTAAGGCCTTGTGCAGTTTGCTCTGTTTTTAAGTCTACAATTGAAAAAGTTAACAGGAAAATCTGAAAATCCCTACGTTCCAAAGCTATAAATTACATCATAACACTGATATAATTTATTGCATAGTAGTTACCCAAATCAATAAATTATCGCAAAATGCAAAAACAAAACTGTAAGTCCTGGTAATATCTGGCCGCAAATACTGTTCTTGTAATGATTGTATTTCTTTTCACAATGAATACTTCGCTAGTACTTAACATTCTCTGTATAATAAATATTAGCCGGAAGAAAATTGCCTTCTTGCTTTAGAAACAAAAATGCCACAGGAACATCATACCCCCTCAAGCTTGAAACAGCGTACTCTTCCACCGACAGTGACCTCACCATGCCTGCAGCCAAGTCGGGATCAGAAGGGGCTTGGCCCCAGTTGCCCCATCGAGTGTATATATATCATCATCATCATATTCAACCATTATCTATCCACTGCTGGATGAAGGTCTCTCCAAATGCTTTCCACACAAGTCTATCCTGAGCAATTCGCTTCCACGTCACCCCAACCTGTTTTCTTATTTCATCCACCCATCTAGTTTGAGGACGTTTTCTAGGTCTTCGGTGGTCTCTTGGAATCCAGTTCAGAATTTCTGTTGTCCATCGTTGATCAGTTCTTCTTGCAATATGCCCAGCCCATCGCCATTTCAGCCCTTTTACTTTAACAATGATGTCCTCTACTCTAGTTTGCTCTCTCACCCAAGTGTTCCATTTCCGATCTGGAGGTGGTGAACTCTGAAAATCCAATTCCTTGTAAATGTTAATCACCTTTAATGAACCAATTAATCGTTGTGATCATGGCAGCATTTTTGACTGCCAAGAATGGTACAAATAACTCACAATTCAGGTAATCAACTTCCTACTCCAGCTTTAAACTTCCGGAGAAGTTATATCGCTTTTTGATGTTTCTTTTTTTTCCAATTACTAACGGCGCGGGGTTTTACTTTTTTGTCTTTTCAGATTTTGAGGTAATCAAAATCGGAGAAAGTAGGAAGAAAGCAAAATTCATTGAAGTTTCCGTTGGGAGGAAAGTTAAAATTGAGAACAAACGCGCAAATCACCTCCGTGAAATTAAAATTCATCGATTACGAAAGCATTCGAAATTGCTTTAATCGGAAAACCCAAAAGGAGGAAATTCAATTGTTTGACTAAGAAATGTAAAGTGCATTTTGAATGCATAAAGCATGTCAATTAATCAAGAATTGTGGAGTTTCAATGAATATTGAGAAAACATCGAAAAGTTGTTAACAGCTACTCTGCTTAAATGCGTTGTAATTGACGTAGTCTATTACTCGAATAGTTTTGTTAGGAATTTAACAAGTAATTGATCGACTTGTTATTAGTTGCTTTGAGTTTGAGACGTTACGAGACTACTTGACGAATGAGTTGGGAGTGATGACTTAATGGGTGTTTCTTGAACTATAATAGACATTAAATGATCAGGATTAATCTGATTCCAATTTCGCAATCGTCAGTTACATAACCATGGAGCAAAAGGGGTAACTCGATGAAAATATTGGGAGCCGAGGTGAGTCCTGTCAAATTCACTTACTTAGATCCAACAACAATGTCAATCAATCAACGTTTATTGGCGTAGTGATATCAGCGCCGATGTTATGGCGTGATTAGATGGTGAAACGTTTGAAAGAAAATAAATATTTCTGCCTTCGGTGGGAGCTGAACCCACGACCTTCCACTTGCTGGGAGGATGCTCTACCCACTGAGCTATGAAGGACAATATATAATCTCTTTACGAACGTATATATACTGTTGCCAGTCATTTCTCAGAATAGTGTAGTACACAGACTACTATTTAAACCAAATTGCAAAGAGACTGGTATTAAATTGATCGAAGTGCTCGTTACAGCATATGTATTTATTTTATATAAATTCGTAAAGAGATTATATGTTGTCGTTCGGTTCGTGGCTCAGTAGGTAGAGCCTCCGCCCGGCAAGTGGAAGGTCGTGGGTTCAGGTCCCACCGAACGCAGAAACATTTATTTTCTTTCGAAAGTTTTACCATCTAATCACGCCATAACATCGGCGTTGGTATCACTACGCCAATAAACGTTGATTGATTGACATTGTTGTTTGATATCAGAATTTCTTTTAAAAAAACGTGTTTATTTGTGTGCATTTAATTTTCTGACGTACAAGCCAGGAAATAGTGTAGGAAAGCCAGGAGAATATGGGGCTCAAGCTCCTATTGGATGTCAAAACAAGTTATTTTCTCTAAGGCCTCATCATATAATTTTTTTTAAAGCCACTTGATCCCCACATAGCTACTTGAGCTCCCATGAGTTTTGAATTGCTACGCTGCTGATGCTAATATATATTACATGATAGAAAATTTTCCTCCGTCATAAAGTTACTAATTAGGTAAATTAGTACGTTTCGTTGACACGAGATGTTTGATATCCAGGTTTCGAGGGTAAATTTGAGGCACCAATTTTATTATCTTATTTTTTAAAGGCTACTTGTAAACATCGATTATGTGTACTAAAGATATTACATTAAAAAAGAGATTAAACAGGCTTTCGTCTTCACCCTTTGAATATCCAAAAATATGATTGTTGATGTGCTACGCAAAAATATGATTGTTGATGTACTACGCAAAAATATGATTGTTGATGTACTACGCAAAATCGAAATTATGAATAAAAATATAATTTACGACGTATTTTTTTGCATATAACACTAATCAAAACATTATCACAAAGCCCATTGAAGCTTAAAATATGAAAATATGATTGTTGACGTACTACGCAAAATCAAAATTACGAATAAAAATACCATTTACAACGCATTTTCTGCTTATAACACTAATAAACACACATACACAGTGTTTTTTTTAGTGTTATACGCAGAAAATGCGTTGTAAATTTTATTTTTATTCGTAACTTTAGAACATCCGTTTTACCTGGTCTCTACCTTAAGATACGTGCTGATTTATACAGGGTGTTTTTAAGGTAAGGGCATCATTGCGCTTTGGAATATCTTTTGACTAATAAGGCATTTTTAATTTCGTCTTTTTAATTAAATTGAATATGCATGATTATCAAATATGGCATTACTTGAGGAACATTTGCTTCGCTGAAGATCTATGGTGAACACCAAAGGAATTTTGCAATTTTTTTTCAGTCTCCACCGTCGACGGTGAATTTTGATAATGTATCGATTACTAATACGCGTTTTCAAAGTGTCGAAGTCGCTGTAAGGAATTACTAGCGTTATTCCTTGTGATGGTCAATGCTCCAAAAAAAACAATGGCGGCAAAACAAAATAGCTCAAAATTTAACAATGCCGATTAGCGCCCCGTTTCCTCGATTTTATCGCGTCGGATTTTTTTCCTGTGGGGACAGCAAACGAACAGGTCTACGTTTACAAGCCAACAACGATTCAACAGCTGAAGTAAAAACATTTGCGGAAGGAATTGAATAGATCATTTAGAATGCTATACAGTAATCATTATGCGGGGGGGGGATGTTGATGGAGTTGCAACCCCATTGTTGAAATTTTATGTATGGGAATTATGTGAGTTTAGCTCTGTAATCCCCCTTGAGCCTATAACCTTACGAACTTACCGTACGCTTATGACCAGTAATGGAGGCAATAGAGAACCGGTGTTTGCAAAACAGCCAGAGATGGTCATTTATTGTGTTTGTCCCACAAATAACGACATTAATGTAGTAAAATAACATGCAAAAATGAACTTCTCTAAACATTTCCTTTAAATGTTCTACAACAAAATGGCTCTATTACATAAAAAACATTACATATAATGGACATCGTGAAGATAATATCGCGTAAAAACTTTCCTAATAGCAATGCAAATGATAGAAAAAACGGTGCTGATATTATAGTTTAGAAATTTATGCGTAAGAGGTCTTCACGTCGTGTTTTTTTATGAACTATGCATAGTAAATTCTGAAAGTTGGGCATAAAGTGTACCTCTCTTGAATAATTCACGTCTTGTCACTCACCCCCACTCTCTTCTGCCCTGTTATGCAGGCATTTTACAAATATTTTCAAAACGGCAAATGTCTTTGTTAAATGATCCTGAAGGAAAGGCCTAAGAATATAATAGAGCAGAGATATATCAGGACACAGGGATATATAAAATATATAAAGACATGAGGATACAAAAAGTATATAAGGAAATGTGCATAGCCTTTGTATTAGAGTAGAAATAGATAAATATATAATAAAACGGAGGGATAAGACTTACCTCAGTGAGTCTTACTTCACCAAGTACAACGATGCACAAGAGGTATTAAGCCTAATTCCTAATAGAAAAAAAAATATATATAGCCCATAAGATTTTAAACAGTTTATATTATAAAACGCATCTTAAAAGACACCATGCCGATAAATATGTGATCTAAAGTTTGCAACAATGATTTGAAGAAGACATTGATTTCCTCACCTACCCTAGTTTCCTCAGTCTTATTCTTTCCTTTCATGTCCAGCTCGACATTGAAAATCCCCCACTACACGCATTAAAACAAATATTATGGATGGGACAATTCCAATATACTTGACATTGAAATTGCCATGTGAAATCGTTCTGAGTGAGGGGGAAATATCGATATCGAAGATATTGAAAAATTGCCCCCCCCCGACATACATTAAAATTACCATTCTGGGTGAGACAATTCCCATATGTTATCGTGAAAATGGCTTTATCGCACGATGAAGCAGTTTCAACATAGAGCAATATATTATGCAGCGAATTCAGCGACAGTTATTTGTCGGCAAGGATTCTTTAGCTTTATGCTAACAATGTCATATTTAACCGGAAAAATAGATACTGTCATTAGTTAAAATGGCCTGAACTTTAAAGCCTATGCTGAAATGAATGCTTGCTATTTAAAGCAAAGGCATTTTTCTTCGATATTTAATAAACATTCGCAGATTTATGTATTTGTTCTTTATGGCAAGCATTTGTATGACTAATTTGCTTCAATGTCATTTAATTGGCTACCTTAATCCCAGTGGCATAGCAATTCAAAATTTATGGGAGGGGCTCAAGTGGCTATGAGGGATGGTCAAGGGGATTTAAAGAAGATTATATGATGCGGCCTTGGAGAAAATAATGTGTCTTGACTTACAATGGGGGGGGGAGGCTTAAGATCCCCACCCCCCTTTCCTCTATGACTGCAGAATCCGTATGTATAACATAGAATATCGCT
Organism: Dysdera silvatica; assembly: GCA_006491805.2. Lineage (NCBI taxonomy): Eukaryota > Metazoa > Arthropoda > Arachnida > Araneae > Dysderidae > Dysdera > Dysdera silvatica. Next base: position 96,156,633 of record QLNU02014176.1, read on the forward strand.
TAATCGGCATTCTTTTGCTTTCACTGCCTGACAATGTGTTGTTGTTCCTTGTATTTTCTGGCGTGAGAATGGCTAAGGTCATTCCGCTCCTGGATGTACAGTTTACAGAGGGATTAAACCACTGTCGCCTTCAGTATCCAACTCTAAGATGTAAGTTGTTAGAAGAAATAGCAAATGCTTCGTACCAGCGGGGTTTAAACTAGATTTTCTGCATGATAGATGAGAACGCTTTCTCTGCATCACCGTACAACAAGCTGATGATGCGTTTTATGCAATAAATTTAAAAGAAGACGAAAGAAATTTACATGTGGTGTAATGAGTAAAAATCAATATCAAGATAGAGGAAGGAACACATCAATGCTTGCAGATTCTTGCAATACGTGTGTTTTCATATAGCTTTGTATTTTTAAAATTATTTTTAACGCTTGCACAGCAATGTTCCTTCAAGTGTTACTCAGTAAATTCCCTCATTAGCGGGCACTTACCGGACAAAAAATTGTCCGTAAAAGAGGAGTGACCGTAAAAAAGGGATATTATATTGAAGAAACTTTGTGCCAGAAAAATTTACTTGATCTTAAAACCCGGCTGACCGTATCTGGAGAGCGTTCTTCAAGAGGGGTGACATTCTACTACTTATCTTAATGATAATGATGGTTCAATGATGGAAAAATAATGATGGAATAATGATGGAAATTGGATGGATGGTTAATGATGGAAACAATGATTCTGATATTCGACGTTCTACTGTCTATAATAAATTAATGATTTCACTTACAGAGTCAAGCATGTAAACAAAATTAAATCAGAAGAGATAGTTATTTATTTGTTTAATAAACTTATAAGATGATACGGCTCTGAAGGGAGTAATAATAAGTTTACTGAAAGTGTATATCTTATAAATACAAATAGAAGTTCGACCAATTATTTATATTGTAAAACCCGTATTAACGGACAACCCCAGATACGATCACCTCTTTCTTGTGATCAGATAAAAATACCCCAGGAAGAAACTCCTTCACTGTTATGCATGTCCCTCCTTTACGGACAAAATTATTTGTCCAACGAATACCCACTAAAGAGGGAGTTTTGTTTTGTAAGTATATACAATCAAACTTCCCAATGAAAACTGTTGCCTTAATCACGGTCAACAATGAATAACTTAGTAATACAATCGTATCGTTCCGAATAACGTAAATTGCACTGAATGCGAAAACATTTTTTGTCAACGAACACATTGTTTTATTAGTATTCGCGCTAGTTATAAGGTTTGACTGTAGTGTATTAATAATAATTAGAATTTCATCAATTATGCAAATAAACGTTAGCTACAAAATTAAAGTCATCATTGAAAAAAAATTTAAAACAACTGCAATGAGAAGATACGTAAGAGAAAAATTTCGTAGCGGCTGTTCATAACAGTTAAAAATTGCAAAGAAAAGAAAATGAAGACTATAAATTCAGTTTAAAATAGTAATTATCTTTAACAGAACATGAATTATATCTTATTCCTTAAAAATACTGCATTTGTCTGAATAAATAATCTGTTCTTGCCTTAATTAGGGGATGCGCGAAGCAGGCGAAAGGTGGGTAAATGGACAAAATAGTCCAATTTTGGAAAACATCATTCATCAGGCTAAAAAACTGAGAGTACGTGCGCTTAGAATTAAATTAACACAAATACGTAGACTTACTTCCTCTGCTCACAGATATATGAATCTTAGGCAGAAGAGATATGTAAAGTTTAAAATATAAGGAATTAAAAAGTGGAATGAAAAGACTTGTGTATCTCTAATCACCCGGTCGTATGTTTATATCATATATTTTTTATACTTAGCTCCTTTAATATTTAATATACCATTAATATTCAAATTTAAATATAAAATATTCCGTACTGAAAGCACTGGTAATCCACTCTTGTAATTTTAATTGTAGAACTATTGCAATTAATTAAATGAAAAGAAATTGCCATTATTGCCATCATCATATCATTTCAAGATGGATTAGTTTAATCAATTTTCCGCTTTGCATTGATTTCTCTTTCGGACTAATAAACTTTTGGATACAGTGATGGACATTTGACTTCCCGTATGCTCATAAACATGATATACCATGTGTGACAAATAAGGAAACTTATTTCAGTATGAAAGTTATTTGTTTCTATATTAAACTTTGTTGTTCGTTGATTTATTTTTAACATCGTGTAGCTTAGATTAACGTTCGAGCTGTTTATTATCATCCATAGAAATACACTGTTAATTACAGTTCTTTTTTCCCTATTTCTCGTTTATATCAGTTGCAATGAGGGGATTTCATATTTTGTGTTATTTTTATTTTTGTTTGTACGGTTATTAAAACATGGGAGGTGTGTAATTACAGGATAAGATAAATTCTATTGCAAATTTATTTTCCATAATTCAGACATCTAGCCACTAGTTTCCAAGTGTTCAACATTAACATCGATACAAAATATTATATAGAAATCTTCCAATATATTTTGAGATAAAATCCTAGAACAAAGTGAAAAGTAAATAGTTATGGGAGGGGGAAGATTATAACGAAGGTAAAACCACAATAAGAGAATGGGAAGATATGGGAAAAACCACATAAGGACGTTTACTTTATACTGATTCATTGTTTCTAGAAAACACCTCATTGTATAACTGTTGAAGAATTTCCCTTCAAAACTTAAACTGGAAGTAAAAAATATTTTTTTCCCAATTATAATCATTATTAACAATTTTTAACTTATGTCAATTTTGAACATGGAGAGAACTTAGTTTAAAACCGTACAGTTTGTCAATGTTCCCCTCTAACTTTGCAAACTTAGAAAAATTGATCCATATTATCTCTGTTAAACTGGCACAGATTAACACGAAATTAGAGTAAAGAAATTATGTGTTTAAGTTTCAGCTAAGTTGTCTGCTCTGTATGAGACGACAAACACATCTCACTCTTTTATTTCTGATCTTTAATCCAAATTAGCTTAAGGCTTTGCAAGCTTGTCCTCGGAGAAGATTCAACAGAAATAAGGTCGTATTTAACCTCGTTGGTCTGTAGAAACTAACCCAAATACAAAGAGACCCTCGAGACACCAACTGGAGATGGTGCCTTAATTGAAGTCATTTCATCGATCCCCATTATTTCCTTTAGTGTAGCCTACATGGCATCAGTTAACTCTCGGTCTTGTTCAGCAATATATCGATCTTTCTGCTTTTCCACTGAGAAGATCTTATCTGTCCAACTTAGAAAGACCAAACGTTAGAATAGCAGTTTATAATAGCCTGTTTAATTACTCGTTAAATATCGTGATATTTACCGATAAGTGTAAAGCAATTCATGGTGTAACTGAACCTTCCAGTAATTTGGTTAGTTCTAAAACGTACAGTGCGTTGTAAAATATAATTCGTTTAAATTCTACACAGAATTCTGAGGAACAGAATATTATAACGTTAAAATTACAAGTAGTAAAACCATAATATTTGCTCAATGTATTAATTTCTATCTTATATTTGGTTAAGACTTTCCATCAGAATAGAGGAAATTGTCATTTGTTTTAAATTACTACCCATTTTTTCCTCAATTACATGTTTGTTTGTTTGGATTTTTATGGCGCAAGAGCATCCGGGCTATACTGCGCCGACCTCAATTATATGATCGTAAACGCTATCATGAGTTAATGAAACCTGAATATTTTTTACTTTGAATTTATGCACAAACACGTTCTATTTGCTGTAATTGAAATGGTGTTTATTTTCTTGAAATATCAACCATACCAATCCCAACTTGATTAGAATATGTTCAAAAGCACATTGAATAATAAGTATATGGGCATGTCTTATAAAAAGCTCGAAAAATTTGCATACCATTTGTTATGAAGCTAAAATAATTTGCATACTTATCTTTTCAAAATAATAATAATAATAATACAGGTGTGCGATGAAATTTTTTTCTCCAAAGTGAAGGGTGTTTCTTATGTATTTTTGAATGCTGATTTCAGATAAAAAAATACCCAAAAAATTTTATCACGCACAGTTTTAACACAAATCGAGAATTTCTGTCTGGTTGCCTGTCTACTGGGCGCGTTACTATAGAAACGTGTCAAAGTAATATTTTTGCTTAGAAAAGAGGTATTTTATCTCACCAATAATAAATTGAAACGTAAAAAGTAGAAAAATGTTATCAGAATGTCAAAAATATAAATGGTAATACAAATCAGAGAATGTTTAAAAATAATCCAACGTAATGAACTGCAAGTAATTTAAAGCTTTTCGATTCATAATGGATGCGAAAAAGGACGCAAGACTTGAAGCAAGGTTGGAGATTCTTCATTGACTCACCACAAAGAAGTGTGAAAAATGTCCTCCTTCACAACGACAACAAATATGCCTTTACACGGGTTGGCCATTTAATTCATTTGAAAGAGAGGTGTGAGAATTTAGTCTTGAACCTGATCAAGCTTAATTACAAGGAATACGAATAGACCACCTGTGGCGATCTGAAAGTTTTCATTATGATTATTTGTCAACAGGGTGGCTTGACAAAGTACCCCTGTTCCCTCTGCGAGGGTGAGAGTTGTATTAAAGCCAAGCACTGGACACAGAAGGTGTGGCCAGAACGCTAAACGTAGGGGGGAAAAGAACATGCACTTTGAATCTATGGTAAACCCCCAAAAGTACTCCTGCCCTAGCTCCATATCAAACTTTGCATCAGGAAGCAGTTTATGAAAGCCCTGTCAAAAGATGGGGATGCTTTCAGGTACCTGGCAAGCAAGTTTCCAGGGCTGTTCGAAGCGAAGCTGAAAGTAGAAGTTTTCGTTGGTCCAAATATTCGAAAACTCACGACAGGCAAGATCTTTGAAACCAAAATGGAAGGCATTATGAAATCAGCTTGGAAATTCTTTAAAAATGTTGCAAAGAAATTTCTTGGAAACTAGAAAGACACTGACTTAAAAAACCATGTAGGGAATATGCTGAAGGACTTCGAAGCGTGAAAAAAATTAAAATGTATTTTTTCTCAGGCATGTGTAATTAGAGATTTTCACACAGGGGATTAGATACCCTTTAGAAACTCAGCACCGTATTTACAAACACTGTTTGACATGGGAATCCATTCAGAAGATAGTTTCAATGTGTCTTTGATAAATTTAAATGTCTAGCGACGTAATATAAAATAAATCCAATTAGTTTACTCTAAACACATATTATCTGCTAGTTTTGGACGCGCGTGTTACCAATTTTCTTGAAAATGTGAAAAATAAAAAATTAAGATTTAAAACCTTGATGAAACTACACAATATTTTATTTATTATTTCTTTTTCAAGTTTCTTTTCTGATTGAGAACTTTCCAATCTGCGTAAATTTCGGTTCTCTAATTCTGAAATCATAATTAATTTCATTTTAATCTCGTTAATGTCAACAAATCTATTTCTATCTTCAACAATGCGTGGAATTGCATATTAAACTCCACTCACTAATAAGCAGCTCTCCCCATTTCTCAATTTTGCCTTTCGTTTTTCTGCATCTGGGATATTTCGCATTTACAGGCGATGTTGCCAAAAGTAGCGTGAAACGACAACACCCAATGTTTGCTTCGGGTTTATTTCAATAAATTCCTGACGAAAAACAACAAGTCTCTCTGAAAAGCGTCGACATACACTTTCCAGCATCAAAAATACCGCTCTATGATGTTGTTACTAACATTTAATAGGCAATTTCTTCTGTATTTAAATTTCCATATAATAACATTAACTTAGTGAAGATAGCTTTGCTTCATCGTATTATTATTATTAAAAAATATATAGTACCTTTGAGTTTGAAATAGATGATATTACTCACTCCATTTATTTTTGTTCTTTGATCACATATTCTACAATTATTTTTTTGTATTATGAACGTCTCAAGACTCCATAATTTCCGTGATGAATCATGCATGCATGCCTCTGACTGAGGAGACATGACGTACATTAACACAAATGCGGCAATGAGTGCTTAGCTTCCGATCTTGTTTGGTGCAGAATGACCCCTGAAATCCTTGCGCCATAAAATCACAATCAACCAAATAAGTGTATTGTGGATCCTCTCTCAAGTAAGCTATTGGTTTCGATGTATTACCGTGTTTCAGAATGACGATATATTTATACGTAACTAAGCTTATATAGAGTAGAACAAATTGGCCTGTGGTTCAGTAGAGCAATACTTAAATTGGTTTAATTTTAGTTTCCCTACTATTTAGTGCAAAACTTTTGATGTATTGATTAACATGGTACTTCATTATAAACTGAAAAGTAAAATTACAGAAGTGACTGACTGAGAAAGAAAGACGAAAACCTGAAAATCTATTGAAACAATTATATTATCGTATTAAAATATAAAAGAAATTTATCGAAGATGTTAAAATAAAACTTATTTAAAATATAACAGTTTCGTAAAAGTTACTGAAATTTTTAAAATACTAAATAACAACATAAATATTGTAGAGCTTCTTTCTTCATAAGTTTTAAAACCCTGGCTCAGTATTTCTTCCTGATAATCAAGCTATATAATATAGCTATATAAACAAGCTATATAATAATATATATATAATAAGTATATAAATAATCTAATAAGTAGAATAAAAAAGCGACATACGTCGAAAAAATTAACGCAAATCCAACTTAGTAGTAGTTTCAGACATCGTCGTTTTATTTTTAGCATGAAAATCATATACAACTATTTTATTTTCTAAAAAAGCACAAAAAAAAACAAACTCAAAAGATTTACTCCTTTAATCTCTAAACTGCTTTAACGATAACTGTCAACTACAGGGCATTCCAAATCAAATCGAGTTCCCTTTTTTATATTTTCGTAAGTTAGGATTATTTTTCGAAACCTTGAGACTTAAAAAACAAACAACCGTACTATATTAGTTACGGTTATATAAACAATGAAATTTTTTTGTAGAATTCGTTATTTCTATATGTTCAAATAAATATACAATAACAAAGAATTTCGCTAATATCAAGAGGGAAAAGTTTAGTTTTCCTCTTTTATATTCCAAATTGAAATATACGATACTAATTTCCTATTTATTCTATATTTTGTATTATAGACACTTATTTAAAATCATTAAAAGATGTTTTAGTACTAGGATTTAGACATTTTTTATACTTCGTTGTCATTTAAAATGCATTTATTAGTCGAATATATTCTGTGGAGAGTTGATAAAATTTTATGCAAAAAAATAAGAAAATCTCATTCGATACCATCAGGCGAATAGCGAGAAAGGAAGGATTCAATAACTACGTTTTTAATGAATTTACTGAAAAGAAATTCAAATAACCAATGGGGCCATAATAATTGTAATATTCCTGAAAAGACAAGAAACACAGCAGTCGCAGAATTTCACCTTACTACAGGCCACAACTGCCTCCCGAAGCACTTACATGATATTGACATGTTTTTCCAATCCTTATTGTATGCTTCGTGACTTCGTGAAGAAATGGTCATAGTCTACATACTCCACTGTCTTACACTCACTTCACTTCCAACGTATGCAAGGTACTGGGAAGCAAGAAACTGAACGGATACATACACTTCTTCTGTAGCCTTCTCCACTTGGCTTCGGATATCTTATACACTTCTTCTGTAGCCTTCTCCACTTGGCATCGGATGTCATATACATCTCTTCTGTAGCCTTTTCCACTTGGCTTCGGATGTCTTAAACGTCATTTTTCATATGCCATTGGAAACAAAAAAAAATGCTATGATAATCATTAACTAACAACTTAAAACTTAACAAACCAAGCACTCCTTATATAACAGTTTCTTCTAATTCCGACTGATATGTGATGTTTAAGATATATATCTGTAGCATAAAGTTTATACTAAAGGCCGTTAGTATTGCTAAAAAATGACGCAATAAACGAATAGTTTTTCTTACATTGTGAGAAAAAAGCTCGTTCTATTAAAAAAATCCAATACACCAAACCCATAGGCCAGTTTACCACTTCGCCCTTAGGCTACTTTTTGCCGCCACTTCCTTCCCGTCCGCCCCGCTCCCAATCAGTGGTAGGAACATAAAAATTGTTACATTCAATATACGCCAAAAACTTTTATATTGACAATAAATATGTTGAAAAACAAACTCATAAATTGAAACATAAACATTAAACAATATTAACTTATATTGAAGTATTATTTCTTTTTGGTATATAATAAATCAAATTCAATTTTATTGAAATAAATTTTAATTTTAGCAAAAAATAAAAGCCCATCGAACACTTATATTTAAATGGAAAGCATGACGTCTAGCTTTCTTCTCGGCAAAACGTCTGATTATATCATATGGTATTGATTTTGTTATATCAGACTTAATACACAAAATTTTGCCGCCCTAGTCTATAGCCTAGTATAGCCTATTGGGAAATACGGCACTGACCGAACCTGCAATATCTCAGAGGCATGTTTATTTTCTGATCTAAAACAGAAACGAGTGATGCGTGTGTGGAAAGGGGAAAGGACTTATGAACGTAAATGGTACGTATCTCATATTCAAGGGACTATTTATTTATGCTTATGTACAGGAATCTCGAAAGCTTGTTCTAATATAATTTAAGTGTCGAAAGGTCAAGAAAAGTAAAACGTACAGAATAAGAGATGCCCAACTCAACGTTGGCAATTTTTTTTTGAGGACATGCATATAATTGTTAATTGTGACGTCACTGTTAATAATCAGTTATTTTTCAATATTATTTTTCGCAATTGGCAAAATTAATCTATAACAAGAAACGCTTCAACAGCCCCACGGGTTATTTCCAATATTCGCTGTAGCAAGTAGGATCAACCGTATTTGGCACCGCCGGTTTAGGCAACACTACCTGGCATCGCATGTCGAGTTGCATCAGTTGCCTTTCTGTCCATGGTAGCCCATATCTATCCAAACAGCTGTCAACGTGTAAATAAGCGTTTCACAACTACGTTAATTCGTGCGAGCTATAATTATTAACATTGCTGCGCAGTATGTTGTAAATTAATTTAAACAATGGCGAATTTGAAACACTGCTGGTATTTATATACAACCTAAACACCGTAAAATGAGGATCATGTTCGGAATAGGCATCTTCTTATCCGGATACGAAATACATATATAAGGCAGTATTATCCCTGCATCAGGCCAATAAACCACCAGACGATGAACTTTTCGCTTGTTTTCATGTCTTACACATCCAGCACGACTTTTTCTTTGTCCCTATTTCCCTTTTAGTTTATGGGCCAGGTATGGGCGTATGTAAGCGGATGATGTCATAGCCAATATTTAAGCATATATATATATACGATTATATGAAATAGTGGCCCTGGTTACCCCCCTTTAAAGACTTTTACATTATTTATCTTTACACCATTAAATTATATTATTTACTAATTTACCTTGTGGTGGCACAGCTCCATGTAAATAGATTATCAAAAATGAATTTAATGTAATATCCTAATAACTGTTAAAATGTTAAACAAACATCGGAGAATGTATATGTCATGATACTATGTAATGATTCTAATTAGTATTTAATATGCTCCCTGCTACAATAAGCAAAAGAGTAGAAAAATGATACATCACTGGCGGATACTAACGTGGCTTTAATTTTACAGAAAGCGGAATTCTGATCACGAAATTGGTGTGAGTCATGGTCGGGACTACGCCTCTCTTCGCTTTTGGTAGCTTTGGGTAATACAACCTTCTCTCTTTTTCTCTTTGTAATAAATAGGAAAACATTATGCACTGCTTTCAAAGGTTTTTGAAAAGCCTTTGGCTATCGCCCTATTATCTCAGTGTATTGCTAATACCACCTCACATTTCCTTGGCAATACTTTGCACTATTGATAACATAATTAACAGTTTTTGTAAGATATTATTACCTTTTTCAGTGTTAGCACAATTCATATAGGCAACACACAAAACCACTGGGATATATATTAAGGATTTAAACGTGGAGAATTTTTATATATATTAATTTAAAACACCGATGCATAGAGATAAAAAATAAAGAGTAGAGTGTGAGCTTAAACTAAATTAATATTTATAATTGCCAGTCAGACACACATGATTGAATAGTTACTGACTTTTGATTACGTGCATGTCAGTTAAACAAGATGTTATGAAGGCCTCTGTATTTATCTTTCTAAGCAGATAAATTTATTTTTCTTTTTGTTTAAAATGTTCGCCAATTTTTTCAAGAAGTTAGTTAAGGTTAAGTTAAGTTAAGTTTAGTTAAGTAAGTCAAGAAGTTAGTTAAGGTCAGTGAAAGTGGCAACAAGCAACAAAATGGAATATAAAATAAAAATTAAAACCTTATAGCTTCGAATTCCTGTTACTTTTAAAAAATTTTGATCATTTTTAGAAATAAATACCCTAAAAATTGTACAACGCCCCTAAATAATTCGTATTTTCTGAATAGCAAACAACCATTACCTAAAATTATAAAAGGTAACTCTAGAATTATATATCAGTCCCTTTTTTCTCTCAGTTGTTTTATAAGTTTTCTGACCTTTCAAGTAAACATGGATACATAGGGTGGTCCTGAACCCTACCGACAACATAAGAGAGTTGTTGGGGACACCCAATAAGATACATCGCCTATATCCCCGTGTCCGCAAAGGGGACGGTTTGGCTGTAGAGCGTAACTACTGTTTATGCCCATCACGTTGCTACGTAGCCAATTGCATGAATTAAATACAATTTTTGATACATAACTTAAGCGATTGAGCTAATAATACAGCAGAAATAAAGAAATCTGGAATTCCGTTTTCTGATTTTGATCTGTGTTACTGTGTAGTGAAAATAAGCCTAAAAATGCCTTTTTTAACACACTGGAAAACAGTTGGGAACTGTCAAGTATGTGTAACAGGTGAAGAACATCAAAATAAAAATTTTTTGTTCAGTGAATTTTTTTCCAAAAATTAGCCGTTCGGGCACTACAGTGAATTTAGTATTTGCATCCACCACATTCAAGGTTTTCACAAATGGCTACAATGCGCCATTTCAAAGATTTTTAAAATTATTTAATGTCAACAGACGTCGGGCTCTCTCTGGCGACTTGTTAAAATCAGTTAAATTCACCGGAATTGTATGTGTAGAATCCGCCGCTTCAGATACGACCATGGATTCCATTCTGGTGAATTGTATGTGTAAGTGTCCTCTTATTTTGTCGGTAGAGTTCAGGACCACGCCATATAAGATTAGAGATTTCATAGTTAATTATGTATAAACACACTTACATCACCGTATCTGTTTCATTCAACGTGTTACGATTAACAACAAAACTCTGCTAAATTTTATGACTATTTTGTTTGAGAAGGTATGAAAAAATTATTTGTACATAAGAATAATTCTACGAATTTCTTTTGAGTAAAAGATTTTGTACATTTTAGTGACACGAAAATTTGTAGTTAATTTTACAAACTTCTAAGTAGATCTAGTGCTCTATTTCTGAACGATTTATTAAGAAAAAGCAATATCTTTATTACGTTATTGTTGTCTTTAAACCAGGGATGGAGCCTAGGTGGAGAACCGGGCCTTCACCCTGCGCGGCAAATTTTTAGGGGCGGCAAAATAGGATTATTATAAAAAATAGTCCTTTTGAGGTGACAAAACACGTGTTCGCCCCAAGCGGCATAGCCTCCAGTGCAGGCCCTGCTTTAAAATTTTTATGTGCAGATTAACAAAATAAAAAACCATTATAGAAATGTAATGTAACACAAGAAATTTTCGATGGGGCCCGAAAAGATTGGTATGATTATGTGTCTTATAATAACTATAAATTAAATAGTTAGTATTCGTACAGCGAAGGGACAGCAGAGGTCATGCTGCACCGGCACCCAGGGCCAGATTATGGAAAGGGTTCGCGGAGCCTACGTCCGGACCCCGCGAAAGGAGGAGCCACCAAATATTTATTTGACAATTTTATTTAATGTAAAATACAGTAAATTGATAAAAAAACGATTCATTCTTTTTTCCTCCTTCGGATTTACAATCCAAAACGAATTCAGAGAAATCATAGCTGGTATCCAATTACAACTACGATGTTGGCGTGACAGTGGGATCGAAAAACATATTCTTATCCACATTTTTAAATGGGAATAAGTGTGTGCACATATTTTAGATTTATATCCAATCTCAATATGCGCGTTAGGGGGCCGCAAAATGCAAGTTGGGCCTGGGCCCCTAATAGTCATAGTCAGCCCCTGCCTGCACCTTCAGCGTTTTCTGAGGAATCAATCCCTGCTCTCAAAGGAACTAAACCTCGAACCCAGGTTAATGGCCCAATAGATGACTGCGTTATCATTACGTCACAGTAAAGCAGTGGTCCTGCATTTCTCTAGGGACGCCGAACTTCTTAAGGCCTAGAGCACTAGTCCTATATTCTTCCAGGGACCACGAACTTTTTAAGACCTATAGTAATGGTTCTACGCTTTTACAGGGATCCCGAACTCTTTAAGACCTAGAGTAGTGGCCCTACATTTTTCCAGTGGCCCCGAATTTCTTAAGGCCTAGAGCGGTGGTCCTAAATTTCTCCAGGGACCCCAAACTTCTTAATGCCAAGAGCAGTGGTCCTACATTTTTCCAGGGGCCCAGAACTTCTTAAGGCCGGAAGCAGTGGTTCTACATTTTCCAGGGACCCTTAACTCCTTAAGGCCTCGAACATTGATCCTACATTTTTCCAGGGACCACTAACTTTTTAAGGCCTAGACCGGTGGTCCTAAATTTTTCAAGGGGCTCAGAACTTCTTAAGGCCGGAAGCAGTGGTCCTACATTTTTCAGGGACCCTTAACTTCTTAAGGTCTCGAATATTGGTCGTACATTTTTCCAGGGACCACGAACTTTTAAGACCTAGAGCAGTGGTCCTAAATTATTTCAGGGACCCCGAACTTCATAAGGCCTAGAACAGTTGTCCTACATTTTTCAGGGACTCTAAACTTTTTAAGGTCTAGAGCAGTGGTCCTACATTTTTCCAGGGACCCCAACCCCGAACTTCTGAAGGCCTAGAGCAGTGTGGTTCTGCATTTTTCCAGGGACTCCGAACTTTCTAAGGCCTATAGCAGCGGTTCTACTTTCTACTTTTTCCACGGGCCCCGAACTTCTTAAAACCTAGAGCAGAGGTTTTTAAACTGTGAGGTAATCGGCGGAGTCCAGAGTGGTCTGGAAGTCCATCATGTCTATATAAGGGGGTCTGCGAAACCTCATTTACCATTTACCTTAAAAACAAATAAGGATAAGTGTCGAATAACGTAGAATTGGAAATAAGAATTCCAATTTCAAATATTAATCCGGATATAACATGGCTTATACTATACTATATGAAGTGCCGCACCAGTCTTTTCATTGATAAATTTATTTCATGTTAATAATTGTTATATTATCGTATTTTAAAATATAATCAGTTTAACAAATGCATTATAATGATAAAATATGTATCTTTATTTATTCACACTTACTTTTTAAATTTGAAGAGACTTTATGAGCAACTATAAATAGATATTTGACGCACTTCAAATTTTAAATTAAATTTTGGGGTCTGGGTAGCCAAAACATATTTAAAAGGAGTCCGCAGTGAAGAAAATTTTAAGAATCGCTAGCTTCTACCCATTCCCTGAACTACAGTGAGAAATTAGGCAGTAATTTGTTTTTCGTAGCACCACTGGGCATTTACCACGTCTTAACTAAGAGCTTTGTAAATGTGTATCCATTGCGCCATCATAGGGACCAGAAATGAGAGTGAAAACCATAGAATATTCTAAGAATTGTGTGTAATCATTCTTCATTAGAAGGACAAGACCGATTCCATCACTAAGTAATAATGATTACTAATGCAAAAAGTGTTAGTTGGTTAAGTTTCCCTAAACAGCGTATTATGGTAAATCAATACAGTTTACATGATATTATTAAGAATTTCAACTTAATATATTTGCTTCCTTTTTCGTTTTTTGTTAATTTTAACTAATGTGCAATTTTCGTGCTATTTCGGTTTCTTAGATTCTCTTTCAATTTTCTTTCACAGCGTTGCCAAAATTGGAGTATGTTTTATTCCATTCTCTTCCTCTTAGTTCCTCAAAAGAACATGAAGAGAATTTTCCTTCTCTAGATTCTCCTTTAATTTTTATAATAGCGCTTCTTTTGCTAATCTCTTTACTGTTTCTTCTTCATCTTCTCTCTCCCCTATTCTTTCTTTATTAAATTCTTGTTACTCTTAAAGCATACTATAAAACATTTGCGCTTTAGTAGCTTATTTAATAAGAACTCCATTCTCACTCTTTTGATCCGTCTCCGATTCTTTAAAAATTTAGAACACTTCTTAAGAGTTTTTCCTTCCAATATTTTTTTTATTTATGGAATTGTACAACTGGTGGTTTCTTTCTGAGATGACATAGAAACGAATTTAAATATTAAATAAATTATTCTATTTCGTTTTGACAATTTCATTTCATGAATGAATAAGGCGAAATCTTCGAAGGCTTGTTTCTCCATTTATCTTGTCAATTTATGTCATATTTTAAAATTTTATGAATTTAGTATTGATACATTTCGATTCTTAAAAGCATTGGGAATTACCCAAAACTCCCTATCCGTCTATAATTCACACTCAGTCACCAAACTAAAGCAATTTTAAACAACATACGCTATTTTGGCAATATTTAAGCGATTTGCAAATTTTCAGTAATTCATTATTCGAGTGGCCTTGTAAAACAAAAAATAAACTTGTCCAATTTATTTATATTATTATATTATTTATACACAATTAATCCATAACGGTAATCGTAGTTTTGAGATGGTATTGGCATTTTCTTAAGTATCGAATTTTTAGGAAAATTATTTTAATGAAATCTACCTTCCTAATCAAGAACGTATTTCCGACAATTTCGTTTCCTTGAAATAGTTATTTTTTGCTGAAGATCTATAAAATTTCAGAAACCACGTTATGTTATACGTTTCTTGTTTTGGTAGACAGCAGATTATTTCTCAGTTAGGAAGGCTAAACTGGTTTGCTTAAACCGTCCGAAGAAAAAGTTTTGTCAAGTTTATAACACTTTCACATCTGTAAAGAAGATACGACTTTAAAATTGACAACCTATGCCACTACTTAAGTCCTATATTCATTTATAATTATTATTCATCATTCACGAATAAAATTATAAATAAATTATTTATGTTTAAATCCAGCCTTTAAGTTTTTTTCCTTACTTTAATTGCCTTTTATTTAATCTTCAGGGATGTGACGAATAGACCAACGTGAAACTTTAGTATATTTAAAAAATATCCAGCTTTACTTTGACTCCTGCCAGTGGCGCAGTAGAGGGGTCTCGGGACTCAAGCCCCTTCTATTAAATATGAAGGCACATTTTATTAAAACCCAATCACATGATATTCTTAGAGCCACTTGAACCATTCTAACCTTTGAACTCATGTAATTAAACCTGTGAATTAATGTTTTTTTTCTTAATATTCATTGCATCCTAGCGAAGATGAAATCAAATTTTGATATATCATTAACATTCATTTATTTAATGAAATTTGTAACTGTTTTTCACCTTTTTAGCGCAAAAATAATGAGCTATAGCGTGTTTCCAACTATCCTATTTTGTAAATTAAGCCCTTTCTTCTTTTCCTTTTGAAACTTGAAAGGGTATTATTGCTATAATTTCGTTTTCGGAGCTTCTTTATCGTTCTCTAAATCTTGTTTTCGCTTTTTTCTCCCCCCATTTATTAGCAAAATACGCTGATAGGAAACGGGGTTGCGTCTTTTGTGAAAGCTCCCACTAAATGATGGGGTATCTATCATTACAGAGAAAGCTGTTATTGTACTAAGCGGCTTGCACGCGTCTGTTTAACGCTGTTAACATTTGAAAAATATTGACCCGGGGTTGACAGTGTTTGCTCATATTCCTGTCGCTAAAAGGAAATTTGGGTTTCGGACAACAGACTGAAAGCCATGCACAGAGTGCAAATGACATGAAGATGAGAAATTGACGGGCTTTGTTGCATGCAGGCATAAAAAGGCCACTTCATTAATGGTTTGTGGGTCGGCAATGTCGCGTTTCCTGATAAATCGTTTGCGCATAAAGGAAGTACTCAACTAAAATTGAGTTTAAAACCTTCCTTTGCGGCGAAAGAAAAACCTCACGAGGGGAAAGCAAACACTTTCTTGGCTGGTGTCATCACGCATACTAGGAGGAAATTATCCCAACACGACAACTCGAATAGATGGCGCACAATGGAGGCCATCAAATAACACGAAAGGTGCGTCTATCGTATCGGATATCCCAATCGATGGCTCTGTGATAAGCGTCACGTTAACTTTTTGTTATCTAGTCCGAAGAGGGCATTACGCATTATAAACGGTATGGATCGGGATGTTGTTTGGGGTTCCCGTTGCCTGGTTACCAACATTTCTGTTTGTCCCTCCGTTTTATGTATCATTACCACCAAGTTTTTTCCTCTCCTTCCCGTTTTTGTTTGTCGTGTTTTGGCTTCCTGTTGCCATGGCGATGAACGTAACACCTGTTGCCAATCACGATTGACGGAATAAAGGTAATTGATGGACTGGCTTTTGCCTTAGAATTTGAATTTTTTGTTTCGTCCCGGGACTGGCAATGGCTGATATGCGTGCAGATGTTTGTTTCCTGGTATCGTTTATTTAGCAAACCCGTTTAAGATGCAGGGTTCGCAACTCGTGTCGCCAAAAATCGGTTTCCAAATTGGACAAAGCTCGCTTTTCCGATAGCATGGTTAGAGATATGTTATTGGGAAAACTTCCATTGACTTTCATAATTGCATCTCTTTGTCATCAACCCAAATTCCTGCTTTTTATTGAACTGGGCAAAATGGCGGTTTTTCAAAACAAAAAAAATATATATGCATCAGTTTGGTTATGATGTTTTCTTAATGAATGCCGTGCCATGGCACTAAAAAGTGATAATTTTTGGCAACATCCATGCCTTGGTACCGTATATTGATGGTAGTATCGGATTTGATATTTACCCTTTCGTACATGTTAAGCGGCACGTATACATACTTTTTTTATACAACAATCTCTGAATTCTTAACCATGGCCAATCGTTTATTTAAATATGGTTAATAATATTCAATTCTACCCTGAAATGAATGAATGATTGTATTATCTTTATTTTAATCTTATGCTACGGTTAATTTCACATTTTTAATTTCAGTTAATTTTATTTACATTTTTTTTGTTTTTTTTTAAATTTGATTTAAACCAAATGAAACTTGCCAACATTTGAGATATACAGTCTGCACACATTTATAACCCTCCTCTGTTTTATATTTTTGCTCTATTGCTTGATTTTACTTTATAACGAAATCGGATTTGAAAAAACTCTGAAAATGAATCAGTATTAACTATATTATGGGTGATATTTTAAATATAGAGATTAACCAATATTTTATGCAACCCAGCTTTACCTGATATAATGTGAAAAATGTAGGTGGGGGATTTTTCATAAAAATAAAATCACCACTTCATAATAAATGCGCATTCATATGCATTTTTTTTATCGAATACACAGATTTTTTCTAAAATTAAATTTATAGAGAAATTTTCCAATGCGTTTGATCAAACGAAAATGCTGATGCCTTTTATGAGAGTTCCCCCGGGGGGGAAATAAAATTTTA
>QLNU02014176.1:96181005-96206451 GCA_006491805.2 Dysdera silvatica
GCTATTATTTCAAACAACAATATCAATCAATGTTTATTATAGAAAATATAATATAAATTATTACGGATTAAGTATTTGGAATAATTTACCAGGTGAAATAAAAAATGTTATACCAATAAAATATTTAAAAATACACTCAAAAAATATTTCTTATCTAAACAAATGTAAATGGCCAAAGTTTTTAGGTTACATGTGTATTAACCTATAGTTTTAGCATGTAATCCATCATGCATGTATGTGTATGTAATCTATACACATGTATATAAAAATAAAACTCATTTGTATTTGTAAATTTTAATTGCTGTCGTGGCTGTCCATCTTGTAACAATATTCAGTGTTTTTGTAATAAGATTTAACAGCCTATTGAGTATATCCTAATATTTAAAAAAACTGCGCCAGAAAAAGGACAATCTTGAAAACAATTAATATTTCGTGGGGAGGGCGCCAAATTTTGGACTCGCATTTGGCACCAAGTGACCTAGATCTCTCTCTCTCTCTCTCTGAGCAATTGTGTTAACCCTAAGAAGGGTAATAATATCTTACTAAAATTATTATATTGTTTAAATCTTAAATAGTAGATGAAGGACGATAGAGAGAAAATATGATACGCATTTATCCAAAATGAAATGAAGATGATTGTTTCAAACTTTTTTCACTTTAAAATTAAGTTTTAAAAGTCATAATCGGTTTAAAGTATTTTAATTCGGTTTTAATTTTAATAAGTAAGTACTTTTGTAAAGATACTGTTAATTTCTTTCATGTGCTGTCCAGTTATTAGAACTTTCCAGAAAAATATAACTATTTAATGAATAGAACTGTTCTTATCGGTATTTCGCAAATTTATAATCCATTTCGGCAAGTATCTGCTGCTTAACTATCAATTCCTTTCTAAGTGGGAGAGTACAGATAATCAATAATAGCTACGTATAATATGAGAAGCTCCATAGCTGTGGTTTTTTGATTCGTTGAAAGTATCTAGTATTTATTTTTAGTATGTTGCTGGAGCTCACTAGATTTTTGGAAACCACACCCAATGCACATACCACAACTGAAACAATTGCAAACTTTCTCCCCTGGGGTCTTCTCGCCTCAATTTGTTGAGTTTTGTTATTATTATTATTTTTTTGTGTGTGTTCTCGCACTTGGCGGATTAAGCTTAAGACGGGCGGTGCCAAGTTCTCAAGTCTACCTTCAGTGTGAAAATATTTTTGTATGTTTCATTCTGGTGCCAGGTTTAAAAATTTTCTGACTGTTCGGCAGGTGTTTAGTATTGTTGCTTTTTGCATCTCAATATATGTGTTTGGTTCAATTTCAAGCGTTATTATTATAATTATCATCAGTAACAACAGTATTGTTTTTTTTTCTTTTGTAACTCTTATATATATTTTAATTAATAAAATATATAGTGCAAAATAACAGGTTGCAAAATGGTCACATCTTTTGTTAGCGATGTAGTTCAGTTCGATCTTTACACAAGTACCTGGGAACTGTCCAAATATTAGTGCTATTATTATTATTATTATTATTATTGTGTGTTCTCGCACTTGACGGATCATGCTTGAGATGGGCGGTGCCAAGTTCTTAAGACTTCCTTCCGTGTGAAATTATATTTGCGTGTTTCATTCTGGTGCCAGGTTTAAAAATTTTCTGACTGTTCGGAGGGTGTTATTATTATTATTATTACACAGGTCTGCGATGAAATTTTTTCTTCAAAATAAAGGGCGTTTCTCATTTATTTTTGGATGCTGATTTCAGGAAAAATACTTAAAAAATTCTATCACGTACAGTTTTGACACAAATCGAGAATTTCTGTCTGGTTGCCTACCTACTAGGTGGTGCGCTACTATAAAAATGTGTCAAAGCAATATTTTTGCTTAGAAAGAGGTATTATGTAAGATATTATTACCCTTCACAGGGATAACACAATTGCCAAATAATGGTCAACACAGAAAAGCCTCCGGGGCGAGATTTTTGTGAGTTTTTCGTGGGGGAATTTATTATACAATAATTTTTGCCACCCACGTATATATAGCTCAAACTAGAGCTTTTTTGTTGGATGAAGACGCTGCCTCTTTTTCTCCAAAAACGAAAAAGCTCTAGCTTGAGCTAAATATACGTGGGTGGCAAAAAAATTATTTTATAAGAGTTATTTTACTTCATGATCGATAAACTGAAACATAGAAAGCAGAAAAATGTTATCAAAAAGTCAAAACGTAAGTGATATTACTAATCAAAGAACATTTAAAAAAATAATTCAAGGTATTGACCGCCAAGTAATTTTGAGCATTGCAATCTATAATGGATAGAAAATCAACGCAAAACTTAAGGTAAAAGATTGGAGACTCTTCATTGGCTCATCACAAAAAAGTTTGAAAGCTGTCCTTCTTTACAACTGCAACAGATATGCCTCCATACCGGTTGACCTCTCTGTTCATCTGAAAGAGAGGTAACAGAATTTAGCTTTGATGACCAACTTAACTACAAGGAATACCAATGGACCATCTGTGGCGATCTAAAAGTGCTCTCTATGATCCTTGGTCAATAGGGTGTCTAGATTAAGTACCCCTGTTTCCTCTGCGAATGGAACATTGGTGCTAAAGCTAAGCACCAGAATCTGACGATGTAGCCAGGACGCTAAAAGTAAGGGGAAAAAGAACGTGCACTTCGAATCTTTGGTTGACCCCCCCAAAAAAAGTATCCCTGTCTCTACTTCACATCGAACTTGGCACCATGAAGCAATTTGTGAAACTCCTGTCAAAAGATGATGATAATTTCAGGAATATGGTAAGTAAATTTCCAGTGCTGTCAGAAGCGAAGCTGAAAGAAAGGGTTTTCGTCCGTCCTAACATTTGAAAACTCATAACAGGCAAAATCTTTAAAACCAAAATGGAAAACATTGAGAGGTCAGCTTGAAAATCCTTTAAAGAAGTTGTAAAGAAGTTTCTTGGCAAGCAGAAAGACCCTGACTTCAAGAACGTCGTAGGAAACATGCTAGAGAGCTTCAAAGCCTTAGGCTGCTCAATAAGCTAGAAGATAAGCTAGAAGATTTAACTTTTTTAATTGCAATCTAATCTATTTTCCAGAAAATCTAGGCTGTGTAAGTAAAAAGCAAGGAGAAAGATTCCACCAGAACATAAAGGAAATGGAATGGAAGTATCAGAGTTGGTGAAATATTAATATAATAGCAGATTACTGCTGGATGCTAACTAGGGAGGAGGCGCAAGCAGCGCACAGGAGAAAGGGTTCTAAACAGAGCTTCGAGGGGAAGGAAAAGAGACATTATAATGATTTTTAACTTTGTGGTGTCTATGACAAATATAAGAAAGTAATAACATGTAAAATAAATCTTATTTTTAAGTTTCTTCCTAAATAAAGTTTTTTAACACTGCTAGATTTTCTATGATTTTCCTAGGCCTCCATCCTCACTTTACAAGAAAATCTTACTTAAGAGAAGGAAAAGCTTGCATTTCTAAATTTAGCCTGCCAAAAAACATTAGAAAAACCTAAAACGGGACAGAAACAAAAATTAAAAAGTATTATTTCGCAGGTCTATGTTATTATTCAGTACAGTCTTATTCATTGCATCTACTAAAATTCGTAATTTCCTGAAATTTGAGAAAAAAGACAGAAAGGAAAAGACAATTGGATAAGATGAAAGAGAAATACGTCAGAACTAGACAAATGAATAAAAATTAAAAGGATTAAATTGGTAAAGAAATAAATAAAAATGCACAGGTAGTGTGAGGGCAAAAATTGGAAAAAGTAGATAGGGAACAGTAATATAAATAATGACAAAAAGTTTTTCAACGATTCAATAATTTTCAGTAATCACTGTTTTCATTATCAAGTAATGTTCTGAGAACTTACTGTCATCTTGTATTTGTACTTCCAAAATCGGTAATTTTTATTAATATAGGTTTACCCTTCATATTTTATTCTATTTCCTTCATTTTTCAAGAAATTTCATGAGATTCTGATGCAATTTTGAGATACTGATAGTTCTATTAGATATTCTGCACAAGTCAGTTAAAATTTAAAAAAATCTTCAGTGATGAGAAGCAAAATTATTATGAGAAAATTTCATATGATTCTAGTGGGGTGTATTTTCTCTTTTCCAATCATGTCCTGCCAGATTTGCAAATTGCCTTTAAGAGTAACACCACTCTATACATTACTCCTCTCTCCTCTTTCAAAATTGTGAACGTGTTCATCAGTAATAGGCGAACTTAGAATTGGTAGTTCCATTCTACCAACAAGTTTTAAGTGCCACATGCATTATTTTAAAATCATCAACAAGGTATCCAAACCAATCTCAGAAAATCTTTCTGAACTATTCTCAGAGTCTTTATCACTACATACATTTTGGACCAGATTTACACTGTCAGAATGACTACGAAATCTTCATATTTTATTTCTCTGGACTGCACCGTTTACCGTTTCTGCAACAAGCATTGCAATACCAAGTGTTTCCTAATTATTATACTCACTTTATAATGTGTAATAAACCAGGAATAACGCATCGGGGGGGGACCACGTATGACTATTCTCAGGGTCTTAGCAATCAAAACCCTGAAAATATATACCGACGTTCGAACTTTCCTGAGTTTATACAATAATTTCTGCCACCCACGTATAGATTATAGCTCAAACTAGAGCTTTATTCGTTTTGGAGAAAAAGAGACGCTTTCCCCATCCTGGATTCGAACCAGGGTCCCTCCGTTTAGCCCGGAGTGTCTTGGACCGCTAGACGAATGAGGACAGGAAACAACGCTCTCTTTCTCCGTATGTAAAGATGTTAAGGTATTATTACCCTCCGCAAGGAGTAAGCAGCTTCCCTGAGTTTGTGGCCAATTTCTCTATCTGCTCCGATTGCCATAAGCAAAAAATAAATTCTAATTTATTTCAACCCAAACGGTGGAGTATCAAATTTAGTTTGAACGACTTATATTTCCCCACAGCCTGCTTGGTTATTAAATAAGACCCTCTTTAATCAATATTTGATAAAATTTTGAAACTTTAATGCCGTGCTTAGTTTTTATGCCATGTTTTTGTATGGAAAAATATCACACGTACAGAATTTAATGTCCTGTTATATGCACTAAGGTTTTAATAACATATCACCTAAAAACAGCGTTAATTAGTGGCATGAAAAAGCACAAAGCAAACAAGAGTTTTTTTCGCATATTCTGATATAATAAATTATCCCCTTCGCTGAAGTGTATATAGAAGTAATTGGCCATGGAAGATAAAGATGGGGAAAAAAAGGAAAACTGTGAGGAAATTAATTATTCAATTTTAATTGCTATTTTTTCTTTGGAAACAAAAACCAAGTATCTTAATATATTAATATTATTAATTAAAACACATTAACGTTATTAATAAGCAGCTTTAATTAATATGGCATAGATTTTGGAATATCTTATTGGACTCCAACTTTTATTCGAAATTTCTGTTTTCAAAGTTCCATTAAAAGCTTCCTTATATACGGCGAAGGGAATTCAAACTTAACTGTTATAAATGTTTTCTTTTTTATATACGTTGCCATAGTAGCTCATATAAAAGTGATAACTTAAATTTTTATTTTCATTTTAAAGGGAAAAACATATAACTATACATTACAAGCTTCTCATAACAAAAATAAGCAGAAGTAGGCTTAAAATTTTTCTAATTTGAAAGGTAATGAGCAAAGTGATCTTTTTGCCTATAATTTTGTATATCTAAGAGATGGGGCACCCTAACACCACCACTTTTGATGAAAGTTTGATGTTCGCACATCCGAAAGTATGGGTGTGTTCCTATTTTTGCTATTTTACCAGTGTTTAACATTTTGCACTTAAATTCATACACTCATATCTCGAATTTCTAATGAATAGCCTGTTGCATATGTGAGTGTTTGTATGTATGTGTATAGGTTTGTGTATGTAAGTGTTTCCATGAAAGGCGTATATATGGGAAGCTCTAGTAACCAGGCATAAGATGGGAGCTTTCTGCATGTTGAATTAGATTCCGGAGGTTTCATTCACCAGGAAGTGAGCTTACGTATAGCCATCACTTGTAAATGTCCTTTATACTGCTTATAAATACCCTTTAATGCATATATATCACACTGGAGATACATAAAATATAAATGGCATCTCTTTAGATAACTTTTTTTAAGAACTCAATTTAAATATGCCTGTACATTTTTTTTTGTCTTTCAAGACGTGGAAGGCAGAACTAAAATATTGATAAACGTCAGAATTTTCACTAAATTTAATTTTACTCTTGATAACTGTATATCTCTCTATAATCTCTGAGACGTTCCTTTGCTATAGTATCTTCTATATTTCATGTGCAGATTTGGCATTTGTGCGAGTTCGGCTAACATTGTAGAATTTTTGCAAATTTATTTTCTTGTTTGACATTTTTTAAGTCACTAAAATTGGTTAAATATTATGGAATGCATATGCAACGCATAGATGTAATGGAGAGCTATCGGTTGAGATTAATATCACCGCCGTAATAGCTGAACTCATGAGCCATACAGATTGGAAATTTCCATGGAAGCCCAAAATGTCCGTATTGCGTCGAGCACCCCCCCACTCGCGTACTACGCATGTGAAGCAGTGACTTCATATTTTGGCAGGAATGCGACTATATACCAGAAAGAATGATGGCAAAATTATTAAAGTATTTAATTATATAATCATATTCAATGCTTTTCGTACACATTAGGAAATTGGCCCTGCGGTGGCGCAGTGTGGTAACGCGTTCTCCTATTGCGCGGCTAATCCGGGTTCGACTCCCAGCAGTGCAAAAAGAACGCTTACTCAGAGATCTCATAAAGATCGCACTGCTCACTGTAGTCCGGGGTTTGGTTCCCTAGGCCTTAAGAGGTTCGGATTCCTCGGAAAACAGTAGGTCCCGGCGCAGCATGACCACTGTAGTCTTTGAGCTGTAAAACCAAAAAAACAAACAAACAAACATTAGGAAATTAAAATTTCCATAGACACTTCTTATTCCTTTATTAAACATACGCTACGTAATTATTAAGTTATCTGAATAATCAATTCTATAATTAATAAATTGGGAAAAACATTTTGCATTAAATATTTTTGCAGATTTATTGCAATATTCTTGCAGTTTTTAAAGGTCGGCAGAAAAATTTTGTGCCATTTAAAATTCATTGAGACGTAATTTGAAATTAAAATTGCATAATACAGTAAAAAACAACTTATTATTTTCTTGAAGTCATCTAACTATTCGATAAAAAAAGCTTAAATTTCTTTTTCTTTTACTTCTTCACAAGATAATTTAATTTAACCACATTTTTAGAAACTAATGAGTGGTTTAATTTACCCACTTCCTCTCCAGATAATAAGCGGTTAAATTGAACCCAAGTTATAATTTAGTTTTCATCAGATTAATAATAACATAATTTAGTATTTTTCAGAATGTATTGATAGGCATAGAATTTTTCAATTCACAATTTAATGGAACTAATTTTGTAAAGCATCAAAATACAATTAATTCTTTTAATAACTTCCTTAGCATGCCTTTTGAAAAAAAATTATTAAATTCATCTGCGAACGAAATTAGTCATTATAGTTGCATTTCTAATAAAAATTTCAGTATATTCTTACTCAGTTACTGAATTGGTCATTGTATATTTCTTTAGGCTGGAAATACGCACTCTATGCTTCTCGGAATTTAATTTTGAAGACAAAAATCGATACTAGAACTATGAAACAAAATCTTTTTCAAAAGACTCTTTCATTTATATTAAAACTCGATCTTCATTTGGTTTAAAATAATTGTCCTAAAGTATTATAAATCTTAGAGAGAGAGAGAGAGAGAAGAAATTCATTCGAAATTTTATGCTTTCAAAAAATCTTTACTATTCTGTCCATAGGTTCATTCATGTATGTGTTTCATCCCTTCGAACGCACACACACCCAATATGGGTTCTACATTATCATATTCAACCATTTTCTATCCACTGCTGGTTGAAAGTCTTTCCAAATGCTTTCCACACAAGTCTATCCTGAGCAATTCGCTTCCATGTCACCCCCCAACTTGTTTCCTTATTTCATTCACCTATCTAGTTTGAGGACGTTTCCTAGGTCTTCGGTGGTCTCTTGAAATCCAGTTGAGAATTTCTGTTGTCTATCGTTGATCAGTTTCTGTTTTTTTGCAATATGCCCAACCTATCGCCATTTCAGTGTTTTTATTTTAACAACGATGTCCTCTACTCGTATTTGCTCTCGCACCCAAGCGTTTCTTTTTAGAACTCTGCTAGTTATTCCAAGCATATACCTTCCCATACTCCTTTGAGTTGTCTGTAACTTCTGTATTGCTCCAACTGTTAGACTCCATGTCTCTGATTCATAGGAGAGGACTGGCAATATACACTGGTTGAAGACCTTACTTTTTAGACATAAGTGTAATTTTTCCTTCAAAATAAAACTGTTTTGGAAGAAACAGTCTTATCTTGAAAGGAAAATTGCCTATATATATATATCATCATCATCATATTCAACCATTATCTATCCACTGCTGGATGAAGGTCTCTCCAAATGCTTTCCACACAAGTCTATCCTGGGCCATTCGTTTCCACGTCACCCCAACCTCTTTTCTTATTTCATCCACCCATCTAGTTTGAGGACGTTTTCTAGGTCTTCGGTGGTCTCTTGGAATCCAGTTCAGAATTTCTGTTGTCCATCGTTGATCAGTTCTTCTTGCAATATGCCCAGCCCATCGCCATTTCAGCCCTTTTACTTTAACAATGATGTCCTCTACTCTAGTTTGCTCTCTCACCCAAGTGTTCCTTTTTCGATCTCTCCTAGTTATTCCAAGCATGCACCTCTCCATGCTCCTTTGCGTTGTCTGTAACTTTCGTATTGCTCCAACTGTTAGACTCCATGTCTCTGATCCATAAGAGAGGACTGGCAATACACACTGGTTGAAGACCTTTCTTTTTAGACACAAAGGCAATTTCCCCTTCAGGATAAAACTGTTTCTTCCAAATGCACTCCAGCCAAGTTTAATACGTCTGTTGAGTTCTTTCATAATGTTGCCATCCATTGAAATCAGCTGGCCAAGGTAAATATATGAATCAGCAATTTCTAGCTCAATGTTGTCAACTTGTATTTTTGTTTCCTCTACGAAATTATTGAACATGATCTTAGTTTTTTGTAGGTTCATCTTGAGTCCAACTTCTTTACTTCTAGTTGAGAGCTCCTGTACCATGTCTTGGAGTTCTAACGGGTTTCTTGAAAAAATAACAATGTCATCAGCAAACCGCAAATGATTTAAATATTCACCATTTATTTTTATTCCCTTGTTATTCCAATTTATCTGCTGAAAAATCATCTGTAAAGCTGAAGTAAAAAGTTTTGGAGAAATGGTATCTCCCTGCCTCACACCTTTACCAATTTTGATAGTTTTGGTATCTTTATGTAACCGAAATTTTGCACTTGCATTTTTATACACACGTTTCACCATGTCAATGTACACATCCTCAATGTCTGTTGATCTTAAAGAGTTGATGACTGCTGATGTTTTAATAGAGTCAAAGGCCTTCTCATAGTCAATAAATGCAACACACAATGGAAGTTCATATTCATGTGTTCTTTCAATTAATTCTCTTAATACTTGAATATGGTCCACTGTACTGAATCCACTTCGAAATCCAGCTTGTTCTCTTGGTTGAGCTGCATCTAATTTTTTCTGCAGGCGATGTGTTAGCACTTTTGTGAAGATTTTATAAATAGCAGGTAACAAGCTAATTGGTCGGTAATTTTTCAAATCCTCTTTATCACCTTTTTTATGCAAAAGAATTACTGTTGCAGAATCCCATTGGTTTGGTATGTTACCACTGTTGAGGCATTTGGTAAAGAATTTTGCAAGTATGTCTTCTACATGTTCTCCAGCTTCTTTTAAGATATCTAATGTAATGCCATCATCGCCAGGGGATCTTCCTTTCTTCATACTTTTTATTGCAAATGCTACTTCTTCTTTTAAGATTTTAGGAGCTGTTCCTTCGACTATCTCAGAGTCTTCGTTTAATCCACTGTTACTTTCGTATAGATTTTTGTAGAATTCTTCAACTCTTCTAAGTATTTCTTCCCTATTTCTTGTTACGGTGCCATCCTCTCCTTTTAATGCAATGATGTGTTTCTTCCCAACAGATAAACTTCCTTTAACAACCCTAAGGCTCTTGTTATTTTCAATGGCTTCCTTTACTAGCTCACAGTTGAATTTTCTTATGTCTTCTTTCATGCTTTTGCGCAAAGTTTTGCAAAGTTCTATGTACTCAATCCTGGAACTGGTATTTTGATTGTCCACCTTCATAAGTCTTCGCCTTTTCATGAGTTGTTTCGTCTTCTCAGATAATTTGCTATTCTGCTTTTTACAGGTTACATTGACTTGGCTCTTATTTAGCGGAAATAAAGAATTGCAGTCGCTTGAGAAATATTTCATTTGACAAAGTGGCAACCATCTGGATGAGAAATTATTTCCTTCTCTTCGGATATTATTGGCACAATTTTAAGGCAACTGTTTTATGATTTTTCTTTTCCTTGGAGCACAAAACAAAAAGGAGCTGGAGAGTGGAGGAGGTAACGAGGGAACAGTCCGACATGTTAGGGAGTTACGGACGTCTCGTCGCTATGGAAACGTCGTTTGCTTCGTTTTTTACCTCTTCTCTCTTCCCAACTCTCCCACCCCCTCCCTTCCTTAAGCTTTTCCTTTTTTCTCGTCTGCTTTCTGTGCTTGACTTGGTCGCGAGAAGCAAAACGAAGAACATATCTTACATAGTGGGTAAAGCTGCGCAAAATGGAAGTACTAGGTTCAACAAGATTTGTCCAGAAGGACAGAATTACGTCACCGATATTCGCTCTCTCTGTTGGACTTTTATTGCATTTTACGTGTCCCGCATTAACTGTGGCCATTTGTTTTCACTTACTCAGTTTATTTTTGTTTTTATTTAGCCATTCAGGACGTTGTGTCAGTCATTTCCCCACCCTTCCCACTCCGGGTTCTATAATTAGCCAAGTTATATTTCATATAGACACCGTATTTTCTCAAAGGTTAATGACTGCACTCAAAATAAAATTCTACTCTAAATTTTCATAAATTTTATATCCTCTTTTCTCTGAAAATATACTTTTTGCTCTATTTTGTATTAATTTTGTATTTCGAATCTAGGGAATACTTCTACTTAATTTGAAAGCGTAGAATTCGTCATGACTTTAGTAACATTATTCCGTCATATTTATTCCAAATTTAGCGCCAAATCCCTCCAATTTTCATGTCAAAATACATAAAAATAGATTAGTGGTTGAGGAGTTAATTCCATTTTTAATTTAATTAAATATCTAAATTTGTTATGTAGGACTCATTTTTATTTTATTTTAGATTTATATTTAAATTGTGCAAAATATTTTTTTCAGACCTATATAAAATATTTTGTGTTAATATTTATATATTTTGATATTTCCAAAAAAATATTCTAAAAACTAATTTCTATAGGTCGACTATTTTAAAAAACAATTAATTAATTGATATTTTATATAAATTTTGCAAGTATAGCCCACTTTAGAAATCTAAATTTAAATTTATTATTTATAAATTATAAATTTATTTAAATACTTTTTTGTTTTACATTGTGTTTTATGGATTTAAAATGATACCTACAATTTATTTAGTATTAATATTATATTATTTGTTATTGGTATTTAACTTTACATTCAATTATAAATTGAAAAATTAAGAAAAAATAATCTATGAAATGTAAATATGCTAAAGGATACTTTTTCATATGTGTTTAATAACTTTATATTTTTTAAGGTAGAGACTTTAAAAATGATATTTTTTACTAAATAACCTCTAATATTTAAATAAATATTTAAACATAAAAATCATTGTGCAAATTTATCTAAAAAAATAGCGACTATCGTTGTGCCTTTAATATTACAGTAGAACTCCTTTAAAACGAACACGCTTAAAACGAATTACTTTTAATACGAACAATTTTCTGAAGTCCCGTCAAATTGTATAGGAATCCCCATGTTATTTTTACCATTAACACGAACGCGGTTAAGATGAAGTACAATTCGCAACGAATTGATAATCACTGGCCCTTGGAGAATTTCCTCCGCTTAACACGAGCAAAATGCCCTTTATATGATCAGAGCTGCTCATTGATAATTTCAACATACTGTGGTTACCAGATTAAACATTCGGGAATGGTGACTTTTATATACATTTTCAGCGCAAACATTTCCCGTTGGCGTTTACATGCGATTAGAACTGAAAAATACTTCTCAATGGATACCATCATAAAGTATAGTGTTTCGACGGATGCCGAGGTAGTCGAGGCCGTCAAAGGCATAATACAGTATAACTTATCGGATAGAAATCACTTGAGCTCGAATTATATACGCTAAAAAAAATTAACACGGGGCAGACAAAAGGGGATCTTTTATAAACTGTGGACAAAATGATTTTTGGCGGCATTTTGCCGATAGAAAGTGAAAACAATCTGCAATTACTGAATTTTTTAAGTGTACTACTACAATTTAGCATTTTTTCTTGGCACACTATGCAATCCAAAATAAATAGATATTCACTAACCACAATTTGTACATACAGTAAAAAAGGTTTTTTTTCGAATCTGTCAACAACGCATAGCATGTTCCTTCAACATACGTATATAATATGGTTTATATTATAAAATCTGTATTCTGTAATAAAATAATACCGTTAAAATATGATAAAATACAATAATAACTTAATAACACATAAATAATAGCAAAATGTGTATATGATAACCAGAGATGTGATACATAATTTATTTATACGATCCCCGCTATCCTTTACGGATAATACGAATTACTATTAATCCAAAAAGATTTTCTGTTCCCCTTAGAGTTCGTCTGAACGAGGTTCGAAAAATTACATTAATTTTCAAAAATGTGCATATTTAATAAGCAATTAATATTTAAAAATATTCAAAATATACTTATTTAATATGCATGCACTTTAAAACAGAATATATAGCAAGATATTACTACAAGTTGAACTTACATTAACAAATTAACCTGTAATGACAAATATAGTACTCATAATGGCAAGTTAAACTTACAGTAGTAAGTTGAACTTATGGTAAAAAGTTGAACATATACTAGCGAGTTAAACTTATGGTAAAAAGTTGAACATATCGTAACAAGTTGAACTTACGGCAACAAATTTTTGCTTGCATTTTTTTTAGCTGTCAAACTATATAAGTTGAAATATTGAAGATTAAATTCAAAAAAGAAAATTTGAATTAGCATTGATTAAGAACACCGTAGTTAAATTCAATGACCATTACAATTTTATCAAATTTTTTTTTAAAATTAAGAACATATTTTATAAGAAAAATTCGCACGCTTTTAGAAACGTAACGAAAATTAGTAATAGGAACCTTCCTTCTACAATTTTTTATCTCTTTCGCCTAACGAAATTAAATGAAAAAATATATATTCTTTTCTTAAAGGAAAGGAAAATTTTTAAAAATGCAAGCGCTGGATAAAAACCGTTACAAAGACAGATAAAATGTATTTAAATTTCGGGCAGCGAAAGATAGTTTTTCAGCTGTAAAAGAATTCCGGTTATTTAAATTTTCTTTCAATATTGTTAAACGCTCTGAGCGACAAAATGGGACAATTCAAAGATGCATTTGACAACCATTGTGTGATTTTAGGAACTCCCCGTCCCTTCTCGAAAGGGAAATTTTTACTTTCTTAAAAAAGTAGCAAA
The DNA here is from genome assembly GCA_006491805.2 of Dysdera silvatica. Taxonomy (NCBI): domain Eukaryota; kingdom Metazoa; phylum Arthropoda; class Arachnida; order Araneae; family Dysderidae; genus Dysdera; species Dysdera silvatica. Next base: position 96,194,788 of record QLNU02014176.1, read on the forward strand.
AAATTGTACAATTTTTTTTCTTCTCTTATTATCAAATCGTTTGATATGCTTTGCTATCGTGCATTTTGGATCCTTTCTTTTCTTGCAAATGTTTGATTCTCAAATTTATGTTGAAAACCCTATGGCAACATAGAAATATCAATGTAAGAAAAACAAATTATCCCTAAAAAGTGTTATAATGTTTATTTTTACGCAAAAATATTTTTTAATGAAAGACAGGTTTTAAAATGCACCGTGCATGCTTAATACGGACTAGTTGAAAATTCAAAATTTTAATTAAAAGAGCCTAACTAAAAGTACTTTTTAAATGTGCATTTGATAACAAATTGTCTTTCTAAAAAATTAGAATTACTTTAAATTGCGATTTTAAAATAATCCCAGCGTTTCTGTGCCTTTAAAAAATATTCACTTTAAAAAAAACAGTAAAATTTGTTCACGCATTTTTTTTTTTTAATTTCAGCATTTTGTTGTCATTCGTTGTTTTAAAATTATTACATAATGTTAATTATGAATTTTCTTTGTCATTAATAAAATACAATTATTTTTAATACTCGTTATAAAGGGCAAAACACACATTCAGATGATCTATCTAGCTAGTAAAGAGAGGGAGGGTATCAGTACCCGTATAAAGGTGATGCGCCCCTTGAAGTTGTTTTTCCTGCTTTTAACTGATCTATGCTGAGAAACGTGCTGTAAGGGGCAAACTCTCGTTTTTTCTCACCCAACAGTTTACACAGTGCCGTTTCTGATGGGGGTGCAAAAGGTGCCCCCAAACCTGCCCGGCCGCAGACAGTTTAACATTATTATGGTGTCTTTGACCTTTGAATCAAAGGTACTATCGAGGACCTTCGTTTCATGTTAGGAAAACAAAAATTAAAAAATATTTACCTTTTGGATGATAATTGTTTAAAGCTATGTATTTAAAGACATAAGAGAAAACACTGCGTATATAAAATACTTAATTAGGTATTATTAAACTAATAAGATAGGTGATATCGTTTTTGAACCTGGGAAACCAACACTCCAATAAAGATAATGGATATACATATCAATTATACGCATTTTGTATCCCTAATTTGAGAACATTTTAGCCCCCAGTATGTTTTTCCCCATTTGTTATAAATATATTTGTATTTTATTTCTTTTAAATCCAATTTTATTTCTTATTTTATTTCTTTATTTCAAAACAAAATATAATGTCCTTATATATCTCCATGTCAGATTTGAATAATTTGAAAAATTATGTTTTTATTCTAAAATAAAACAAAATAAATGAGAAGGGAAATACTTAAAATAATGGCTAGACAAAAAAAATCTCAAAAAGACGAAATATATTATTATACCATTATAACCTCATAAACATAACTCACGCTGTTATAAAATTATATCTATGTATATATATTACTTCATTTTTTTTTCATGGTAAATCTTAGATAAAAATTAGTAAACTATCATATGCTTGTCTTACGAACTGTAGTAAATTTAAATTTTTATTAGTATATAATTCAATTAACTTAGATTAAAAACTGCATTTACAGTATATTTTATAAATGTTAATAGAATTATTTGCATATTTTTCATAATTAGGCACTGCTGTATAATTTTATTATGTTTTTCATTCTGGTAATCTTTTTCATTTGGCATCCATGATTATTAAAAAGCCCTTAGAATCATATTTATTAACAAGCACTTAACAATCATAGTGATTAAGAAGTTCACAAGACTTCATAAAGTGCTTTTGATGAAAAACTTGGGGTTTTGATGAAAAATAAAGTTTTCTGTCTTAACGAAATACGTTTTACACATAATATTATCGTTCAAATAATGAGAGTTTCAAACGCAAATCCCATTCATTCGTGGTCTTGGTTATTAAAAATTTGAAATCAATTCAGGTACGCCTTCAGAACGTAAATTCTTTATCCTTCTTTATTTAGTAAAAGTCAATTATAATTATTAATATTTATCATATTATTGAATATATAATTGAACTGATAAATAGAAAGCTGTATAATGAAATTGAGATATGCATAATGTACGTATTTATGTTTTTTTAATTATGACAGTGGCGTTAATTTTCCCCCGCAGTAAAATTTAATCAGTTGTTTGAGTGATACAATTATTTAATAAGCTCACTATGACTATTTAAATATTTAACTATGATATATAAATATTTACTAAACAGGTTTTCAGAAACGTGTCGCTCATTTTTTGTGACAATTATATAACTAAAACATTTCTATTGAATTACTTTTTATATATTATTCATTCCCTTAATAATCATTAACATATTATTTATTCTGTTGAATTATTAGTGCAGAAATGACAGATTTTGTGCTGTTGACTAAAATAATAATATCATCATGATAGTAAAAGTTGAGGGCATATTGCAGTATGATATTTTGTCATCATACTCATATAAAATTATAATGATTCGAAAATTTATACTCGTTTTCTTGAAAATCGTTATTTTTTAATTGTGCCATTGTCGCAGTAAATAAGCGATCCTCTGGTTTAGATGTCATACACAGCTTTAACAATTATATGCTTCAATGAGCAAATAATGTATATAGTAAAATTAATTCCCCTATTTATTTATATAAATAATATTGTTGTTTGATTTAATTCCTCTATGTTCTGAATATGAATAATTATTAGAGTGAAATTTATATGTATATTTACTTTTTACTGTGACATGTCACATGATCTAAAAAACATTTTTTTTTATTAATTACAACTATAACGTAATATAATGCCGTAAAGTTCTATTTTCTAGGGTTTTTTTTCTAAAAGCTACTTAAAAGTTAAACCCTTATTTTATCTTCCATATTGTGTTTGGCTGTTATAAACCTGCATTAATTTTTCTCAGTGCAAGGTTAGTGAGAAAAGAAGTACTAGCTTGAGGAAATTTGCTCTTCTCTAAGAGATATAAGTAAGTAAGATTATTTTTATTGTCTTAACAAATGGGCTTATTATGACAAGAAAATCTAAAAGATGAAATATAACTAAAATTAGCTATTTTCACGCTTTTGTTTTCATTCATTTCTACCATTTTATTACATAGCAGCTTAAGTATAATTCCTACGGTTTAAAGGTTAAAGTTAAAGGATAATTTAAAAACAGAGCATATTACATGACGCTATTGAAAACACAATTTTGTGAGAAAGCAATTAATTCTCTCATAATTTTAAGTAGAATGCAATAATTATTACAAAACTTGCATGAAGTGCACGGACTAGAGCAGATAGAGAACGAAACAGAGTGTGTCATCTTGGTATTAACTTGATAGCGAAAACCAGAGCGTTCTAAAAATCCGCCATGTTTCCCTCAAAGCGTTAGAAAATAGCTAAAGCTCTTCCTGTCCAAACGAATATGTGGTTCATCATTATCAAATATCATTGTTTTCTAGATCATCCAATCTTACACCATTGATTTTTCTTTGGAGATGCTTGAAGAAACATGATCATGAGACTCTACCAAACGATTAATAGAACATGATCGCTAAACTCTCTGTATTAATGGCATTAGTTATCACTTTTTTATTTCCTAAATCCCGAGAAAATGTGTCAGTATTTTCCGCACCTCTTATAAAGGCAACATCGCATTTGAAAATGAAGAAGAAGAAGAACAATTTCAAAATTTTGAGCTATGTACAGGTACAGTACTTCAAGTGGATTAATTAAACATGAAAAATAAACTTTTATAGAATGATAGAATGAAATGAAATGTAATTATTAATTGAGCAGTTATATCCTAATATGTTTTATTACAACTCAAGTTGCACTGGCAGGTCACTGAGTGGTAACTCGTGAGTCATCACTCAAGGATACGAGTTACTTTTTGTCACATCTCGCATCCCCTGCAATTCCATCTCTTACCTCCAAGTTGGTTTAGAAACCCTGGCTACCACAAATGTTTGCCATGTTACGGATGCTACAGTTGAATGCTCCAGAAAATAATGGTGCATATGAAGAAATGGTAACTTTCGGCAAGTGTGACTGTTTTTTTAAAGGAAATTATTGTTAAACTGTTTTCAAATTTGATTAGTTCCTATATATTTTGACTTCAACCACAGTTGCTAAGTAATGTGGATTGCTTTTTGTAGGATATATATCATCATAATCATAACATTTAACCATTACCTGTTCACAGACAGATGAAGGTCTCTCCAAATAGTTTCCACACAAATATATTCTGGTCAATTCGCTTCCATATCACACCAACCTCTTTCCTTATTTTAATTACTCGTGTAGTTTAAGGACATTCTTTTAGGTTTTCGGTAGTCTTTTTTAGAATCCAGTCGAGAATTTCAGTTGTCTAACGTTGGTCAATTCTTTTGGCGATATTCCCAACCCATCGCCATTTTAGCCTTTTTGCTTTAACAATGATGTCTTTGACACGTGTCTGATCTCTCACCCAACTGGTCTTTTTACATCCCTCTCAGTTATTCGAAGCATGAACCTTTCCATGCTCCTTTGAGTTGTCTGTAATTTCCGTATTTCGGAATTCCTTTTACCTTACTTTACCTTTTACCTGACTGATAAATTGAATCCCACTATGTGTCTCTTATGAGTCTAAGTAATAAAAGAACATCAGTTATGCTACTTAATAGTTTTGCAGTTTATTTGTTTATTTAAAAAAAATTTCAAATTCTTACTTTTTCTCCAATATAAAAATGTTAAAGATTTAGTTAATGCAATTTTAATTGTTAAGATATTTTTAATTATTTACTAGATGCATATATGGTTGAAACGAAACTGAAAGTACTAGTAGAAGCAGACATTCCATTTTACCTTAATTGTTACAGTTTTGAAGAATTGACGGCGTTTTTAAAGTCCTCCATATACGTTTCAATACCTTATAAACTATATAGTCAAATGTGTGCGTTATATCTACAAACTTAATGTTGTTTGCAAGCTTGTTAAATATTGATTTGCCTAGTTTGCTGCCTACAGTTTTTCAAGCATTCTCAAGTGCTGTCAGTAGACAGGTCGATAAAAAGTAAAACTTTGATTTATGAGGTGTAACACTTAAATAGCCAGCTTCCAAACTAAATTTATTTCCTGTTTCTCGGTTTTTTTTTCAAGAATTCCTAGCTTAGTCTTCCCAAACAAATATTTCTTTTTTGGTTTTTATCAAACAATTTATTTTTTAATAACTTTACAGCGATGCTCCCTTCTCCTTCAAAAATAAACTACAGTGTAAGTTATTTTCTGCAAATTAATTTTCTTTCTGTCTTATTTTTCTATTGGCACGAATGCGAATTTTTGCATTCCAGTGCATACTCAAGTGATTTATCACCCAAGTGAACACCATCGAATATCATCCATCTTTTTATAGACACAGCGAACTCGCATTTTTATGAACTTCCATTTTTTTTAACTCTACGTTTTTACGAACTTTTGCACTGGTTCTGAGAAGCATTCTATAGAATAAATGTATCAATTTACAGAGTTTCGATTTTACTTTTACGAACTTCTTTTTTTTCGTAATTTCAGTGTAAGTTCATTAAATCGGGTGTTCACTGCATTTTATTTTTATATGTATATATTTTTATTACATATAGTTTTAGGTAAAATCGATTAGAATTTAACATGCTTCGATGTTTAAAATCAATAAATGTTTAAAATTAATCGATTCTTTAAACTGATCGATGATTAAAATTAATTGAGACTTGAAAATTAAATATTAAAACTTAATAAATGCTGAGAGTAAAGATAACCGAAAACCAAACCTATCCAAAGACTGGAACATTTTTAATATCAAGATCGATTTAATTTGAAACATTTATCGATTATTATTTTTATACTATACTTAGTAAAATCAGAGAATCCTACCTTTTAATATATCTCAAACGAACACTGCAAATTTTATCAAACGCAATATTCTATCTAGTTTTCTATTAACACAATATCAAACGATCTAAAGCAAGAACCAAATATTCCTTAAAATGTTTGAAGCACATATGACGGACACAATACACAAATATAAAAAATAATAAATATCATATAACTCTCAATAGATAAGAAACTTATTTAATTTTAATTGGACAAATGTATTATTCTTATATTATTTTCCTCTTTCCTTTTACGCCCACATTTCATTTCATTTCAACGATAATAAGTATTCATGGGATTTAGAAAATTACCATTTGCTTTTCATCCTTTCTCATCTATGTAGAAAAAAACAACAGCTTTGTTTCCTTTTGTTGTAAAACGATCTTCTAGACTTGAAAATTGGAAATTTTGTTATCCTTAAATACTTTGCTATTCAAATAGACTCTATTATTTGCAACGGGTTAAAAGCATTATGATATTTGCATAAATTGAGAAATCAAAATACTGAATTTCACCCTGCCACTCCAGTATTAGAATAACTCAAGATATTTGTTTTTTAGATCAGACAGGCGTAATGCAAACGATTTAATCTGCCGGTACAGATACAAATAAATATACCAGTTATTGGTAAAAAATATTTCAAATATGATTAACAATCTCTCGCATTCAATTTGAAAATAGCAGTAAAAGTAGTAATACGTTAGGTTCTACTAAGGGTAAATAATACTACGAAAGGTTTCTACTAAGGGGTAAATAATCTTCTGAAGGGTTCTACTTTGAAGTAAATAATTACTTTCGTGAAGAATATTCTGAATTTCAAATAATTTGAAAGGAAAGTAGATGAACCTGATGTATGATTCGCCAAAGGAATATAATTATTTTTCTTTTGTAAGGGACTTGTAAATAAAAGGTCAAAAATTTAAGTGAATAAACTTTAAAAAGATTTTGCATCTGTGAATCTCTATTGTCGGCGTTTAGATCGGAAGATAGAAAGAAACACTGCAACAGAAAATTGGCACACCGATTTTTTTGCGGTACAAAAGTTGCATGCAAATGGAATGCAAACTAACTACATGGGGGTGAAAAGGGGGGCAGAAAAGGCAGCGTGATTCTAAAAAAAGGGGGGGTTAGATGAAATGAACGTTATATTCTATGTGACGTCACAGGGAGGTGGCGCCCCGTAGTCTGTGCGTGTTGAAAGCACATTAAAAACGAAAGTTGTTGTTTCCCCCTGGTCTCCCATAGCAACGGGAAGAACCAACCGTTCCTTCTCCGCAACTCACTCTTGTTCTTCCACCCCTACAATCATCGATTGGACTCGACCCTTTAAACAATTTCTCCTCAGTCTGCTGTTGCTGGAACCACGTTGTCTACTCCCGTTTCTAGAATTTAAATTATTTTTTCTCGTTCGGTTTGATTTGTATATTATAATTTGGATTCTCAAGTAATTAAAAATTGTCACATGCTTTTTTTCTAATGCTGTAATCACTAAGATGTGGCCATTAATAGTAATATGCATGTATACAGCTATATGACTCCGCCTTTTCTAGTCTGTAGCGCACCCTGGTGGACTGTTTCGACATTAGGCCGCAAAGGCGTTGTCCCACTTGAAACGGAACACTTCCCACACCACTTTGGGTTCTCCAGTTTCCATTTCAAGTAATAGTAATAAGGCATAGCGTGCTTCAGAGAGAATTTTCTCTTTCCACCTGTTTCGAGGACATCATTCATGCAGTAATGTTATTACAATTAGCAAGCATATCTGCCACAGAAACTAAAATGGCGCTTTAATCGCAAAGCAATTATCATATCCATGAGAAGGGGAAAATATCTCTAAAACGCTAACAAAATTCAAACTAGATTGTTCTCATAATCGTTTGAAACATTTACATTGCCCTAGATCCCAGTATATAACAAAAGACTTATAATAGTCTACCGAATTCCCATTTCTCCATTAAATCATCATTAAATTAATTTACAAATGTTTATTCATTTCAATTATTAATAACAGCAATAGAACGATATGTTTTTCCTAACTGGGCGAATGATATTATACATATTGGAATAATGAAGAACATGAAAATTAGCTTATATTTTTTGTGTTTATAAAAATTTAATATTGAACTTAAATTTTATAGTATCAGCGGCGAATTTAGGAATTTTCCGATGCTAGATACATACTATATTGCTCCCCACTCTTCGTCCTTTACATAGAAAGGAATGTTTTTTTAAATCAAGCATATTCTACTCTTAACGTTTTATGTGCTGAGGTTATTTTTCACATAATTATTCAAACTGATATTTAATTAATAATTTTACATAACAACAAATTACATATTTTTAAATTCTCAGTACTTTCTCCCTAACAAGTGCCACCCATGAGCATGTGCCTTGTATGCCTAATTAAAATCCACCATTGCATAATAATATATACTTTCTTATAATTAAATATTATTTGCTAATTAATACATATTATTTTAAGAGCAATATTAAAAAGCACTGCTATTTATTCTGCCAAAAAGTTCACCGAAATACGATCAGAAAAATATCGTAAAATCGCAGATTTTTTTATATTCATATGAAACGCAAATCAAAAATTGCAGGAGCGAAAAATAAAATAATGAAATTAATCTACATAAAATCGTTTCTCTTAAAAGCAATTCCTAATATTTCACATTATTGCGTGATTTGTTTATTGCATATTTCTACACATTTCGAACTCTACTTGCTCTAATTTTTGCCTCAAGTACTAAAAACCTTCGGAAGGGAAAGAAACTTGTAATTTAAAACGGTAATGAACTTCAGCTTGAACCGTGCATGTCATTTTCAGCTCTGCAGGGAAACGACAGAATGTATCTAAGGGCGAAGCCTAAGGCAGGTGGTTCGTAATCGAAATCTTCCCAATTATTGCTCTCAGCTTTTCCATGTTTCAAAATGGCTGATTGGGGTAGAAAAAAAAAATGGAAGGACTAATCCAACATTTAATCCATGCAAAAATATCGATCCATTTCTCCAAATTCATTAAAAAGATAACCAATCAGCATTTGAACTATGAAAAATTAAAAGATAGATTCAATTGCTAAATTTTCCTTGATCATGTATTTACACCAATCACATAGAAATGCGTAGTGTAAAGGATTTTTTGGATGTTAGTTATAAACATTACAGTAGACGCCCATTACACAAAAGGCAATGGCTGAGACTGCGAAGGTTGCCTTACCCCTGTAGTACTGATTTCTCTGCAGGCTCACAGTTGATGCAGCAAAGCAAATTATTAGGCGCATTACAAATTTAAAACGAACGTTTACATTATCAAGATGCTTGTCAGAGGGAGGGCAGTTAGTTACGGCTATAACTCGTTTTTAATCTAAGGTATTCGTAGCAGGAAATTTTCACTGGTATGAAAAATTATAATTAAAAATATAGATAATATTTTAAAAATTAATACAGTTAATATTTTATATAAAAATGATGGATAATATGAAAGGAAGTGAGAACAGGGGTGGAAAAGAGTAAGTGAATTCGATTATAAAAGAAAAAAGGAAATATCATCGAAATTTGCGCCTTTTATCGACTTGAATTGATTTTTAGCTTTTATCATCGATTTCATTTATTTCAAAGGCGACATGCATAAAGGAAAGTTTCGTCTATAACGGTATTCTGGGGATAGGGAAAAGATATCCTTGTAGGTATTTTACCGTTATAGAAAAAGTTTGAACCTGATATACGTTATATATCTGCGAAAACTATCTTTATGGACAGATTTCACCTTTTTTGCGCCTGATTTCAACTTGCACTAAAATAATAATAGCAGTAGCTTACTTTCTACACACGATTACACTGGAGAACTTTTCGTTACTTGGAAAATAAACATATTTTTAATTACACACACAAACATATTCTTAAATAATTTCCATGGCTCCTTTATTTTATTTCCTCCAACAAGCATTTTCATGTAGAATGGCCCCGAAGAAATGCCAATGGCACGACATTAAGTGCTAAATAAAGGCTGAAAATAAAATTACTTTGGATTAAGTTATTTTTGTTAAAATAATTTTTCAACAGTTAGCAAATAATTATTTATGGATTACAATCAATATATTCTAAATTATCTTTTATAATAATTAATCCTATTAGGTGTAAATCTAAGTGATATTGATACACATGGCGTAGATTAGAGGAATCGTTATATGTTCGTTCCGATCTCAGATAACATACTGACGAATTCATAAAAACTTCTCAGAGAAACCTTTGGAAGCCTTCCAGGTCTTATATTTACTAGAACCATTGGCCACTGTCCTCACAATAAAGGCAGAACAGCCTTTGTTGTGTCATGAAAATTCAACAACAGTGAAATCAGTTTTTTCATTAGTCCTTACATTAGTTTTAAACTATTATTATTAGTATTAAACTATTACATTAGTCCTTAAAATTACCGTATGAAATTTATGTTAATTTTCACATTCATGCATTTTCGATTTTAGGACCTTTTTTGTGGTGGTGGTGGGGCTGTACGAGTTCGTAAAATTGAGAGTCTTTTGTAGTCATTGACTAATAATAGTTTTAATTTTTTTTCTTTCAGCAGTTTTGTTACACTTATGATATCACCATGACGTTTTACTAATACTTCTTCATTCTGACGTTTTTATTTGTGATTCTTATGTATTTTCTTCGATATTTCCCTACTCGAGTTGACATCGCTCAATCTTTTTTCTTTTTATTATGAGCGGTATCGGGTGTCATATCAAGAGCTGAGGGTTCTAATATTTTCATTGTTAACATGAGTTTTCCTCTCTTTCTGGGTTGTCCCATCCTTTCCACTCCTTTCAAAAGAAGGTCTTGCTTTCTCAAGATATTTCCCTACCATCCAAACGTTCTTCCTTAATATATTATACCACATTTAATACTTTGACTCTTATTCGCATGCCTCTATTGCGTTTTCCGCCTCTAAATGTTACCCCTGAAAACATTTTTATCATTTTTATTTCTACTTAGCGGATCATTTTATTGTCTTATTACCCAATCCTAGCATTCGTAAGTTGTACAAAGTCTGGGAACTTGCTTCTGTGAGAAATCGTTGAGAAATCTGTGAAAAATCGTTGCTCTTGTGAGAAATCGTTTGCTCAAATCAAAATTAATATGTAATAGTATTCATATTTCAATATTTAAGTCCGCTGGAGCAAGAAATGGTGAGAATTTCTTGCCCTCCAAATTTAAAGTGTATTGCACTACAACGACTAAAGAAAGATCATGTTTATAATTAACAGTTGTGAAAAAATATGTTTTCTTTTTGAATATGTTTTTTTAAAAATAGGTTTCCAGAATATATTTCCAGAGTCTGTGCATTCTAAATGATAGCCTGTGTTTGCCTAACATACACTCGCCGCCATGTTTATTCTTTCTTGATAATTAACATTTACATGGGTTATGATTTTACTTTTAAACTTCATAAACAGAAAAAGTTCAGAATCAATCCTCGATTTAAGTCGTTTCTGAGTCCAGAAAAGCGGGGAACAAGAGGTCTATAAAGGCTACAGACCGTAACTTTGTACTATAATGTAACTCTTTACTCCATACATAAGGCTTAGGGGAGTTACCCAAGTCACGTTCAACCCTTGAAAAACGTAATAACACTAACAAAGCGAAATGTGAAAAGTCGATTATCTGAAAATTCTACATCTACCTTCGTAGTTGAAAGGCTTCCTACTGCTTACAAAAAACGATTGTAAAGATAAGTGAAGACTTGCGCATGAGCGCTGAGAACGGGGAGGGAAACAAGGAGAAGCGTTTTCCCCTTCCTGAAAAAAAAAATACATGTACATTGAACTGT
>QLNU02014176.1:96215472-96233378 GCA_006491805.2 Dysdera silvatica
AATTTGGATATTCTGAAAAATGCTCTCACAACTATGTACATATGTGATATATTTGTTTAAGGTTTTACAAAATGTACACTGTTCGACATTGAAAAATTACTTCAAACGGAGGATAAACTCATTACATAATGGAAAACGTTCAGTGTTGAGCAGGTCGAAATTTCCCCACAATGTACTAAAATTATCCTTCTAGGTGGGCACTTTTGATGTTAAGCAGGCTATAATTGTTCCGTATTAATTATAGTTGTTCCTTTGAATGAGCAATTTCAATGTCTAGTAGAGTTAAACTTTTCCACAAAACATTTGAATTATCCTTCTGGTTGGGGCAGTTTCAATATTCAATATCTTAAAATTGCCGTTCTGAGTGAGGCAGTTTCAAACTTCTCAAATTTTCCTTTGGATGGAACAATTTTAATATCAGGTATATTGAAAATGCCCACAACATATATATAAATTTTCCCTCTGAGTGAAATGGTTGTGGTCCAGTCTTCGTTGAAATTTCCCCACCGCAAATTTAAATTGTCCATCGGATAGAACAAGTTCAATCTACTCGTCATTGAAATTACTTTACCACACACAAAAATTATCCTTTGAGTGGAATAATTTCAGCGTCAAACACTAAATATCCAGTTTAAATCAAGGCGGAACTTTTTAGTTCTTTATTTTTTTGCATTAATTATTTATATATTTTTAAACCCTTCATAACGATTGGTATAAACTTTGTGACTTTATAACCAATGTTATGGAATCATTTCGTTATAAAAAAAATTATTTCTACGTAGATTAAATAACGCATTGCTTTTAATTAAAGTTGCCTCACTCTTAGTACAAACGTTCATTGTAGGAATAGCAATTACAATTATTGAGCCTATTGTATTCACAATATAAAATTTAGAATAAAAAAGTTTTACACTTTCAATTATTTAAACTACGTTACTAAAAAGTAATAAGAGGAGCTTTTATATATTTTAACACCTTTATGCATTCTTAATTGTTTGTGTATTTAATTTTTATTATTATTATTATATTTGTGTGATCTGTAAGAGGAGTTACTAACATCGAATTGGAGAAAAATTCATACGCTGAACCTGTGAATAAGTGTGGAATCATCCAGGCCGTTAATCTAATGTTTTACCCAAATCTAAAGCGCAGGTGGATGATTCCTATTTGTGAAACAAGTTTTATTTGACCTGTTAAAAAAATCCAAAGTAAAACTAATAAAACACTTATCAACCCATCTGTCCAGCGTGGTAGGCTTATGACTAACTTCGCCACACTGTTGGATCCAAAGGGGGCGATGGAGTGATCATTGCCCCCACCATGAGCTACGTTTATATCATGGAAAAGGAAATAAAAAGTCCCGGACGCTTGGCGAAAGGTAAAAATCGGAAGCAAATTGCCCCCTCCCACCTTAAAAAATTTCTGGATCCGCCCTTGCTTCTCCAAAGTGCTTTCTTACATAAAAGACTAGCCAGTTAGTTGCCTCTGGGTACTAGACTGCTCCTGATTAAGACACAAGGTGGCGCATCAGGAAAACAGGGGTGTTAGAAGTCACCGAAATGATCCAGATATTATCAAACCATGGTTGTTAACCTAAGCCAGGTATAAAAAATGACGCTCTTCTTTTTCTGAAAGAAGACTTCAGGAATTGAAAGAATTGGAGAAAATTAAATAGGTTAATACAGAATTCAATTAAGTTAGGAATGAAAAGAGGGTTTGTAAAGGTATGAAAAAATAAAACTACACAAGAAATGGTTAAAAAAATTAAACTTTGAAATTTGGAGATCAATTGCGATCTTTAATCATCACAAAACTAACAAAAACACATCAGCTTTGAAGTAATAATTTATTAGTATAACTAAGAAATAGTCGCCTGCCTTACCTTTGATATATTGTAACATGGAGAAAAAAACTTCCGCATATCGAAATCTAAGCTTCCATAAAAAATATTCGATATATCGAAACAGTTTTTCAGTGTAATAAATGGAGACTTCAAACCACGAAGTTCGACAAAGCTTCAATATATAGAAAATTTATGCACGCGGAAGTTCGATCTATAGGAGCTTGACTGCACAAAGTCGAATGGGTTTCTAAATGAATTTACTCTTCACATATTCCATAAACAACCTTCACTTCTCGATGATTTTTGTAAGTCTGCATGTTATTGAAAAACTAGGTTTAATTAAATAATATTCTATTGTAATATTTCCTTGGGATTTCTCTACAGCTTCAATAAATTATACCTTTGTATAGAGGTCTCAAGGACCTTGCAAACAAACTTTACCAGGATACTCTAAAGATTTTCCGTTAGATTGAAATCTGGACTGCATTAATTCTATTCGAGTATGTTAACACCATTCATTTCAAATCACGATTTCGTTGACTGAAAACTATGGAGACTAGCGTTCAACTTTCCAGTTTCAATGAATGGTACATTTAAAAAAAAAATTTACAACACCTCCTGTTGTTTACAACAATATACAACTCGAATATAAGTGTTTACAACACCCCCTGTTGTAAACACTTATATTCGAGTTTAATGCACTACATATAGTCCTGATTATGCACGATAAGATTATTTTTACGAACAATTTTTGATAAGAATTTATTTTTTTTTATTCATTTCACTCGATAAATGACTTATTCATCTTCAAATCTAAAAGAGCGATAGATGGGCTTTTTTAGCTTAAACGTGCTGGATTTTGCACAATTTATAAAACCTTAAACGAAACATCTTACCACCGTTTTCTATATTGGACTTCCCTACAGCTTTAGAAATAGCTGAACCACACACATATGACATCCATTCCATTCGAATTATTCCTTTCGTACCGGGTAAGTACATCTTCTTGAACACTGTTATACACACACCACTAAAAAACCACAACGCAATCACAGGCCCTTTCAGGGCCACCTTAGCATAGGTGGGGGTTCTTGGGCTCTGTCGTTTTTGGGCCTTTATCACACAATTAAATTTCCTACATTTTTCAATAACAAAAATACAATATATAATTAGTGAACCTTGTCGATTTGGGGCCTCTCTGAATACGTAAATAAATTTTCTTCAGTAAGCAACAGGATTAAACTTCATTATACAAATATAAATCTGTAGCATAAATTATTAAGCAACTAAAAGAAGTGAACATTTTTTATTTGTTGTCTATTTAAATCTTTGGGTTTGTCCATTTAATATAATTATATGGGTGAGGTAAAGTTTCTTCCCCAGCTTGAAATGAAATTAAAAAATCTAATAAAAGCAAAAAATAATTTATATAAAACATTTATACAAACAAGAAGAAAAAAGAACAGCGGAATGAATTTACTAAAATAAGGAATTCATCAAATAAATTCATAAATAAAGCAAAGAACACTTACTATCATTATATATTATCAAAAATTGAAATAAAACAAAAATAGCAAACAATAAATCAATTATTAGGAACAAAAAAAATAAACAAGAAACAAACATACAAATATACAAAAACAATAAAATAATTGATGGCCCAAGAAAAATAGCTAATGAATTTAATAAATTCTATATTACTATATTAGAAAATTTTAATGTATCTGGTTCACTAAACAGCAAGTTCAAAAAATATCTTCAGCCAAGCTTAACAAATAGTATTTTCTAACATGAGGTTTCTGAAATCGAAATTGTAAAAGAATTAAATAAAATAAATCCAAATATAGGATCAGGAATTGACGGCCCAGGGCCAAAAATTATTAAACAAAGTACTCAATATTTAAAAGAACCATTAACGATAGTTATAAATGATATCTTTGAAACAAGTATAATTCCTAATGAACTAAAGATTGCTGTAATTAAACCGATTTTTAAAAAAGGGAAAAAAAAAAGACGGTTTTTTAAAATTACAGATCAATAGCAATTATGCGTGTGTTTTCAAAAATATTATACAAATTAATTCATAAAAGATTAATTAACTTTTTAAATAACTATAAACTATTTCACACATTAACCAATATGGATTCCAAAAAAATAAGTCAACAAAAGATTAGTTATTAAAAATAGTGAACCACATACAACAAAAAATTGAAGATAAGGAATTAATATTTGGCTTTTTTCTAGACCTCAGTAAAGCTTTTGACTTAATAAACAGAGATATTCCAAAAGATAAACTACTTAATTTAGGAATAAGAGGTAAAATGTTTAAACTTATAGAAAATTATTTTAAAGGTCGATACCAAATCTTTAAAATGGAGCATAAATCATCAGACCAAATGATTAATTTAAGATGTGCTCCACAAGGAACTATACTAGGACCATTATTCTTGTTATTCGCAATAAATGATTTGATGTACTTAAACGACAATTTATTCTTATTTTCTGATGATATAAATTGGTCCATAAATGGATCAAATACTAAATTACTGGAAAACATAATAAAAGTTAAATTAAATTTGATTCAACTATGGTTCCATGATAACGATCTGATAGTAAATGCTGAAAAAACTAAATATATATTCCATGGCAATAACAAAAGAATAAATAGCATAGAAAATCATACAAAATTTAATGGAAAAACACTAAAAAGAGTTAAATCAATGAAATTTCTATGTATTAAATTACACGAAAAACTTTTATGGAATGAACAAATAGATGATATAAATAAAAAAAAATAAGAAGAATAAATGAACTATTAGCCAGATTAAAGAGTAAACTAATTTGAAATGCAAAAATTGATATTTATTATTCAATAATTTACAGTGTACTGCTATTAGGAAATTCAACATGAGGTAAACTAAATAAGACGAACTTAATAAAAACAAATAATTCATTAAATGACACAATAAACAAAATAAAAATCACCATATCAATCAATTGTTCAATTTAGAGAAGAATATCAACTACTTAATATAGAAAATATACACAAATTAAAAATATCTCAATATATACGAAAGAATAAATGAAGGAAAACACATAGACATAATAGAAATAATAAAAGAAGACCACAAATATAATACTCGTCATAAAAAAGAAATTAAAACCAAAAATATTCGAACTAATTATGGAAAAGATAATATGAATTATTACGGATTAAATATTTGGAACAACATACTAGACGAAATAAAAATGTTATACCAATAAAACAATTTAAAAATACACTCAAAAATATTTCTTATTTAACGAAACATAAATGGCTAAAGTTTTTAGGTTGCATGTGTATTAACCTATAGTTTTAGCATGTAATCCATCATGCATGTATGTATATGTAATCTATACACATGTGTATGAAAATAAAATTCATTTGTATTGTAAACCTAAGTAAGTGATTTATTTTATATAAATCGAACACTACGCAGATTAAATCAAACAACAATGTCAATCAATCAACGTTTATTGGCGTAGTGATACCAACGCCGATGGTATGGCGTGATTAGATGGTGAAACGTTCGAAAGAAAATAAATATTTCTGCCTTCGGTGGGACCTGAACCCACGACCTTCCACTTGCCGGGCGGAGGCTCTACCCACTGAGCTACGAAGGACAACATCCAATCTCTTTACGAATTTATATAAAATAAATACATATGCTGCAACGGGCATTTCGATCAATTTAATACCAGTCTCTTTGCAATTTGGTTTAAATAGTAGTCTATGTACTACACCATTCTGCGAAATAACTGGCAACAATATATATACGTTCGTAAAGAGATTATATATTGTCCTTCGTAGCTCAGTGGGTAGAGCCTCCGCCCGGCAAGTGGAAGGTCGTGGGTTCAGGTCCCACCGAAGGCAGAAATATTTATTTTCTTTCGAACGTTTCACCATCTAATCACGCCATACCATCGGCGTTGGTATCACTACGCCAATAAACGTTGATTGTTTGACATTGTTGTTTGATCTAAGTAAGTGAATTTGACAGGACTCACCTCGGCTCCCAATATTTTCATCGAGTTACCCCTTTTGCTCCATGGTTATGTAACTGACGATTGCGAAATTGGAATCAGATTAATCCTGATCATTTAATGTCTATTATAGTTCAAGAAACACCCATTAAGTCATCACTCCCAACTCATTCGTCAAGTAGTCTCGTAACGTCTCAAACTCAAAGCAACTAATAACAAGTCGATCAATTACTTGTTAAATTCCTAACAAAACTATTCGAGTAATAGACTACGTCAATTACAACGCATTTAAGCAGAGTAGCTGTTAACAACTTTTCGATGTTTTCTCAATATTCATTGAAACTCCACAATTCTTGATTAATTGACATGCTTTATGCATTCAAAATGCACTTTACATTTCTTAGTCAAACAATTGAATTTCCTCCTTTTGGGTTTTCCGATTAAAGCAATTTCGAATGCTTTCGTAATTAATTTCACGGAGGTGATTTGCGCGTTTGTTCTCAATTTTAACTTTCCTCCCAACGGAAACTTCAATGAATTTTGCTTTCTTCCTACTTTCTCCGATTTTGATTACCTCAAAATCTGAAAAGACAAAAAAGTAAAACCCCGCGCCGTTAGTAATTGGAAAAAAAAGAAACATCAAAAAGCGATATAACTTCTCCGGAAGTTTAAAGCTGGAGTAGGAAGTTGATTACCTGAATTGTGAGTTATTTGTACCATTCTTGGCAGTCAAAAATGCTGCCATGATCACAACGATTAATTGGTTTATTAAAGGTGATTAACATTTACAAGGAATTGAATTTTCAGAGTCCACCACCTCCCCAATGTGTCAGGGAGATGAATTGACTGGAGTATAGTTCGGATCTTATGCTAATGGTGGGTACTTCGGCCAGGCAACCAACAATAGCATGAAGTGGCAACACTCTGTATTCACTCAATTCGGTTTCGGACAACGGACAATAACGGATGACTGAAACGCGTTAATACTCTCTCTGTCCATCATCAAAACAATTCTCCATAACATTGTTACTAAACATCAATATATTCTGCTGAATGCTACGCCGATGTTTGAACTATTAAACAGCAGTTTAAAGCATTTGACTAATATACAGTTAAATCTCTATTTAATGGACATTTAATTTGATAATTTCTTCATTTAGCAACTTTATTTTCAGTGCTGAACTACTAATTCTACATTTACGAACTTCAGAATGTTTTTCACTTAACGAGGCGTTTTAACAGGGATTTTCAACTTCGCTAAATAGTGGTCCAGCTGTATATGATTCTATGACTAGATTATAATCCAATTAATTATGTATAATTAAATAAATCACAATTTAATTAACTATGTATAATTATGACGAGAGATGAATAAAGTGATATATAATGAACTTGTATAATAAACTCTCTTTCTCTGACTCTATATGTGTGTACTTGTGTGTGTGTGCGCGTGTGTGTTCTATAATATAGGAGTTCAATTCTTAATGTTTAATTTCAGTTCCTGGAATTGGAACTCCACCATATGAGAAAAATATTAGCTGCTTACAGAGTCATATAAAATGTTATGTGCCAAAATTGCTTTTGTAGCTCTCTTGGACGAACAGCATAACGTGATCTCTAACCAACGACGCCCTTTATTTTCTCAAAACTTTAACGCAAATCCAAGTGTCAAACCAATCTTTCAGAGTTACATCATCATCATTGTGGCCGCATGTTGAAAAGGTATAAAGGGTTTTCCCAGAAGAAAAGGTTCTGTACTTTTGTCACCGATTCCAAAGACACTGAGGCGATTAGTGAAAACATTAACTCTGTCATATTTTTCAGAGAATATAGATAACACTCCCGGAAACAGACTTCAATATTCATTCGCATAAAGAAGTCGTAGTGGAAATCAGAAATCAATCAACACTATCATCATTTAAGTAGTGAAATATAAAAATAGCGTTACTGAAGTTTGTTGAGGCCCTGCGGTGGCGCAGTGTGGTAACGCGTTCTCCTATTGCGCGGCTAATCCGGGTTCGACTCCCAGCAGTGCAAAAAGAACGCTTACTCAGAGATCTCATAAAGATCGCACTGCTCACTGTAGTCCGGGGTTTGGTTCCCTAGGCCTTAAGAGGTTCGGATTCCTCGGAAAACAGTAGGTCCCGGCGCAGCATGACCACTGTAGTCTTTGAGCCGTAAAACCAAAAAGAAAGCGAAGTTTGTAGTAATTTAGAAACGGTTATTTGTGTGTATCTAAGGGCGACAAAACTTGAAGTTTTTCTACCCAGGAAATAAAATATCAAACACTGGGCCCCCTGCTAGAATGAAACTCGAATTATATGCGTAATGGCTCAACACGTTGCATATATTCCACTACAGCGTACAAACGGTTGCATTCTCACGCCTTATTATATATTTTTACACATTTAAGCTATATTTTTCAATGTTCAACATCGTTTCAGGTGCTTTTGTTTGGTTTACTGCAGAATTAGATCTTTGTAAACCAATATTCCGAGTTTTTAAGACTTCAGACATCATGATCGAAGTCTAATACGTGGTTCTAGAGACGAAATTTTAAACTTTTTAAGTGGACATTAATTCGTTCGGTAGTTATTATTATTATTATTATTATTATTATTATTATATTTTGGCAAATCCACAGTCCAGCTTTTCTTTGAATGGCTTCTTCCATTTAATTGCTATCTTTCTCAAGGGCTTCAGGTAAGTAGACATGCCTATGTATGATGTGAGCTGTCCCCAGAAGGGCGGCATTTTGATGGCATTACTTGCCTTGAATAGGTTAATGTGGTGTTCTAAATTTTTGAGAATCTCGCCCAATACGCCCACTAGAGTTGTTAAAAACAGTCTTCTTCCTCCAAAGTGCCTCTGCCTCGATTTTCGAGAAATGGGAAACATGGATATGGGAAAATTAATAAACGTGACGATTGACAAAGTTAGATATAATTGTCCTTTCCTAGGTCAACATAGTTACCACTGAAGTAGTTGTTAGTTGACTACAAATGGTACAATACATGAATGAATAAATAGCTACGTAAAGAAAGGATTTTATTTCTGCCTTCGCCCCCCCCCCTGGATTACTGGCGCGTCTGCACACTGCTCTTCCTTTACTTTCATTTCTTAAATTTTCTCATTACCGCCTTCCCCGGTTTGTCTTCTGTCCCTGGTTAACTATCCATTTCGCCCTATCCTACAACACTTTCTTCCTAAGTTCTTTTTCTTGCAATGGATACATGTTCATTTTTTATGGGGCTTATATATTTTTTACATGAAGCGTTGTTTGTATGTGTTCTGTACTTCTCCAAGTTTTGTGGCAGGATTTTTTTTCCGTCTGGGAAGGTCAAAGTTTCTTTGTAGCACTTCGTCCGGTCAGAATTCCGTCTTCCTTCCTCCGACCTCCCTTTTTACTTTCGCATGCCAACTATCCTACTGTTGGTTTGGCTTCCTTTTCAGCTTCATGTTTGGCTTCTTCTTCCATAAGAGTGTCTCAATATCTTCGACTATGAAGATTGACGATGGAATCCCTTTGACTTTTAGGATCAGAGATGTAAATTTTCTTCCTTTTCTTGGAGCATGTTCGTGCTGTTTTCACTGGTGACCAACGTCTGGAGACTATTGGTCTCTTGTGACGGCTGGGCGATCTCCTTCACATCTCGTGAATTCTCTTCGCTCTGGAATTATCCAGCTAGAAATGCAGCCAACTTTCCCATTCCTTTGATGCACAATCAAGAAATACCCAGGATTTATATCCTTATAGTATCGCTTTACTAAAGATAATTATAGGTTACTTAATATGCTATCGATATGGGTTATCTTATAGACCATGCGTATAAATTTTCTAGCGAGGTATCATATAGGTTATCTAGCGGGCTATCACATAAGTTACCTAGCGAATTATTATATTGGTTTTCTAGTAATCTGTCATATAATTCCATAGATTGCAATAAAAAAAGGCTATATAGTCAGAAGGAGAGAAAGAAGTAGCTATGACTGAATCATCTTCAGAAAACAAGTAAAATCTATAATTGCCTGTTAATTTATAATTCATGCGATTTTTTCAACTCATTTAGCAATCAGTAGACAATCAGTATTTTTAAAGAGTACATTAGAGTTATAACTTTAAAAATATATTTTATATATTCTTTTATGAAAGCTAAAATTTATAGATCAAGTATAATTCTTAATTTAAACATTTATTTAACAGCACTTCAAATCATTCCACAAATTGCAGCTGAAACTAGAGCATGATGATCAGAATGTTTCGTTTTTAAAAATAAATAATTTATTTTCTAACTGGTTCATGGTATTTCGTGATTATTGACTCCAAGTGAATTTATAATGTGTGCATCGCTACTTTCTCTGGGTGTTATTATTTTATGCTATTCTTATCGTTTTGTATTTTCAGCTTAAATTAATCCTTTTGTTTATGTTTGTTCCTGTTTCGTAACCTTTCTGACGGAAGTAATCGGTGAGAATACCGCCGCTTTACTGCAGTTTTTCTTTATTGTTATCTTGTATCGCCGTTACATCTTAAGCTGAAAATCCTCGCTGAAGAAAAGACATTCACAGTTTGTTTTTTATTACTAAAAAAACACAACAATGGTTTCAGTCAACGGAAATTATCGCTTTTGCGGAATGATTTTCCTCTCTTTTTTCCCCTCTTTCTTTTTCCTCTCTCTTTTTTTTAAAGAAGCCCTTAAGTTTTAAATAATTTGATGACGACACTGCGCATTATTAAATTAATTGAAAAGAAACAGCAAATTAACACAATTTTAAAAAGTTCAATCGTTTACAGACTGCTTCAGTAGCCCTGTGCTATTTTCGTCAGAACGGCTGACGATATACGCACAACGTGTAATGACAAATACGTGTTACAAACGGTGGTTACAGTTTGCAGGTATATTAAAATGAACGGTAAAAATAAATACAAACGCATGGGTTAAGGGAAACGTCTCTGGTAATCGAACGTTAAGTTTAGAGAAAAGTCTTTAGTAGTAAACCATGAGCTTAAAAAGAAACAAACAGCAGAATAAAATTATGCTGTATGGGATGAAATGCGCCGTGAGACAGTAAAATCATTTAATGAAGAATTATTGTTCGATATGGGGAGAAAGTCCTTCCAAAAAGGAGAAATGAAATTCGATGGCAACTGATCATTAACGGTCTTATTAGCGTTGGCGATTATATGTAGAGCTTCAAAAAAGTTGAGTCCAGTGGAAAGAAAACTTTTTGGATAAGCTGCACTTTATGAAATAAAAATTTATGGCCGAATTCCCACGAATGTTTAGCTAAAGCAGATCTGTGGAATTCTTGTTTCTGAACATAAACGTCATATTCTTTTAAACGAATTCGTAAGGTCCTGCGTGTTTGGCCATTGTATGCACGATCACATTGGCAAGGAATGAAATACTTCTCTCGTTAGTTCCTCTTCGCCTGCGCTGAAAACTCTCTGCATACTCTTTGTGCCTAAAATATCTACTAAGATTGTTTCCAGCCCATGTAAGTTTAATTTTCATATTGTGTTCACTCTCATTAATAAATTGGGTTTCTCCAAATTCAAATACGCCATCCTTGTCTTTGATTTTTGGGGAATTTATTCCATTCCTTGCCTATGTATGTGATCGTGTCTACATTAGTCAAACACGCAGAGCCCTATGAACTGGTTTAAAAGAACATGACACTGATATTCAGAAACAAGAACTCCACAGCTCTGCTTTGGCTAAACACTTGTGAGGATCTGGCTATAAATTTTTATTTCATAAAGCACAAATTATCCAAAAAGTTTCCTTTCCACTGGACCTCAACTTTTTTTGAGGCCTTACATATAATCGCCAACGCAGATAACGCCGTTAATGACTAGTTACCGTCCAATTTCATTTCTCCCTTTTGGAAGAACTTTCTTCCCACATCGAATAATGATTCTTCATCAGCTGTTTTTACTGACTCACGGCGCATTTCCTCCCATACAGAATAATTTTATTCTACTAGTCTGTTTCTTTTTAAACTCATGTTTTACTACTAGAAACGTTTCTCTAAACTTTACGTTCCATTACAAGAGACGTTTTCCTTAACCCATGTGTGTGTGTATTTATTTTTACTGTTCATTTCATTATACCTGTAATCTGTAACCGCCGTTTGTAACACGTATTTGTTATTACACATTGTGTGTATATCGTCGACCGTTTTGACGAAAATAGCCCAGAGCTATTGAAACAATCTGTAAATGATTAAACTTAATTAAACTGTGTTAATTTGTTGTTCCTTTTCAATTAATTTAAGTTTTAAGTTTTTTTAGTTTACAAATTTCGAATATAATTTTGAATGACTGAATGAATGAATGAGAGACAGATAGGGAGATGGAGGGAACGAGAAAGGAAGGAGAGAGAGAGAAAGAAAGGGGAAGAAAGTAAAAAAATTCATTGCAAATGGTAACGTATAAATAACATGTATATTTGTTAAATAAAGCTATATGAATTTAATTAGTAAAAGCGTATAATAATATGAAACGTTTTACTCCAAGGTATATTTTTTAGCTCTTGTAGATGCAAATTTTTCAGTAACTTCAGTAAAATCAACTAACCTGTTTAGCTCAATCACTTCAAATGCACAAAATCGCCATATAATCGCCGGTTGCTCCGTATATTCAAAGAATATACAAAGTGTGACCTTTGTAAAAATCGCCCTTTTCTTTAAAAGCTGGCGAAACGAAATTAGCCGCATATAGGGCGCACGCGCGAAACGGTATCTGCGGACTGGACAAAAATATACCCTATGTGATTCCATGAATATACTGCCAGAAAAAAAAACCACTCTGCCCTAAAAAAATATAGGTCCAGAAAATGTACCACAAAGGAAGGAAATAAGATTTTACTTTACTTTGTAGTCGTCAAAAATTATTTATTTATTTCCGAAAGATAAAAAGAAAGTCTAAATTTGGAAAAATGAATAAATAAAATTGCCATTCTACAAAGCGCAGGGCCCAGGGCTATTCAGCCGCATTCAGGCACATTCAGCCACGTCGGTCAAATCGGCTTAAGAACGATCGATGGGCATTATCTCCGCTTTACTATAGTTTTTCTTCATTATTATCTTTTATTGCAGTTAAATCTTAAGCTGGAAATTCTCGCTGAAGCAAAAGACACTTACAGTTTGCTTTTTTATTACTAAAAGAACTCAACAATAGTTTCAGTTAACGGAAATTATCTCTAATGTGGAATGGTATTCCTCGTCCTTCAAATTAGAATAGAGGTGTTCTGAATGAATGAATGAATGAATGAATGAATGAATGAATGAAATCTCATTTAAACTGGAATCGCCATAAATAATACACGTGATAAATGCCCTAATAAATAATAAATACACGCTAAATAACAAAAATCACATGTAATGAATACGTGATTAAATACACGTGAATATAAAAAAAAATGTACACTGCCCCCATGGGCGGATTTACCATTTTGCCGCCTCAATGCTACGTTTTGCTGCCCCACCCCAATCAGTTGTAGGAACATAAAAATTGTTACATTCAATATACGCCAAAAACTTTTGTATTGACAATAAATATGTTGAAAAACAAACTCATAAATTGAAACATAAACATTAAACAATATTAACTTATATTGAAGTATTATCTCTTCTTTGCATATAATAAATCAAATTCAATTTTATTGAAATAAATTTTAATTTTAGCAAAAAATAAAAGCCCATCGAACACTGGTATTTAAATGGAAAGCATGACGTCTAGCTTTCTTTTCGGCGAAACTTCCGATTACATCATCGTATGGTATTGATTTTGTTATTTCAGATTCAATACACAAAATTTTGCCGCCCTAGTCTATAGCCTAGTATAGCCTATTGGGGAATACGGCACTGCACTACCTTAATATGAAGCTGCTATACCATGGTTCGGTAAATCATGTTATATCATTCGTCCAGTCTCAGATGTGGCAATGGACCGTCGTCATATTCAACCATTACCATGCTACTGTTAGGATATAATAATCTCTTTAAATTTTCTTTGAACATACATGTTTCTGAAATAATTTATCTTCAGGTTATTGTAATCTTCCTTCCAATTTCATCCATGTTTACTCAGATATCGTAAGTCCTCAACATCTTCAAGATATCCGGTCCTGAATTTTGCATTTTTCCATCGTTAATCAATCCTCAGGATGCATGAGCGCCCGTATGAGTGGGCAGAGGGGAAGTTCGAGCCTCACCTAGCCTTCAAATATTTGATTTGCTTGATTCTGCTATGAATTTACTTTGAAAAAATTTACAGTCACAAAATAAGGTATCTTTCAGTTTACTACTAATTGTAAAGCAGTATCTATTAATTTTTGTAGCATTTTAGCATCTTGTATAATTACTAAGATGTTTGACAGCCTTAAGAAGGAGGTAATAATTTTTCAGCCCCCCCCTAAAAGTACTCATATGGGCGCCCATATTAGGATATACAGCGAATTCTGTCTATAATCATATTTTCCCGACAAATACAGGGTGTATCATGTTCAACTCCGATATAGTTTGACAGTCCGTTGAATATAGTTATAACCATATTTCACTCTACTTGCACATTCACAGGTTTTGACTTCAACAACAATACCTTGAACCCTTAGTTTTTTGGGGGGTTTTTCAACACGTCTTTTAGATTTTTTTACATCTTCGCTTGTTCCATGTATCGTTCTATACTCTATTTTCTATTAAACTCTTACCGCTAATCCGTATGATATTCGCAAAACATGTTGACTAAATGTATTTCTTTTCAAGGACAAATTTAATTTTTTTTAAGAGTGTTTCTTTCAAATTCAATGCAGTCTAAGCCAGAAATTAGCCTTATGAATTATGATTAATTATAGAAGAGACAATTTGGGTTATCAAGTTTAATTACATTTATTATATTACTTAAAGTTTTTTAATTAAATATTTTATTCGGAAAAAATAATGCCAAACAACAGAAGATTATAGAATTTACCTTCTAAGGTAAAAAAATTAAAATTTTAGCTTCTGTCGAATACTTTGAAAATTGCATTGTGGTGAACATCTTTCTCTTTTTCAAATGAAATTCTAAAGGATGCGAATTTTAATATTGACGCTTTTAAAACTTCAAAGATTATATCTCAACAACAGAAAGCAAAATACATGTCGAACATATTAATAAGGTTTCTAAAAGTATTACTATTCTCTTCAAATTTTGGAAATGTGAACTAGCATTCTGAAATGCAAATCAAATATGAATACTTCAACATCGTGATAAAATGCGAATATTTTAGGAAGAAATTCATTTTCCTAATATCGTTGTCATTGAAATACGTTTTATTATACAAGATAATTCGATGTAGCATTACGCAAATTAGATTTATGAATAGAAGTCAATTATATTTAATTATATTTTTTTATTATTATAATTATTTTATCATTACAATTATTTTTTTATTATGATAATTTCTTTATCATGTTAAAAAACGAGAGGGGAAAATATTTGTTATAATAGATTTCAAACTAGAAAAAAAAGTTTCTATCCAGAAAGGTGAAAAGTAATTCATTGTAAAAAAATAATAATATATGATTTTTTTTCCAACACTCACAATTTAGTCCTTCCAGCCTGTGTTATTCAACAGTCATACAGGCCTGCACAAAAGTTTAGACACAACACAAATTTGAGTATAACAAAATACTATTAAAACTGAAGAAGTAGGAACTTTAATATTACGAAGTATGAACACATGTAATATGCAAATTAAAAATTTGAGAACAGAAATCACATCAGTAGCGAACTTGCTGCAATATATAACTTAAAATAAGTAAAATATGTGGCACAAAAGTTTAGGCACAAACATAAATTTTAGCACTTGCATAAGGAAATGAACAATTTTAATAATCAATGTAGCCACCATTACTTCGTATTAGATTAAATACGCGGTCGTTCATTGAAAGCACAAGATTTTGAAAGGTTTCTGGTTCAAAATTAAACCACGCTTCTTCTATAGCCTTTTTAAGTTCTAAAACGGACGGATATTGCTTTCCATTGGCATACACAACATTCGTTAGTATGCCCCATACATTTTCGATGGGATTACAGTCAGGACTAAGAGCAGGCCAATCGAGAACTGTAATATTTTTAGCGCTCATCCATTCTTTTGTTGACCTGGATGTGTGGATGGACGCATTATCTTGTTGGAAAACCCAGTTTCGTCCACATAAAAGTTCGCCAAAAGGTAATAGGTGACTTTCAAGAGTTGCCTGGTATGCCTTGGAATCTTGTTTTCCATTCAAAAACGCCAAAGAAGTCTGTCCATTGAAGCTAAAGGCTCCCCAAACCATGACTGAACCTCCTCCTTGACGTCTGCTGAACCGACTTAAGGGGCGTTTTCGAAGATCGTGCCAGTAGTGCGAAAGGCCATCGGGACCATCTAAGTTCCACTTTTTTTCATCACTAAATAACACCTGCAGCCATTCGTCACTGTATGATATGTGCTGCCTTGCCCATTGTAGTCGTGCTTGTTTATGATGTAATTGCAAGCAGGGCTTGCGGCGCATTTTTGCATATCTCAAATGCCTGCATTCTACAATCCTTCTACGTATGGTTTCTCTTGACACTCGCATTGCTAACGTGTTTTTTATTTGATTTGCAGACAGGCTTTCATTTGAAGCCAATCTTCGTATTTGTCTATCATCCCGAATGCTGGTCACTCGAGGCCTCCCAGATCGTGATTTTGGTTGATACTGATCACCCCGGGATAACACTCGATAAATGCCTCGCTTTGAACGGTTCAATGCAACAGAAATTTGAGTAACAGATTTACCTTTAGTTTTCAGCCTCCAAATCTTCAAAATCTCGTCATTCGTAAATTGCTTTGACTTCGGCATCGTTCTAAGCATTCTAAATTATTTCAGGCCTTATATAACAACTCTGGGAAACGCCCCTTCGATCACTTGGGAACTTCGCGCCGTTAATTTGCATAAATCTGACATATGTGCCTAAACATTTGTGGCATGCAGATTCCAATATTACGGTGTTGGGATATTTTGTTTCAGTACTTTTGGTAATCTTTTAAGTTGCACAATTTATTATTGGTTCTAGGATTATTTAGATACAATATCGGCGAAGTTCAATGCAAATTCTCGCTTTTATTTATAATTTGCCTCTGTGTCTAAACTTTTGTGCAGGCCTGTATCAATAAAGGCAGTGGGCTCCATTTTGAACAGGGGGTGCAGAACAGAATTTGTGATGGTCTTGGAATAACACACTTCGTTTATCATGAAAGTTTAAATTTTTTACAGTGAAAAAATATATTTTGGGTGGGTCGTAACCCTTGTGTCCGCCCTTGATATGAACTGGGGTGGACTTCAAAATATAATGTTACGAACGCATATAATGAATCCCATATTTATTTTATGCACCCAATATTTATCGTTTTAAATCTGAAGCACTTTTTGCTCACGATAATTCATTTTTCATCGCATTATAACTCGCTACGCTCATAACACTTTATCGCATTATAACTTGCTACACTCATAATACTTTATCGCATTATAACTCGCTACACTCATTACACTTCATCCTATTATAACTCGCTACACTCATAAGACTTGATCTCATTATAACTCATAAGTTCTTAGGATTGCCATAAAAGAGAAGCACCTGATAACTTTCGTATCCAAGACCTGTATGGGAAAATGAATCAAATTTATGCTAAAACCAGTTTTACGTAAAAACAAATTTCATCAGTATAAAATCCTTATCTTTTTTTTTTCAACCTGTCAAATCGATATTGGGCCGCTAGAACTGTAATGGCCAGAAAGCTAGAAAATGGCGTTGGATAAAAAAAAAACATCATTACAATCCTACTAATGAAACGTCCCTTCTTAAATTAAAAAGCCCCATTTAACGAATAAGCCTTTCTTGTT
This sequence comes from Dysdera silvatica, assembly GCA_006491805.2. Taxonomy (NCBI): domain Eukaryota; kingdom Metazoa; phylum Arthropoda; class Arachnida; order Araneae; family Dysderidae; genus Dysdera; species Dysdera silvatica. Next base: position 96,233,249 of record QLNU02014176.1, read on the forward strand.
ATTTTACCTCTGAAATAACATCATAAAAATTTTCCTTTTTTTAAATAGAGGTGTTCCAGAAGCACATACAATCCATGACGTGATTTAAAGATTTAAATTGTTTTTTTTTAAATGACGCGAAACATCTCAT
>QLNU02014176.1:96237304-96292923 GCA_006491805.2 Dysdera silvatica
TATTGATCATGAAATTTCTTCGATTGTCTCAACGTGATTCTATATATAACAACAAAAGGTTTCTAAAGGGTTCAGGCGCAGTAATTGGGGAGAGCCTGGCTATTATAGAGCTTCTTTCTGGGCCCAGGCAGGAGAAAGGAGTTCTATAACAAGCTACGTGCCTCGGGATTTACCTTCTAGAAGCTCATGGGTAATGTTTATATGTTTGATCATTCAAATAAAATTACTGTACTCAAATCGCTGAATGAGATTCTACATTTTGAACTTAATTAAATATTTATTTTTTCCTAAATATTCTTATTTACTTATTGCACATATTAGTCTCAATGTTACGTGCCTTTTTATATTGAACTAACTCTGCAATTTTTTTAAGACACATAATGTATCAATTGCACCATAACACTACTATCTCTTTGCTATGTTCTGGTTATAAATATTAAAATATTGTTCGTGTATATATTAGTAGTAAAATACATAATTTTGTCTCGCACTTTATTGTAGATGCCATTATATTCTCTGTAATTTTGCTCCCCTTTCTTGATAAACAGAAGTAAAATTTTGATTTATACGTACTTAGTTCTATAGAAATACCTTATTTAATACAATTTTAATTATGAATCTTTTTCTAAAATTTTTTTTGAAATAAAATTTTTCCTGTTTTTCCGAGACTGCACCTTGTCGATGCGCCTTCATATAACATGCTTTTATATTTGCTTTTCGTTCTTCGTTTTGTTTACTTATTTCTTGTTCTTTTAGGTTTGTTCTTTCCTTTTTTTTATGTTCTTCCCACCTAGTGTTTCCACTAGCAGCCCTTGCGGCCAACCCTTAACACTTGCCAATAATCAACTATATCGAAATAACTAAGTCCTTGAAATAAAATTCATTTGTTCAGTGACTTACTGGATGAAATAAATATTCCGGTTCACTTTATCTGTGTCACAGAGAGACATGATTTCAAAACCACCATTTCTTAATCATAAAACAGTATAACTTCGGAGAGTCATCGGAACAGATGTGGAGGTGATGGTGGCAATCTTCTTACACCGTATGTTGTCATACACTGTTATGCCACAGTGGTGTATTATCTATGATGAGGTTGAAATTGTTTGCTTAAAATCTAGTTATATTTATATAGTGTATCAATTTATAGACCACCGGATGGTAAATTGGATAATTTTTTGTGGTGCCTGCAGGAATTAGTCATTTTTTTAATAATTAAAAACTTAAACTCATAATAATGGGTGACTTTAATATTGCTATTAGATCTGATAAAAATATTAATTTAAAAATCTTAAAGTGTGGCATTTGCTAATGGATTTAATTTTACAAATAAAGACACAACAAGAAAAACAGCGAGTTCTCAAACATTAATTGATCTTTGTATAATAAATACCTTACAGCAATTCTCAGGAGTGCTCACATATCATATCAGTAACCACTTACCAATCTTTTTAACCATTAAAACCCCAGTTTTGCATCGTTCAAGAGATAGGGATAGGGTTTTGTTTTCTTTTCAAGACTTATATGAAAATACTTCTCTACATTCAAATGAAAATTAACAAACATTGACTGGTCAACAGTCCTATCACTAAACAATGTTCATGATGCCTATGAATTATTTCTTAACATTTTTAATAATTCATATATATTAAATGTTTCCCCCATAGGAAAATAACCAGAAGTAAACGAATTAGAAAGCCTCATATAATTAATCTATTTCTGAAAGAAATTTGAACAAAAAATAAGCTATTTCTACTTTCATGAAGAGTAAATCATCTGAACACCTCATCGCCTTTAGCCTCTTCCCCAGCCAACAATAGAAAACTGAAGAATGCCAAACAGTTATACTACAGTGAATTATTTATTAATACCAATAATGAAAAAAAAATGGTCCAAACTAAATCAATTCCTAAAAAAAAAGGGTAAGACTTCTAAAAATACACTTGATAACTTTACTTGTGATAATCGGCTCATTACTAATCAAGAACAAATACTTACAGCTTTTAACGACTATTTTATTAACTTTCCTTTTAACGTAATGCTAAATCAAGCTAATATTTCAAATTTTGACAATAATTGTTTTAGATTTAATGTTGTGGACCCGCTTTTTCCCCTTGCCTATTTCCGGTCATAAGATCGCTATGATTATTGGTGAACTGAAGGCCTTTAATGGGCTCTGGACATGATTCATGAATGAGTGGACCTCGTTTATCTTGAAAATGCGGCTACTGCACTTGTGCATTTATCAAACCAATGTGAATTTGGTATCAGCAATACATAAGTAATGCCCGTGAAGTATATGTCACCTACTACTATATGGCAGACGCTGGCTAAGGTATTGTGATACTATCTAAAGTTTGGTGAGGCAAATATACGTTCGGTGATGGCTTTAGGTAATATGCCGGTGTAAGCCCCTACCCCCACCGCTGTATATTAATTATTTTAAGCCCTTTTGTTGCGCAGTTTTATTTGTTTTTTACTATTTCTACTGATCTCCTCAATAGGTTACTGAATCTGATTTAAAAAGAATACTGAATATTATTACAAGGCGAAAAGCCTTGATAAACATTACATTTTCCTTACAACAAATAACGTGTAATTAAACCAAAAGTACTCTTTCTGAGAAGCCAAAAACTAAATTATTTTATTATAAAAAGTAAAGCCTTTCGTGAGTTTCAATAAGCTGGAATGTCCTCTGTACAGTAAGACAAACCATCCAATTTTATGCAGTTTTTCTTTCCTAATATCATATCTGAAGTGTCATATTCCATCATATAAAGAATCCGTACATAGCATTCATTTTATATCAGCCTATATTTATTCTTATCGGTTTCAGAAAACGCGTGGAAGTAAACTACATAACTACATATTGCATTCAGAGAACTTATAAAACATCGCTCTGATTTATTGAAATTATTTAAGAATAAGCGCTTAGATGATCCAATTGGATTTGGCCTTGTCTGCACTTCGGGGTCGTTAGGCCGTTTTGGTGCTTCCCCTGGCGTGACTCCCAGTGCGACGGCACTGATCGCATCGCCCTTAACCTGTTATTGCTCATATGTTAACGTTAAAAAATGAAGCATTTTTTTATGTACTATGTGAATATTTAACTCCAATTTTAAACAGAAGGAAATCTGTTCTAAAATTAAAAAAAAAGGCTTTCCTTAATAACGTTTCAAATCCGTTTTTCTGCCTAAGGAATTCCACTTGCATAAAATAAAGCACACTTTTCTACAACCTACACACAAATAAAAATTTCACTTAAGCCCATAATCCATTTTTCATTGAATTTTGTAAGGAATTTCCAGCATTGCAACGACCTCTAGCCCAATTAAAAGCACCGGGTCTCGAGTTCGAATCCCCGTACACGCCAAAGACACTTTTTATTTTATTTTCAAACTTCAACCGTTTCCGAAACTGTAGATTGCATCAAATGGACCATACATTTTTGAACGCGAGGCATATTTTTCAAAGTTTTTGAGAAGTATATTTCATTTTTAAATCCACTTTTAAGACTAACTGAAACTCACATCTTTAAGTACTAATTGTCCAAGGCGGTCCTAGAGTTTGCGAACCCCAAGGCAGGGTATATTGCGGGAGGCGCAGATAAGATGACCCGTATATAATGAGGAGCTTGGGACCAAAGAAAATGCTCACTGTATCCGACCCGCAAATATCTTGTTCACTAGAAATGATTGAATTCTATCGTATTTAAACATTATATCAAACAAAATCGGTATTTTCCTCGCTATATCCGGAAACTGGCTAAATGTATGCTCGTTATAAGTGGGTCCTACCTTATTTAAAAGTTTCCTAAATGTTTTTGATTGAGAGGAGATGACGTGGGGAAAAGAAGGGAATAAACGAACTAATAAAAGAAAATGAAATAAACATTGAAATGTTGATCATATTCAATCAATGACCCAAATGTCTATAATAGTATATATTAAAACGCATTTAATTTGAAAATTGCGACTTACTTGGGCTTCATAACCAAATTATTGTACGATAAGGCTTATTCATAACTAAAATTGTTTACAAACACTTCATACAATTTATTTACTTTTTACGTCTGTAGCGCGACAGGTGATTTGGGACGGGATAAATGACTTGACGAGACCTCCAAATAAATTACACTTAAACGTAGGTCTTAACAATAAGATCAATAATATATATTATATTTAAGTTTTTCATCCGTTGCAGATTTGTGAAAATGCTATTTTGAAATTAAAAAATAACTAAATCGGTCCAGACGTGTTATAACACGTCTGGGTTGATTTAGTTGTTACGTAGGCAGACTGACTTTAGTAACAATATGGAAATTATTCTCCAAAAAAATTGTCTTCTTTTCAGTCACGTATGTCCACCCTACTTAAAATTTCTTCTCGCGTTAACTGTCAGACGTCCTTCTCAGTCGTCGGCTATAAATCAAACTTCGTCTTTTGTTGCAGAAACAAGGCTCTCTGGATACAAAGCTAGATCGCTGAAAAAAGGGGCGTGGCAAGAGAGGCTCAAATCTCCTGCGTTATTTCATTGCCGGTACCAGCGCACCCCATGAAGCTGAACGGAAAAAAAATTACGTAAAAGAAGATGGAAAGCTACGGATTGTACTAGGTACACCATAACATTGAAATTAGCAGAGTTGGTGCGAAAGCAGGGGGAAAAACCCCTTACGTACGCACTTGAGCCGACGAATCTATTTAATAATTTGAAGTTATTTTTAGAGCCTAGATAGCTCAGTGCTACAGTGTTGGACCACTAACGGTCAAGGGTTCAAGTCCTTTTTCAGGTGTCTCGTGATTGATTTTGTCTTATAGTGCCATAGTGGTAAGGCATTCAATTCTCAGGCCATTAACCCGGGTTCGATTCCCAGTGGTACTGTAGACAGCTTGGCATTTTTCAACCTACTGTACATTGGGGCTTGAATCCCTGGGTTATAGTCTCAGAAAAATGCAGGTCCTAGCCCAGTATAGTCTTAGTAGTCCTTGTACTGTAAAACAAGCTAAAAATAAGTTAATTTTAAACTCTTAAAAATTATTTTGAAGAAACTTAAAAAATTTGAAGGGAAAAAAATCAGGTTAAAGTGCATAGTCGGTCACACGTCTTCTCTTTCCTCCTGAAAATTGCAGTAGATCGGCTTGTGACATCATACTTAGGTGTCTCGTCTGTACTATCACCATTTGCTTTCGCTTTGCGTTTCTGAAAGGCTGTGTTTCGTACGTTGCAGCAAATTTAATTTTTTGGTAGTGGGCCCCCTACAGGTCATTTACTAATTCAGAAAAACTACCCTGCCTAAAAAACTGATCCAGCATTTAAACTATTCAAGCATAACTCGAAATCTATCAAATGGACAGAGAGGGGTTTACTCCCATTAACCCTTCTCTGATACAGGTGAGAATAATTTTTCAGGTATGAATTTTGTAAAAAGTAAATATTAACCCAAAAAATACCGTCAACAACATGTTTGAAGGTGACTTCGGTCTTTGCCTTTGACAACATTGAAAAAAAAAAATCAATAGTGTGATAGACTACGCAGTTTTACCCAAAATTTTTATATAGAAACCATTTCTTCATTGTATGGAGATCATTTTTAATAAAAATGTGAACGTCCCGATGAAAAATTCGCTATATAGAGAGACTACTATATTTTTCTGTACATGCATACACTGAAAGTCTATATATAGTAGAATCCTGCTTAACGTTTATGATAACAATCCACGTTATGCTGTGGCTATAACATAAAGTAAGTATTAAATCCACATATGTAAGCAGTAATATGTGCAAGCAGTTCATAAGAGAGTGGTTATAACACCATAATTAGCCTTTTTTATTGAAATGTTACATCAATATAAATTTTTTACTTTATGTAGCCAAACCAGTAACGTGAGTAGGTTATGACTTCCATCAACCTTCCTTTCGCGTAAGTCATTTGGTATGGGGAAGGTAACTGGAGAAAGAAACGGTGAAATTAAAACATAGTTACCGTGGATAGCAGGTTATTAAAATGACATTTCATGTTTTATACTTTACGGGTTTTTTTTATATGAAATGATAAATATTTGTACTAATTTTTCTCTGTTGCATATTATTGTATATCTCAATTGCTAACGTAGGAGGAATCTCATACATTGTCCTAAACATTTGCTATTTTTGTACTGAGATGCTCGCTATTACACTGAAAATCATGTGTTAAAAATCTATTAAATATTTTTCGGTGGAGGTTGGCAGCTATGCAATGTTAATGTCAATATATGTACCAGTTCACAAGCACTTCTAAAATTATATGATTGTAATTATTTCAAGTACCCAGCCCCCTTTCAGTTTTAAAAACGAGTTGTTTGTTTTTTTGTCACAGTATTTATAATCTTTTAACATTAAGTTTTTATTTTATATAAATCGAACACTACGCAGATTAAATTAAACAACAATATAAATCAACGTTTATTGGCGTAGTGATACCAGCGCCGATGGTATGGCGTGATTAGATGGTGAAACGTTCGAAAGAAAATAAATATTTCTGCGTTCGGTGGGACCTGAACCTTGAACAGGTAGAGCCTCCGCCCGGCAAGTGGAAGGTCGTGGGTTCAGGTCCCACCGAAGGCAGAAATATTTATTTTCTTTCGAACGTTTCACCATCTAATCACGCCATACCATCGGCGTTGGTATCACTACGCCAATAAACGTTGATTGATTGACATTGTTGTTTGATTATTAAGGCTGTCCATAAACATTTGTATCCCCAATATTTAAGTACTTTCTTTCATAAGCTATTATAACAGCAGTTTATTAACATAAAAGAAGGTACTTTGTTTTGCATGAAATTGATATTTGTTAAAAAAAATGTGTATACTAATTAAATAAACATTGATAAACCTTGAAAGTGTTTGTTTTTTGTGCATTTTCTAGATATTTGTAAAAGAAATAAGTTTATATGTATGCACAAACATAATAATTTGTAGCAATTACCTGCTTTAATAAGCAAAACCATTTTCAGGCAGTCAGCTGCGTAGAAAAATTATTTTTATTGCTCAAAAACTTGACGTTCCAATTCGATCTATGCGAATTATCAGAAAAAAATTAATTACATGAAGAAATTGAAAAAGTGCCGAATATACATAACTGGCGGAAACAGTATTTACCTATGTTCAAAGGAATTATTATAAAAAGTGTAAAGACGAATTTAGAAACCAAAACAAAATGAAATAGAAAATGGATATTCACGCGTTACAATTTTGTTAGAATGGTTAACCAAACAACAGGAATGATTTTAGCATCATATCTATTGAACTTATTAGGATGCTTGATGATCCCTATTGCTTCTCTGTATAATCTGGGCCAAAAATTAGTTGATTTTGCGAGAACTTTAGTATGATCAAAAAGGATTAAATGGTTATTTAAAATTGAATGTTCTATAATTACCCACTTAATAATGTTTATTTTTCAAGAGGCTTTCCTGCTCACGTCTTCGACACGCAATGGATCGATCTGTTTGCCCTATGTATAACTGTCCACAAGAACAAGGAATTTGTATACACCAGGAATTTTGAATGTATCCACTGGTTCTTTAACCGAACGTAGGAAATTAAAAATCTTGTTTTTTGAAATAAATACTGTATCAATATTGTTTCAATAGCAAACGGCTAGTTTTCTACAGCCCCATAACAATTTTTCTTAAATCAATACTTAATTTCTCATGCATCTTTTTAAGAAGTATCGAGCATTGCAGCAACCTGAAACCCACTATGCATGTCCTTTGTTTCGACCCCAGTTGAAACTCCAGCTCCTAGGTTCGAGTCCCAGTGTACGCACAAATTTTTTATTTCATCTGTTTCCCTAGCTGTAAATAGCATGGATATCTTAATTTTCTGAATGCAGTGCACATTTTTAAATTATTTCATTTTTTAAACCATTGTTAAGAATACCTAAATCTCACGACATAAGTAACTAAATTAAAGTTATAATAAATAATAAGTAACTAAAAAGTCGATGTTAGGAAATTAAGCTTCTTTTTTTTTTTACACAGTATGAACATTTAACTCGAATCTTAAATAAAAAGAAATGTATTCCAGAAGAAAGAAAAAAGTCTTAACGTTACAAGTCCATTTCTCCTAGTTAAGAAATTCCACTTTAAAGCTTTATCTTTCATACGCCTTATATAAATTAAAACACAATTTTCTACAAGCTACACACACATAATTTCTCTTGAGCCAATAGATCATTTCTCAGTTTATTTTCAAGAAATCTCTAGAACTGCAGTGACCTTAAACCCAATAAGAAGCACCAGGTCCCGTGAACGAACAAGACGCTTTTTATTTTCTTCAAACTTGACCCGTTTTCAAAGCCGTAAATTGCATCATATGAATTTTTTTGAAAGCGATGAACATTTTTGAAAACAGTATTTCATTTTCAAATTCATTTTTGGGAATACTCGAAACTCATGAATTAAGTATTCTTTTCTAATAACTGGAAAAAAAAATCGCTGTTCCCCATCTGTCAACGCTGAAAAATAAAGTATTTTTTATATACTATGCGGATATTTAACTTGAATTTTAAACCTAGGGAAAGCAATTCTTAAGCTAATAGAATAGGCCTTTTATTAATGGCGTTTCAAATCCATTTTAAGCTCCTAAAATGTTTCACATCAGACCTCTTTCGTTTAGGTCACTTGCATAAAGCCTGCATAAAAAACATTTTCCTGCAGCCTACTCACTCATAACAACCTCTTAAGTCAATAGCTCATTTTTCATTTATCTTTTTAACAAATTTCTAGGAATTCAGCAACCTTCAACCCCATTTGAAGCATCAAATTCCGAATTAGTCCCCGTGTTCGCACAAATCTTCTTTTTTTTTTCCAAATTTCATCAGTTTTTCCAGCCGTAAATTGCATCAAGTAGATTGCATATTTCTGAACGCGATACGTATTTTTTCACATTTTTAAGAAAAATATTTCATTTTTAATATGATTCTGTATTTAGTAGCGAGTAATAGACGATCGCCTGATCACCAGGCCACTGTAATGAATAGAGAATTGTCTGCTACATATAATTGTCTGCGGATATTTCAGGTTTGAATCTCAATTTCATCAAGCATCTTGCTTTCTTTTTTACTGGCCCGTAGGCTGGAATATGATTCCCTGTATGTTAAAAATTCGAATTTTTTAGAAAATTATAAATCCTGGACTCTCCGTACATCAAATAATCATCCACTTAACAACGAAATTTGTTCTTTTAGGATCTTTATTTTTTTCTTTTCCAAGTTCACATTAAAGTTCAAGAAATTCCTTGTGCGTACGTAAATCTTGAACTTTTTTTCTTCTTACATGCGATATTCGATTGAATACTGACCAGAGGCCTCGAAAACTATTTACATTTCCTATAAATTCGAAGAAATCCACAATGGCTCAGAGATTATTAATATTCCTATGGTTGTGTCATATATCTGCAGCAAGAGTTTCCTTACTCAAAGAAACTGGAAAATAGTTTTGTCAAATCATGGTCATTAACTTTTGTGCGACTGCCAACTTTCCAATTTTGACCTCCAGCCAAGGTCTCAGTAATCTTGGCTTCTCCATATATTCATTACTCGCAAATTTCGATTTAAATTAATGATCGTTCAATGTTAGCCGTTGGTGTCAAATTGACCGTCAAGTTGATCGCTGCTCGGTACAATGCATTCGTACGCTTCCGAAGCTAACACCCCAACAGTGGCTTCAGACATTCAGGCGTTTTTCGAGGAAAGCTGTTATGTAAACTTCTCAATGGTACCTTCGTATTCCGCTTGAATGCATTTACAGAAGCCATCCTCCTCAAATCACTGTGCCGTCGGACATTCCGTGGTCTTTTAACTAGCTGTATATTTTGCGCCAAAAATTATCCTTGGTGAGTAGTTGCGCCACGAATTAAAAACTTACCCTAAAAACTGACTTTGGCTAAAAAATTTGAAATCGTAAACCTAACACGAATATAAAAACGTCAGACTACGGTTTACTTTTGAAATACTATTAGAAGGGTAATGGTATCTCTTCTTCTCAGGGCTTCCAAACTGGTAATGGTTATTTTTTCTTCTCAGGGCGTCCAAATTGGTAATGGTTATCTCTTCTTCTCAGGACTTCCAAATTGGATAATATTTTTTAACACCCACCTTTTATGCCTCAAACTAGAACATTTTATGCAAAGAAGTGAAAGAGGCACACCCTGACCTAAAGTCGAACCGAAGATCCACTATATGAACCGGTGTTCTATAACCTGCTCAGCCACCAAGGCACCGTAAAGTTAATCCTTTGCTTCGTATACAAGGCTTTTAAAGAGACATTACCCTGCTTGGGGTTAACACAGTTTTCAAATGGTCAAGACATGAAGCATATTTCTTTTACATTTTTCTATATTATATTTATTTTTTTTATAACATTTTGTGTTAACCCTAAGAAGGGTAATATCTCTTTCAAAGCCTTATATATGAAGAAAGGGAAGACTATTCCTGTACTTTGGTGGCCGAGCAGGTTAGAGCACACCAGTTGGAATCCGTTATAGCCAAAGTTGTTTCTTTTTCGCCTATACATAAAAAAAACATGAAGTTTGAGGGAGAAAACGAAGGTGTCCAAAATATTATTCCGCAATTTACTTTTTGATCTCACATGGGTATGAGTGGATATCTAGTGGCATAGCAATTTAAAAATTGTAAGGAGACTCAGGTAACTTTAAAGTTGATATGATATGGCATTGGTAAGTAGGTAGTGTGCAAGGATTTTACTGTGAAGGGTGGCCGCCAGAGGCGTGATGATATGGCATTAACAAGAAAAATGAGTCCTAATATCCAATGGGGGCTTGAGCCCCTCCCTTTCCTACTATGCCACTGTGGATAGTTATTAATTAGCATGCTGGTTTATAATTTAAATGTGATCTACGTTTTCATAATATGCCTAACACTGTGAAGGACAGTATTTCCTGCAACTCAAAGCCATGAATTTATATTACTGCCCCCATGGACACCTGTGATTTGATATTCAGCGTTTTTCTTTTTTCTAGCTTTACTTTGATGGTCAGAATTTCATTATTTTTACGTTTACATTTCGACTCATATGTGTACCGTTCAGATCATCCGCCTTTACACCTTATTTACTAGAGTTCACTCGTCCTCCTTATGATCATAGCCTAGCCAGTAAGGACATTTTCTCTTGAATCTTGCACAAAATAATAGCTTCTTCTGGTTGGTTGCTTGAATTTTTATGGCACAGAGAAAGTGAATGCCATTTTTGTGCTAAACTAGGTACAGTAAAACTAGGTCCTGTAAATCATTATCACATGTAAAAAATTGTATCCGCCTGAATAAGGTTTGATTTGGAAGTAAAACCCTGATTATCCTAAATAGAGGGGATAATCCCGATTTCAAATTATCCGGAAATTAAATTTTCAGTATTGAGAAACAATGACCTAACATTTATTTAAAAAACAAGTTTAATTACGTATTACTAAACTGCTATACTGGTAATGAAAAACGTCATAAAGTATATATACAGTAGAACCTCCGTTAACTGAAATATATATATGCAGTGAAACCTTTCTAAGGCGGAAACTCACGGGACCGGAAAAAATTCCGCAGTATGCAGGTTTCCGCCTTATGTAGGTTACATGCAAAACAAATACATACATAGTTAAATTCAGTGGTGAGAGATGACTGGATATGCTAATTGTTTTTATTTGTCTCATCTTGCGAACTTTATTTTCCTCATGGTAAAAATATTTATCACTGCATTTTATATTTATTAATTTTTGCAATATTTTGTGTTAATAGTTACGATCAATGTAGTACAAATCTCCATGGTAACTATACATGCCTATTCCATACAAAAAGTTTATTATGTAAGCTTAAATTGTAACGATAATATATGTAATCGCCCCACTCTCCAATTTTCAATCAGTCCATTTTATATCAGGATTAAAATGAGAAATGTGCTGACGTATCAAGTATTCAACCTTTAATATTCACTCACAGTATGCAATTCTTTGATACATTAACTGTATTACACAAAACAAAAATTCTGGTAATTTGTTTATAATTTTGTTTTACAATACGCGTTTCAATTTCGCATAATGAATCGTTCATCATGTTCAATGTTTTTTGAATGTTTAGTTGAAGGCAAAGTTTTGTACATAGTGTAAGTATACTAATGCATGCCAGCGGATCCAAGGGGAGAGATGGGACGATCACCTTCACTCTCTTCCCCGAGCTGAAATTATATCACGGAAAATTAAAAGTACCGAACATTTGGCTAAAAAGAGGAATCAGAGAAACAAATCACACGCACCCCCCCCAAACTGAAATATTTCTGGATCTGCAATTGCTATGGCATACGTTTAACTCATACCCTAACATGTTTTCTAGATGCCAAAAAAATAGACTGATTCATGAACATTTTACCAGTCCCCAGATTGATTGCTCTTTGATGGAAAAAGAAAAGAACAAGAGTTTCACTCTTCGCACTTTCATTTATTGTTAGCTTCCAGAGAGTTCTTTTATTGTTAGCTTCCAGAGAGTTTTTTATTTGAATTTGCGATCTTCAAGAACAAACTAACTGAAAAATAATGAGAAGTATTTTTCAATACAAATGGGAACTGGATGTAGACCTCCCAATGGATGACCATTTGTACTACACCTTGCTGTAAGTTTATCCATGTATCGATAAAGTCAACACGAGTGACATTTCATTCTGGCTAACAATGAACGTTTAGCAAGGGTGGGGTGATGTGCAAAATGTTGGTCGGATAAGGGCATTCTGTATCTATAAAGTATAAAACGTCTTTTGTTCATTCTCCCCTACTTGGCTATTTGCATTGTATTACAGCTCTCTATCCTTTTTTCGCTGAGAAAATTTTCTTCCTGCTCGCGATTTTCCGTTTTATGCAGGTTTTCTCTTTGACAGGATTAAATACTCTTTCCAGTTCTGCGTTAGTCAGTTTCTGTTTTAGCTAATGCTAATTACCATTGACTTTTGAAGGGACCACAAAAACATTCCATTTTGCGCAAGTTTCCGCCTTGTGGAGGTTCCATTTTAGATAAATTTCACTGTATTCATATATACGAGGTTTGTTCAAAAAGAAACCAAACTTTTGAAATAGTGCAACGAACGGCAGAGGAAGCGTGCTGTGGCTACTGAGTGCATCTAGTGGCAGGTTTAGACAACAAACTTCTATTTGTCGCATTTTGCTCTGACCGTTAGTTGGCGAGCTACAGCCGCTGAAGTGAACATGTGCACAAGCTGTTCGTCGGATTAGTGCCAAAGTGACAATGAAAGAGCTTGAAGAACAATGTGTGCATGTGAAATTTTACTACAAACTTGGCAAAACTTTTAAAGAGACATTTCAATTGCTTAGCCAGGCATACAGGGAGGACTGTATGAGTCGCATGTAGTGCTATGAATAGTTTAAGCATTTTGAACATGGCAGAATGTCGGTCGGTGACGATTCCAAGTCTGGACGACCCTCCACATCAACAGATGATGGCCATGTCGAGACAGTTCATGCTGTGATTCGTGGAAATTGTAATTTAACTGTTCAAGAAATTGCTGATGAAGTGGGCATCAGCGTAAAATCATGCCATCAAATTTCGAGTGATAAATTTGAGATGTGCCGTATCAGTACAAAATTTGTGCTGCATTTGTTGACTGACGATCAGAAACAGACCCGTGTTGAAATCAGCTAAGAACTGCTGGGCACTGCCAATGACAACTTCCTTAAGAACATCATAACAGGCGATGAGACGTGGGCTTTCAGCTATTCTTCTAATGAAAAGATGTCGCTGAGTGAAAATATTGTAAAAGAAGTAAGGCAAATTTAAGATTTTTTCAAAAAAAGCAATTAAAAATATTCTGGGGATTACATAATACAGTACACACTGTACATAATTTTAATAAACACTTAATTATTAGAGTGTATATTGAGCTTTTGTTGCGTATTTCCAGCTTTTAACTTAAGAAATCATAATTTACTTTTTATACGAAAATTTCGTTATCCCAAACTGTGCTTCTCCACACTGTTTCGGTTAACAGAGGTTCTACTGTAAGCGATAATTACGACCTTAACTGTTTTGCAAATAATCTAATATCTACGATTTCTACTAGGCAATGTAATCACCTCTAAAGCCAGAGTAGACTGAAAAACAAACATGAGTATTTTTGCCAAAACATCATACGAGTGTCCACTTAAAAAAAATAATGGGCTAATTATAATTTAAAAAAAAATGTGTAGCAAGACATTTCAGTTAACTAAGATTCCGATTAAGCGAAATTCCGTTAACTAGGGATCTACTATTCCACTTTTATTATGCATACACTAAACTGTAAAGTTTCCTTGTAAAATATGTGCATGTATGACATACACATGGAATTAATTTTAACTCTTATTATACTCTTATTTATACCTTCTTCTATTACTGCATTACTTATTTTTAAATGGTAACTGGAAATATATCCTAGAGTGATTTAATTGCATTTGTTGTTCGAAAAACAAAGTTCAATTTCTTAACCAACATATGTAACTAAGTTGGATTTCAAGTTTAACTGCCTAGCACTAACATATTGCTGCTACTATTAAAATACACACACACACACACACAAACAATAATAAAAATAAATTGTCACCTAGAGTTGAATAGACATTGCCAGGTGCTGCATAATATTAGCTGTTATTGATCAAAAGGTGAGCTCTAATACAGTGGTGTAGCAATTCAGAAATTAGGGGAGGAACTAAAGTAGATAATGTGATGTGGCATTAAAGGGATGAAGAATGTGTGTGTGTGTGGGGGGGGCTTGGGACCTAATCTTTGCCCTTTCCCTACGCCAGCACTACAGTAAAAACATAAAACATGCAATTGTCCATTACATATTTAAAGATACAGCAGTAGTTTTGCAGAAAAGGTATTTAAAAAAAAGGGGGGGGGGGCATATGCTGTAAAGTCAACCATGATAAATCTGCAAAACGATGTATTTTTCCAAGAAATCCGAACCTTTTCTGCTTAGAGTAGCCTTTTCTAAATTGTAGTTCACAGATCCATGGGGATTCCTAAAGCTTTTGATACTATTATCACTTTTGAGCATATAACTCACGAAATTACACAAACAAATAGAAGATCTTTCGGGATCCTCAATGATTTGTAAGAATATAAAGGGATCGTCTGAAAAAAAAAGTTTTGGAAAAAGACTAGTATACAGAACCGAACCTTGGACCTGTTTAAAAAAAAAAAAGAGGGGGAGGGCAATTGCTGGATCCAAGTCCTGTTGCAGTCAAATTATTTACATAAAAGCCAACTGTATTACTACTATAACCACAACACTTCAATGAAGGGTGCCTTCAAATATTAAGCCTTGAAGCTAGCCGAATGTTTTATATTCAAAGTGAATTTTAAAAGGAAATTGATATGTGGTTATAAAATATTCCGCTATCGCTAGCCAAATATTCGGTTGTATCCCTAGTATAAACCAGTAATAAAAGCATCACAAATTATACAAGCTTTCAGGGCAGGATCAAGCAACTGTGAAAGCAAAAATACTAACTGTTAAAAATGCCCAAAGTAGAATTTTTAATTTGTTGGATTAAAATATTTTTTTAACCCTTAGCACACTGCCAAACATTGCAACAACGGGAAGTGATGCAATCAAGGAAGGTCAAAATCTGCTTTGTGGGTTGATTGGGTTTCATGGTGCAGGAACATACGTTTTAGTTCATTGTGTTTTATGTTCCAAGATTCCAAAGGAGCATTTAAAAAACTGTTTGCCCATAAACATAAATGACCGGACTTGGGTGTAGTTGTTGAAAAATTGTGAATCTAATCACTTGATTTCTTCCGGACATGATTTTTAACGCTTCGTGAGATATCTAAACTTCATTGCAATATTTTAGAGGAGATAGAATAAATGATAATGAAAAAAATTATTTACTTGCTTTTATGTCACACAACTATGCAATTTTTAGTCTGTTTAATTATAGTAATCAGGAAGCAGTCAAATATACAGCAATTCCATAAATGAAAATGACCATATCTTCTTGTAAAAATGCTAATTCTACTCCATTTCAAATGGAACTTGCAATTTATGAGGTTTGATGGAAAAAATGAGGAAATTAAAACGAAATCTTGAATGCATCTTGCTCTTTCGGTTTTTCTTTCCAAGGGCCTAGTCCACCAGAAGCAAATGCCTTCACAATAACGCCTTTGGCCTGTTCATACCCAGGAGATGCCTTTTTCACTGAACCATAAAACTCGGACAGTGGGGATGTATCTTTTAGAAGGGGATGCTTATAAAGCTTAATAAATCTTTGAAAGAGCGAGCGTTTGGCTAACCTTGAGACATATCCATCAGCTAGTTTGCCAGTGCTGGAATTTATTAGTTCAGCATGCTTGAGACCACAGGTCCAGTTGATGCATATCTTTTGTGGTGGCTTTGATACTTTTGGTGCAACAACAGATGCATGAGCCAATTGCGGTTTGTGAAGAGCAAATGAAGGTGGAAGGTTTGCAAGGGAAGATTCAATGCGACTATATAAGGAATATGCCATATTACTGAGTTGGAATGGCTTCCCGAGGATAACAGAATGAAAATAAACAGGCTCGATGAAGTAATTCAACAAAGAACCTTGAATTCCAAGTATGTTCCACATTAGAAATTTGTCTGAACAAGACATAATTTGATATATCTCCTTCTTGTCCGTTATAGCTTCGACTTTCTGTTCTTTAACCACAGACTCTACTGGAATTGTTCCACTACCCGATTCAAGCTTCATCTGTAATATTCCCGATGTGGCAATCCGTTGCCCTTCACTTGGAATTGTAGCCACTTCAGAAGCGAAGCTGGCATCGCCACATGGAGCAACAGAACAATAAAAATGAAATCTGTAATTTGGTTTCAACCGAAATCTCTCATTTACTTTCTCAAATATCGACTCCTGACTTTTATTGAGTGCATGTAATTCAAGCTGAGTAAAGAAGAAATCTTTCAAACAACGTCGAGCAACTACCTCAGCATGACTGTCGGTCAAGACAGCCCCAATCAAACTCATGTTTTCTTGACTCAAATGCTTCGAACCTGTGGCAAAACATATTACTTGTATATTTTCCATGGCTTCGTCCTTGCTCATCACAATGCCTGCATAAATGTCCCCTTTTGTGCAGTTTTTAATTCCGCTGATTACTTTATCTATAGTATCATCCACAAGTTTCCCAATTCTACTAGCTAGTATTTGAGGAAAATTAAAGACTTCTATATCAGACACAAGTGGCTGTTCTGTTTTGACGGGGAAAGCATTCATTTTGCATTTTTGGATGAGGACAGCTTGAGCGACAGCTGCTTTAGCTGCCTTCTTCGTTGGACCAGTAGCTTCAAAAACTTCTCCATCTACAGTTACACTCATGACAAACCTTTGCTCCTTGGATGTAGGATCCTCTTTAATAACCCTATATGGTAATGAAGGACAGAGTTCATTTAACAGTACCAATGGGTCCTTTTTGCCAATTTCTGCAAGCTTGTGCAACTTGTTATTAATTTTAAGCCGCACAAACGAGTTTTCATTCACACTAGGACAATGCTTGGGTTGTGAAAAATTCGCACTATCAGAATCAATATTGTCAGCTGTAAAATCGATATGAGCTGGAGCATGGCCTGAAAGTTTGAAAACACTTGGTGTCTCACGGAGCTGTATAAATGACTTCATTGCCAACTCAGCTGCAGCATGCTTTGCTAACTTCTTAGAAGACCCCCTACTGGTGAATTTTTCTCCATTTATCATTACAGAACAAATAAATGTAGGATTGTGAGGAGGTCCACTTACTGGCTCGAAAGTGTATTTAACATCACGCTTAAGTTCATTCAACCGACAAATGGCATTTTTAGGTTGTTGGAAACCTTGTTCAGGTATTCTTTGACGTTTTGTGGGACGAAAGTCATTTCCCTCATTTATTCTTTTCTTCACACCATTTTCAAAATCTGGAGATTCCTTGTGTGTACAAGGATTTTCGACTATCATTTTTATATCTGCCTTTGAACTTGTCACTTCCATCTTAATAGCATCTTCCGCTCCTGCTGATTTTAGAGAACTTGTTTCTCCTGAAATAATAAAAATAGGAAATGTTAAAGCAATGTTACAAATATTAAAAGCACAACAAATCATAAAAAACACATTCATTGATCACAGAAAGATTTTTATCCGTTTGGGAACCTACCATATTCAAATACACAAAATTTTATATAATTTGTCTGTATATTAAATAAACATGATCGTATAAATAAAAAAATATATGTTTGACTAATCTTACATCTTTTATATTCCCACGTATTTTATTCTAATCATTATCTTCATTCTTTATAATGAAAGATAAATTACAGGAATATACATACTTATTTAAAAATAATATATTTAGCCAGTTTAAATTTTCTTTATACATAAATGAAAATATACTACTTTTGCAAAATTCCGATAACTCAAGACTAAGAGGACAAAGACATATTTTATTTATTTTTCACACTTTTAATTAGTGATTAAAATTTGGTCGTCTGCTTTTCACTGAAAATGATCACAAATTAATTGCAAGTACGGAATCAAAGTGTTCAGTTGAAACTTTTGCATGTTTCACTACCAGTCTATATTCTGAAGGATTGCATTGAGAAACAAAATGGCGAGTGAGGTGGCTGAAGGCATATTTTTAATTGCCATTTCCCTCTATATTTAATCACCCTGCAGCCGGTTGCAACCGTGAATTTAAACTTTACTTACTATACGTGGAGGCAAGTAATGGGAAAAAAAGACTGACTCAAAAAAATGCATTCCCTATGGAAAAATCACTCTTATCCAGAGAATGAGAATGATTTCCTAAATGAATGACAGTGTGTGTGTGTGCGTGTGTCAATGCTTGCGTTTTTGTGGTGTAAAGACAGCAAAGGTCACGTTGCATCGGGACCCACAAGTTTTCCAAGGAATACAAATCTCTACCACCACGGAAACCAAGCCACAGACAATGGTGAGCCGAAACAGACTGGGTACCATGTTACCATTGGGAGTCAAACCCAGGTTAATGGCACAATATGCAAATATGTCACCATAGAGCCGTGAAAGTGCATTTTTTTTTTGAGAAATCCAAACCTCTGAAGCCCTAGGGAACAAATCGTGAACTACAGTAAATAGTAAATCTTTTTATCATTTTTTTAGGGGGGTGGGGGTGCATACAGAGCCAGACTAAAGTTTTTTTTGGGGGGGGGGCTCTGGGTACTGAAAATTTTGGGGTGCCTATTTGCACTTTTTACAAAAAAAAAAAATGCATGGCAACACCCTGCACCCATCCAGTGTTAACTTTTTAAAATTAGTCTTAATCTTATTTCTGTGCAGACATGTAGAAAAGCATTAAATTATGAATTTTTAACATTTATTATTTCAGAACCACAAATTTACATTAAGAACCACCAAAAAAAAAAAAATGGTTGCCCACCAGTAACATATCAGTGAAATACACAACATGTAAAACATTTTAACTTGCTTTTATGACTATTTAAATGTTTTTAAGTAAACATTATTGAGGTTTCATATTTGAATTCTCATTGAAATCTTCTTTGTACAGCTGATACAACAGCTATATTTAAGTATATAGTATAGTACAACAAAATTATAAATGAGTACATAAAGGCAAAAATTCAGGCATTTAAGTATTACAGTCTTTAAATCTTCTGTTTCCTTACTTCAAGGTTTGAAAAAGACTGCACAACACCGGTGAACGATAATTCCTTAGCTATATCACGTTTTGGCATGATGGCAAGACAATTAAGTCAATATTGCAGCATCGTCAATCACAATTTTTTTTTTTTTATTAAAGTCATTTTTGAAAGAGAACAGTCGGTTATTGTTGGTGTTACCAAGTATAGTTTTAGGGTGGTAAATACATTTGGGAAAATATGAATCAAATCATTACAAAACACATATTTTGTGAAGCCTTGGCAAGTAATGCCTTTTTTTAGTGCTTGTGTTTTGTGCCCCGAGTACATTCATACTTTTGCTAAACCCATAAAATTGTGAATTTTCACTAGGGTTTCGGAAATGCTGAAGTCAATGTTGAACACATTTTTCTCTAAATTTACCAGTAACCAACTCCAGCCAACAACCTGGAGCAGCGGAAGGAAATCCACATGCAACCTCAATAGTAGCATCAACGATAGTACTGTTTTATGCAGTACTATCATTGACGCTACTATTGGAATTGGTTAATTTCAATTAGGAAATAAGTTTCTATTGAGAAGTTGTTGGTCCTATTTTGACAATATTTACGCCTTCAGGACATGTCAAAACATTTAATTCCATCTATTATCATTCTTTATAAATTGACATTAAACCTAAAATATAAATTCCTTTCCTAGCCCAAAATTACAGCTGTTTGCGCAATATTAAAATATTAATCAATAAAATTATTTTCTCAATTTAGTTTCTCGAAATTTTTTACCCATGTGGAAGTTTATTAAAAAACCACAGTTCCCTTTACCACGATGGTGGGAACTTGGTATGACAACTGGGGTGTGGGGGGCCCGAACTTTGAAATTTTCTTATGTAAATAATGCAACCTCTCTAAAACAGTGCTACTGTTTGTTGCAGTTGATTTTTCATACGAATTTTAAATAACGATTAAATGTGGAAGTTGTACGGTTTGTGTTTTCAAAAGCCAATAAGTGTACGATGTATCATTTAGGATGAGCCCAACTGCTCAACACAACCTCCAACCATTGATATGTTCAAGGCTCAAATGGTTTTTACTAGCTCTAACAAGCCAGTTTGTGTTTTATGGGGAAAGGTCACACTGTATCGGAGCCACTGGAGTATGTAGGGAGCGTTGATGGGGGATTGTAACCCCCCATTTCAATGACTGGTTGTGTTTTTATGGCACAAGGACAGCAAGGGTCATTCTGCACCAAACAAGGTGAGAACATGCACACATGCTTAATATAAAAAATAAATTACAGCTAAAACGGTAAAAACGTGTCGAAAACAATTTAACGAAGGGACCAAACGAAACGATACAAAAAATCATAAGAGATGGGAATAGCCAATATTAGATAAAAAGTCAAAAATGATTTTGTGGTTAAAAGAGTGACGTAACATGTTGCAAAGGCTTATATTATTATTTTGGTTAAAAGTTAATGTACAATGCTGGTTAAAATTAAGGCAAATACATAAAACACCCATTTCAATGAAATTTTGTATATATATACATATGAATATATGAAATTGTAGCTCTGTAACCCTCCTCCCCCTTTGAGCTTGTAACCCCAATATGAACTCTCTGCCTATGGTCAGAACCTATAGTTTTCTGAAGATCTTGAACCTCTGTTGGCTAAAAAACAAAATCCGGAACTATAATGGGCAAAAATAAAGTATATCTCCTTTATACACATTTTACTTGGAGTCGCACTGAAATGACTGGGGAAAGAACAGAATACATAATATTATGAACAAGATTATTTTTAGTTATAAAACTTCAAAAGTACTTTTATGACATTATAAAAGCAAAGTTTTTATTATGAAAAAGTTGAAAATGAGTGACAAATAGAAAAATACAAATTAATCATCAATCTCACTATTGTGGGCTTCTGCATTAGTGGTTGGACATTGCATTATAGACGAGTAAAAATTCATGTGCTGCTCTGGAGTATACTGGAGTCACTTTCCAATATCAGTGATCTTCTTTTCATTGATTGGGACCTTTCCTGTCCTGTATGCTGGTTGTTCTGGCAATCGAGTGAGAAGAATGTTTCTTTTCCTTAGAGTAACTTTATTTGGCTCGTTAATGATAATGTGACAGACAGAAATACCTTGAAGGCTATTTTGTCCTCTTTTCTTACATGCCTGCCATAACTTTCATCATAACTGCACGTCTTCTTATAAAATGAGGGCTACCACTTTTTAAACTCCTTTACATCTTCAGTAGCAACTTTTATAACACTAAATCTTCCGGTACTGCTTGTTTTTCTCATGGGCTCCTTATATTCATAATGTGAGTAGATCCGATCAGTTTTTCGAATTAGATATTTCACTTTCCCAAAGTCCCTTTTGCAGGGAAGGAAGGAGTGACCTCTATAATAGGAAAAAAAGAAAAAGATTTCAACTTTTCCAAACGATTGTAGTTCAAGTAAGATTAAGGCCATACACATTCTTAGCAGAGAATGGTTTTTGTTTTGCCCGCTACATCCGTCAGAAAAAAGAAGATAATTTGCATGGTTATTGGTTTTATCCTGGTTAATGTAACTTAGTAGCATACTGTAGACTTCGTTTGGACACTTTTTTGCTATGCTTTCATGATACATGTATAATAAGTCAGCTTTCCCAGTAGCCAGGTCATGCATACCCAAACATATTAACCAATACCTGACGTAAATAAAATACGTCTTATATCGGTATGTCTGGGAGTGGCAAGTTCTACATGTAGTCACAGCAAATTGCCAAATTATTCTTTTTAAAATTAGCATTTTCTTTCATGCTCAGTGAGATGTTCTTTACTTTGACGTAAAATTTTTTAACCTGACGCTTGTGAATCAGCAGCTCTGCTGCCGTAGCTCTTCTTGCTGTGTCCCGAAGTGACCTATTCTTCAAATTTTGCTTAAGTTCCTCGCATGTAACACGCACATCAACTTGGGGTCTTCCAAAACAATAATCAAGGATTCCATTGAAATACAGACGAAAGTACTCATATACCCCTTTTGCATTAGGACTGTCCGCCTTGAATTTTTCATACAATATTTTGACACTAAGACAAGCATCCACATACTTTCTGTCTTTCTACGAGTATCAGGCCACTTTCGTTTCAAGCAATGCCAGAAAATCATAAATATCTTTTGATGTGGTGGGGTTAATGACATCGTAACCTTTTCTCTGTTTTCACTGCTTTCTTTCCCCTCATATCTCTTGGACATTTTCCTAAAGCTATCGGGTTGCACAGTCACTCTTCTTTTTATTATCATGACTATAAAAGCAAATGTCTTTTTTGTTTCTGCCAACCGGAAATTGTAAAAAAGGTGGCATGTGCAGCACATATCACTCTTTTACAAAGATTCTGATATTAGATCATCCATTTCTCCCATTTAGATTACTTCATGGAATCCTCTTTTCGCATAGGTGTGAGTCTTTAGTATCAAGATATGATTCAGCCAATAAAATCGTTTTTCGGAAAAATGACACATAACCCATTTTTACAATTGGCTAATTTTATACACATACATGTAGTAACACTATAACATATCAAAGAAATAGGTGCACACAAGAATTCAATCATGATTAGAAACTCATTTACTCTGGGAAAGTGGGGGTTTAAGTGTTTGTTTTTATTATTATTGTCGTTATCAAGTGGGTTTTAAAAAAAATAAAAACACTTCAGTTTTTTTGAGTCGGGCAAAATTGGTACAATCCTGGTGTTAAATGCTGTACACCAGGGGTTTTCAACTCTGGGCCCACTAACATCTTTTATGCGGCCTGCTGAGTTATGAAAAAATACAAATTGTTTCACACAAAAACAACGCCCTTTGCTTCCCCTGTCTTAAATCTGTGTATTTTATTCTGTTCACATTTTCACATTTCGTAATAAATATCTTAAAATGCTAGAGAACTAAAGTAACATGCGGTCTTCCCTCAATCGTGTTTTACTTTAGTTTTTTAGCGTATATAAACATTAGGGACAGTTTTATTGACGTAGAGTGCAACAGTAATTTTTAAAAAAATCAACTGAGATACCATGGAATTCTACTCACTGAAATACACTGCTCAACATTGAAACTGCAGCACAAAGAAGAAAAGGTGACATAAATGTGAAATTCTCAAGATTGATAAATATGTCGATCATATGTAAATGATCAAAAATTGGAAACAAAATATTCAAATCATCTCGATTTATTCAGTATGGAAAATGACCGACATGAGCCGAAATACACATATACACTTTGACACACTATCAATATGGGTATTAATCATATTAATCATTGCCCAAGGAATGTTTTGCCAAAAAAAAGAGCTGATAGTAGCTTGTTAAAAATAAGCAGTGCCAAAAATCTCACTAAAAGGTTTGATTTCGCTTTATATATTAATAACGAAAAGTATTATAAATGTTTTTTGCTTCCATTTGAAATTGTAATATATTTATTCAGTATAATATACATATATTCAGTCCAATAGGCGGGTTAAGGAAATATTTTTGGATGGGCGTGCCAAATTAATATAGAGACCTACGAAAAAATTACAATAAAGGCAGATCCGGGGGGCACAAGGATGCCCCCCTGGATCCACCTTTCCCCAGTGCTAATATTCCTGGTACAACAATGTGGTCCACGGGCCAACAAGAATAAGCAAAATTGACCCTTGGCCTTAAAAAGGTTAAAGACACCCTGTTGTACACACCTCTTCTACTGAAATGTTATATGTATTATCAATACATAAAAATAACCCATTATTATTGAGCTTATATTTAAATTATTAATAGAAAACCACATAAGAAAAAATATAGATTCATTAAATTACAAATATAATTTTATGAATATAAAGCATTACAAAATAATATAAGGAATTTATTAATATCAGTGATAACACTGATAGATTTATAAATCTTGACCAGCTGTACTGCTTTCTCTGCACCAAGACGGTTATGGAGCTTTGACCATACTATACCAGAAGTTGAAAAAAAAATAGCTTTATAGCAGCAGAACATACAGAATATACCAATAAGTTTAAACTGAATTTACAAAAGTCACTGGAGAGATTCTTTTTTCTGTTCTTATTGCCATAATGTTCCACCACTTTGCATTTAGGAACACACATTATCAGAAAACATTGAAGGGTAATATTCCGCATATGTAATTATATATATATATAGTAAATAAACATATATGGGTCATTCCATGTTATGGACAAAAAAAATTTCAAAATTATTTAGAATTTTTTCAAAATGCAGGCTTATTTGTATACTTCCTGAAGTTGCTTGGCAATATTGTATATTTTCCCAGAAGCACCTTGTTCCAAGATGGCCACCATCGGAAGTCGATGCAAAATTATTTGAAAGCATTGTGACTGAATTCGCCTTCTATTAACCTTCATATTATGCAAGTTCTCTGTCAATTTCATTATTTAAGTTATACCATTTCAAAATATAACCAAACATCTATATAATGTATTTGGTAAACAAGATTAAAAACTACTTAGAATTCATATAGATTTTAAAGGTAATTTTGGTACTGTTTGGTTAGTGTCACGCCATTTATGATTTTTTTCTTGGTCGCTGTAATTGATCATAATTATTCGTATTTAATCGTAACTTTACGATATTTTTGTTGTCTAAAAAATCGCAAGTTTACGATCCTTGATTATTTGCGAGACGCCATTTTGTTTGTTTGTTGACATTTTGCAGAATGAGTGCTGTTTCATGCCTGAACCCTGTTTTTTTTTGTTTTTAATAATTTTAGATGGATTATACTCTTCGGTAATTACCAAATGATGAGCATTCTGCGATTCTGTTTTTGCAGGAAAAAGGAATTCTTCATTCCAAGAGACTTTGCTCACAGAACCACCAAATGAAATTGTGTTATCTGGCTTCCAAGGCTCCATCGTGACGCTGCCATAGCAGAACATGCCGTGAAAGCAAAGGTCTTTGCAACGGCAATTGGTTTGTTGGTTTGCACATCCTTTTCTTGACAGCGATCCGGTTTATTTACCTATGGTGTCACGAAACGACATCGGTTGAAACTTGTGAACTTCAACTGGGTATGAATCATAATACCGTTGTGGATTGGAACAGTCGCATGCGTGAGGTACGTGCAGAATCATTAATTGCTAAATTGACAGGAAAAATTGGTGGTCCAAATACAGCCGCAGAAATTGGCGAAAGTCTTTCTACTCGTCGAAAAAACAATATAGGATGGATTCTTCCACCCCAGTGGGTTTTTGGGGGGAATATGGCGTTCCACCAAGAAATGCTTTCTAGTAGCTGTACACGATCAATCAGCAAACACGTTGATGGCTGCAATTCAACAGAACATTGCTCAAGGGAGTGAAATTCATTCGGATTGCTGGAAAGCTTATAAAACTGAAGAATTAATTGATGCGGGATTTGAACACCTTCGTGTGAACCACACATATAATTTTGTTGATCCGGAGACAGAAGGCCTCACACAAACAGTGGAAAGGCTGTGGGGCAGTGCAAAATGGTAAAACGAAAGACAACACGGCACTGCTCGCCACCACTTGGAATCCTACCTTATTGAATTTATGTGGCACCGTAGGTACGAAAAGACTAATATCTTTTGGAAAATGTTGAACGAAATTCGACAATTTATGCCACCTGTCTAAAAAATGTGTAATTATATGTAACATTATTTTTTTGTTTTTTCTTACGGAAAATTTTGAAGATATGTAATAAAAAAAAATCATAAATTTTTTAACGGTTATTCAGAAAACATCCCTCACTAACATTAACTAATGGTTTTTTCATCAGCAAAACCATCATAAAAATGCTTCTATGAAAAAAATCGTAAAGTGGCGTGACACTAACGAAGAAGTACAGTCATTTTTCCTGTAACGTAAGTGACCAAAAATTGAACAAGTTTCAATGGTGGAAGGAGTATGTACTAGTGATTGAGGAAGGAACTGTTGAAGAAGTAACTGATCATATTCTTTCCATGGCACCTCAGTATTTTGAACATGTTTACATACAAAGAGAACAAGCACGTTATTTCGGAAGTGAAAGAGAATCTATATCTTCGGGTGTTAATAGATGGCAATGTTTAATTCAGGTAGATTTTTCTGAGAATTATATCTGTTTTTATCAAGATGAAATACAAAGTGCACATTGGAACCAAAGATTATTCTATTCACAGTATGTATGTGGTATGATTCAAAAGAACATTCCATTGTGCCTGTATCGGACAATTTACAAAAATCTAAGGAAACTGTCCTAGCTTATGTGGATCATGTCTTAGAGCAATTGCCTAAACATATCAAAAGTGTTAATATTTGGTCTGATGGGCCTAGTTCTCAATTTAAAAATAGATTTATTACTTACCCTTTGGTCAATCTTGAAAAAAGACACAATATTAATCTGACTTGGAATTATTTTGCTACTTCCCATGGATAAGAAGCAGTTGATGGAGTTAGAGTTGCTGTTAAGAGACAGGTGAGAGAAGCTGTTAAGCTAAGAAAATATACTGTAAGAAATGCTTTAGAGTTTGAGAAATGTGTAGAAAATTCAACGGAAGTTTTTGTCGTAAACACTACTTTTGAAGAAATAAGTAAGCGTAACAGAGAACTTAATATCATGGATATCATCACAAAGGCTCCAAGCATTCCTGGAATGTCCAAGATACATGCCATTAAAGTAGTCAACAATGCCAGCATAACTCTGTTTCGCTCCAAACAACTGTTACAAAATTATGGTACTACTTGATCATGATATGAAAGTTGATGACTGGGTATTGTTAATTACACAGAGACCAATTACAGGTATTATCACAGAAACTGATGAAAATAAATTTAAGGTAAAATGTAATGAAACGAATAATAAGAACTGGAAGTGGCATGAAACCCCTGATGAAATCTTTGCGTGAAAGAAAATATTTTATGCAAGATATCTGCATCCAGTTATACAAAATGCAAGGGACACTTCAAATTTATAGATACCTGAGTTAATATGGATGCACATTCTTGAGACTCTCTTACAAATGTTTGCATTTTTCCTCCCAAATTAGTATTTTGTCAAATCAGTTGCTGATATACTATTACTAAATACTACTTCATTAAATACTGCTTCACTTTAAACAAATATATATGTATATTACTTTCATGTATAAACTGTTATATTATCTAGTTTAGAAGCTATTAGCCTTAGAGGTGTATGCTATTCTTTCTTTCCCCGAAAATGGTCTGTACCGCTGACTTTGAACTATGTATATACTTTATATTACTGAATAAATATTATCTTATAATAAATTTCAGAACATGTGTTTAAATTTCTATAATTTTATTAGTAACCTCCAATCAAGTGTCGGGAAAAATTACAGTGAGCATTACTTAAAATTTATAGTACACATTTAAAATCAATTTTGACTAGTAATGTAAGTTACTAAGAACTTATTTTTTTACTGAGTCTATTAAAATCTCATTAAGTAAATAAAACTGTTTTTCAATTCTTTGAATAGTTATCTATCATATTTAAAAGTTGTGAATGTTAAAACACAATAACAGAACAAAAATAAAGTAATTAGTTTCAGTTTTAAAAAATCGTTTTTGTGTGCCTAACGTAAGTGACCATGACAAATTTTTTTCCGTATATGTACACAAATTTAAAAATTCAAAACCACAGTAGATATAAAAGATTTGACCCATTTTATCAAAATATATCATAACATCCAACCATGCAGGTCACATAATCAGCACATTGCACGTTAAACAGCAAAAATGTTGTCTAAATGTAATGCAAGTGACCATGGAATGACACATATGGGTATTTTTCGATTAACCAGTTTTCTGCTGTTTTTTGTTGGGAAGTAGACAGTTTGTTCCCCCTATATTTAGAGTTCATTATTGCTAAATAATGGAATGGTTGAATAGCTTTGTTCATTCTTTTCAACACAATTTCCTTGTAAGGTTCTGATTCCAAACTTTTTGCTAAGTGAAGCCATAATTCTACAGCATAGAATAAATCTGTATCATCTGATTGAAGGACGTATAGAATTCAGCTGACTTTTATCAACTGTTTTATCAAGTTCAAAGATTCCCTATAAATTTGTGCATTATGGTGAATTGTAGTGATATAGTTTGGGATACTGTCAGCATGCCCTAAATGAATTTGCACATACTTGTAATAATTTTTTTACACAGGATTGTGGAAGTGGGGTTTTTTGTTTTTTTGGGGGAGGGGGGGTTATAAATGGATTCTTTGGGGTTTTCTAAGTGGGTTTTGGGGGTTTATTAAGTGGATTCTTTTTTTTTTAAAACAAAAAACATCCAGGTTTTCTGGGTTGAGCAAAATTGATAAGAACCCTGACTACAGTTAACAGCTGGGCTCCTTAGGTAATGGAAGTTCAGGTTCCTCAAAAAACTCCAAGTCCTGGAAGCAGTATAGCATTGGGGGGCGAAAGCCCCGGGCACAAAATTTCAATATTTAACTGGTGGAAGGGAATACTAACGAGTTATAGCAGACACCATACTTAACTTTCCTCAGACGCTGGCTACCCATGCTACGCCGCTAAGTCCTGGTACAACATGTGACTCCAGCTCTAATTATGCCATAAATAAACCTAAACCATATCTTTTTTTTTTTTTTGGGGGCATCAGTGACATAGGGAAGGGGGTTCAGCTTCTTCATTAGATACCAAAACACGTTTATCTTTTCTAAAGTTGCATCACAGAATCTTCTTTAAAGTCACTTTAACCCCCCCCTTCCCTCCCAATGAGTTTCGAATTCTTACACTACTGGAGGAGATACCAGAATTTTCTTGCAAGACAACTAAAGCAAACACCTAGTTATACAGTGATATCTGTATATAACAATATTTTCTGAGACCCTGAGAAATACAGAGTATATTAGATTTAACCGTGCCCATAACGATAACATTTTCTGATCCCTGGAGTATCATTAGAGAGAGAGAGATTACACTGCTACCTCATTTCATCTATGCAATTCTAGGTACAAATAGTAGTAAGAAATAATGCCCATGCATGTACACAGGTATTTTATAAGCCTAAAAACAGTGTGAGCCTATGTCTAAGAATTCACAATGCCATAATGCAGAACCTTTTAATGTCCATCTACGACAAAGAGTATGACGAGAAATTTAACATAAAAATGTACTCTAAAAGCTTAATAAAGACTTGATTAAATCAAGTACATCTTTCCATCCTGCAAGGCAAAATTTAATGAATTTTTATGAAATGACTATCATGGTCATACACATACACTTAAAAAATATAGTCTCTTTTCATAATCACACATACACACACAATAACTCTTTGCACAAAATTTAACTTCAATAAAAAAATTCTCGACTTATCCATAATGAAATACAATGGAACTTCAATGAGTCAAAATTTTCTGCAAGTCGAAAAAACACGAAACCAACAATATGTATTTTATAGCATAGGTGCCAACTTCTAGAAGTGAAAAATCTGTAGTCAATTGTGCATGCGTGGGCCGGCCATTTTTTAATTAAACAAAATCATACATAATTTATGAAAAAAGGGCACAATGAGGAAATTAAGTATTTATTAAATTAATAATAATAGAGGATTAAACTGTATTAAACGCAATATTAATTCTTAGAATTTACAAATGCTGTAGTGCAAGATTTTGCATTTGAGAAATTTTTTGTCAAATACATTCTCGTAACATTTCACATGTTGTCTGCATTTAACTATTAGTAAATTTTCTAATGTGTCATCAGACATGGTTGACCTGAAGTCAGTTCTAATTTTCTTCACTTGACTGAAGACTCTCTCGCATGCTGCAAGGGATCTTTACTACTATACTGTGAGGTGGTACTAATGTGATTACTGTGAGGGATCGTAAGTATTGACAGCATAACCTGAGAAACTCTTCCTTAAAAAACTGATCAAAGGTTGCCACTGCTGGATTATACGCTCTAAGCACTTGCCAACAGACAACGAACGAGTGCTAACGTGTTTTAGTACCTTTTTTATATCAGTCTCATGAAATTCTTGAAGAATTTTCAACCTATCTTTTCTTTTCGAACTCTTTTGTAAGTAATAGTAAATGTCTACCAAAATTTCATCGATTTTAAATGGCAAACATGCAGCACTCTTTTCAGCTGCTAAGTTAATAAGGTGGCAGGAACAGCCCATAATTTCAATATTTTGGTGATGATTCTTTAACACTGCTGCTACACCTGCTTTTTTTCCTATCATAACAGGTGCATTATCACAGCTAAAGGCAACACAATTAGAAATCGCAAGGTTTTTAGATTGTAAAGCACTTACCAGAAGATTTCCAATATTTAACCCAGTAGCATCTTCTTTCAAAGATGGCATAGATAAAAGACAATTCACAATTTTTTCACATAAAAAAATCGAAGAAAGTTACCACTATTGGATACAGCTTTGAATCAACATCGTTGCTTCCATCAGTTGCAATTGAAAATGGATAGCACCTTAAATTTTCAACAAGTGATGAGGATTCCTTTGCGGACATTTCTTTCATAATTGCAGAAGTTTTGGTCTTTGCAGATCCATATTGTTTTGCAATACTGCTGTCAGGAAACGTTTTCCGAAAGAGCATCCCCGCGTGATCGCTGCAATTCATTGGCAAATTATGTTCGATCAAAAACGATGTAAATAAACATTCAGCGTTAATCACGGAGGTATCCAACACCTCATTGTGTGTAACAGTCTCAAAATGCAAAGTAATATACCACATGAGTAATGGTGAGTAATGCGCTTAATGCTTGCCTTGCTTATGTCTTTACGGCAACACGAGCAGAAAGCATATTTTGGCCCCAGTCTTGATTTTTGAATAAAATTAAACATCTTCATATATTTGGCTTTAAACGTTTGGTAGTACCTTTTATTAACGGTCGACATTGTTAACATTGTTTTCAAAAACACCTAAAAACAAAACTTTCTTTCCGGAGCAAAGAAATACCAGATACGTCTAATACATGGCTTCCCTACACAAAGTCACATGCTTGACCAAAACCTTATCGATATAACGCATTCTTTCTTTCCTCCCACCAACAACTACAATTCCAGATGTGTGATTTCCTTGCACAGGGGCATAACTTCACATCACAACTGGAGCTAAAATTCCAGGTCACCCCACAAAAGTGTCATCAACCCCAGACAAATTTTTTTTTTTAGGCGAAATCTGGAAAATCAGAAATCTGGAAAAATCGGAACCCAAACCCAACCCAAAATCCGAAGCAATCAATCAAATCGCTTCCAACCAGAAGATCAGAAGACAATAAAAAATTGGAAGTCTTCAGGGTAAATCAGAAGGACTGGTACCTATGTTATAGGTATCTTGATGACTTGAACTGTAAATAACGTGAAAGTTTTTTTTAACTCCATTTGGTTTTGACTCATCGAAGGCCACTGTACATGGAAAATAATGTTACTAGTTAACACCTAATTTTAAGAATGTATATATAACTTTAACATGATTCATCATACCTTTATTCAAAACACCTTCAGAACCACGGTTAGCTTGTGGTTTACTCATCTCAACTGAAACGATAAAGAAAAAACATAATAGATGTGGGATTGTATCACAAAATGAAAATTCATAAAGGATATCATTGAAGATGAACAAATTTTCCTTTCTTGATATTACATGATTTATACAACTATAATTACATACATATACACACACACATATATTTGTGTTTCATGGCATAAGAACCGGCCCCGGACGTTTGGTCCAAAGCCAATTGATCCAACACCGATTTGTCTAAGGGGACAATTAATCCAACACCAAATGGTGCCACCAGTTAAAGTGGGGGGGTGGGGCTTATATTGCTAAATCAGTTTTCAAAGTAAATGTATTAAATGTGTATTTAAAAAGTTAATCTACATTTTGTTAACCATATAAACCAGAGGGAGAAAGGGGACACTACTATGAATTAGAGGTGGTAGTTAAATAACTGAGGTTTGCAGACCCCCCCCACCCACATCCTTAATTTTTGTTTTCCTTCAATTTTTTATTTTTCTGATCTTATGAAATACTGGAATTTACTATTATTGACACTTGAGCAAGTTAATAAGATAGAAGCATAAGCATAGCCAGGGATATCATAATTAGAGGTGCATCAAGACCATAGGCAAGGGGATCTAAGGGACTGACCCCCAAACAGAAAAGTATATGTTGCTTTGCGTTGTGTAAGCAAAAATTTTTTGCTTGTAGTGAATCACCTGAAAAAAAAATTGGTCCCCTGAAAGAATTTCTGACTACAGCCCCGAATGTTATGGCTATGCAATTCGGTGGTGTTACGTTAGTAGAATAAGGAGATCTTGTTAAATAAAAAGGAATGTTTGCACAATGTAATGGGATACTTCAGCATCCCCCGTGACCTCGCCTACAGCAGGGAGAGGGGTAAAGCCAGAAAGAGCTAAGGCGAAATGTAATGCCATCAGCACAATATGGCACTGCCAGCATTTATTCTAGCAATATAGTGCTACTTCAGTGGGGGCCTTATCTTCAAAATCTATGCAATAAAGACAATAAAAGAAATTTATTCGTCCACCTTTAAAGTGATCCAAGTTGGAATGCCCCTGAGAGAATATAAACACAGCTTTGTTTATAGAATATAAAATTTTACAATACTATTTTTAATTTTCAGAAAATACAAAAAGGTCGCTCTAACAAATAGCGATGTTTGTTTGTGGTCATTGTATGGGGAAAAAATTAACATTGCACTTTATGGCGATGCGTCCAAGACTGAAGTCGAGGGTCGTTATATTGGAAAGGTCGCTATATCGAGAGTATTTGGTGAATGACACCAGCTTGCATCTAGTTATTTATTAACATTAATACAACGAACAACACATGTACTTATATATTAATTATTTCCTAGTTACAATTGAAGAACTACACTTTAAATAACCTCTTCATACAATGAATAAATTTTAAAACAAAAACATTCTGAAATAAATCTACCATGCACGTGATAACGATGTTATTACAAGTTATACTACTGAATCCATCAAGTGAAATGTCCATGCCGCCATACTATTCCCCACCAGTGAAGGAGTTGTGAATGTAACTTATATACCGGTCTGGTGGCTTGCTTATCTGGATGGTTTTGGTTATTGGAGTGTGAGGCAGTTTTGTTGGTAGTTTAGTGAAAGTGATTTTCTTTTTGTGTTGTTATTTAATAGTGTCTGTGTTGGTTTCTTGCGTTTCCAGGTTTTTATCAGCCAACTCGGGGATGTTTTCTAACAATTCTGCATTCGCCAACAAAATGGCTTGAGTTGAAGTTGGCAATCATTGTAGCCATAACGATTTTAAAATTTTGTCGGACAGAAATTCCATTTCCTTAAGTAACTGGCTGGGTCTTTTATCTTCTAAGTCTAGGTCGGAAATTACTTTTCCCGATTTTGTTCCTACTGACCATCAGGTATTACATAAATCAAGTATTACATAAGCACCTTGATACTTTCCTGGTATTGGCCATGCCAATTTTTACTTACTGGGAGTTGGGGTGAAATGGCCAAAATATTGCTTATGTAATACTTGAACCCTGCCTACTTAGTGGGGGGTACTCCATCCCTCATTCTGTCACTGTGTGAACCTAGTCAAAGTAACCACTTGAATCAGTAATTCTTGCAAAAGTATTAGCACCCAAAATTGTGAAATACACCAAAGTGGAAAATATTTGGTGAATTACCATCTGTTGAAGTAGCGCCAATATTAAGTTCAACATAATAAGAGAGATTATTATATTTACTTGTACTTAAATACTTCATATACATTTTGGTGGAAGTACAGATACCATCCCAACAACGTGTTTCTCCCCTAGAGAAATGTAGAAAAGGCGCTGGAGACAGGGTGTGGATGTCAGAGTGTATGCCACGTGATGCGTGATGTCACCCATGTGGGTGTGGCAAGAATCACTTGCTTAAAACATGCTTCATCATTGTTTTGAGTGCAATGGAAGTGTTGCAGCGATTGGAAAGATGTCGGAACATTTCAATATGGATTTTTTTCTTCAATTGCGGTTGAAAGGGAAGAGGAATGTTGTTGGATTGGTTTGTGGGAGAAGGTTTATTTGGTTTGGAGTAGAAGGACCCGATTTGCAAGGTGCGCTAGGCCTAACGTGGATGACTGTGTAGTTAAAGAGGTGAAGTTATCCGACAGATAAAAGGAATAAAAGTTAGTATGCCGTTTTTATTTTGTTCGCTGCACCGAGAAAAAAAGGAGGAGGGGAATGGATGGAGGAAAAGAGAGGAAAGCCAACAGCGGGAAAGGTTAAGAGGCAAAGGGGATTAAGTTAGGGGTGGAAAGGGATCAGAGGGGTAGGGGTGAGGAAGGAGAGACTACCAAGAAAACAGGGGTTGGGAGGTGGACAGGGGAAGGGGGGAGGAGAAAGAGAACATGAGGAAAAGGTTAGAGGGGGTGAGGTGTAAGGGTGAAGGAGAAATAGGTTAGAAGGGAAGTGGGGTGGGGGTGAAGGCTGGGAGTAGGAGGGAAAGGGGCGGAGCCTGTATTGAGACATAAGCAACATGGCGGCAAGCCAGGACAAAGTTGCCAAGTGTGCTGGAAACACTTCTCACTAAAAACGAAATGGAACAGTATCTGTACTAGCGCCTACATTTTTACTGCCACATGCAACTTTCATTTAAAATATATTTTATGCTATAATTAGTCAGAACATTATAGAATACTTCACATACATCTGTGGTTCTTGGCCAAAGCTTCTTTTTTTTTTTATTATATCTAAGAATGTCATTCCACCCTTCTATGATTTATTTAGCTAGTAGCATCAGTATTTACCACAGTTTGAGCACTTGTAGTGATTCGTGAGTATGTCGCCAAAGGGGCGTAAAGAATGCCAAGATGTATGCCTAGACAAACCATGTGTTGTCAGGGCAACGTGGAAAATACAAAACAGAAATCTTTTCAAAGGAGGTAATGATATTGTAAAAAAAAAAAATAATAATAATCAGGGGTGAGGAATTCCTGAAAGATCCTACCATCCACGAACATTTTACTACCAGCCAAAAACGCGGCAAAGCTTTAAGGTGTTTGGAATTCCACGAAAAATAATCGCTAAGCCGGAAAATTTACTCACCGTTGGCAAGCATAAATCCCTGCCCCTGATAATATGTAGTTTTCTGAAGGAAACGGTGTAATTTAATAATAAAGTTGAAATCGTATTGATGTTTAGTGAATTAATAATATTGTTATAGAAAGAAAACAACCTTATGGTATAACGGCCAAAGAATGGATAATTCACTAAAAACTCTTCTAGTCAGGAATCCCCGATTTATATCACTAACCCCTTTGTACAACAAGACCATTTAACACTTTTTGTCCTTAAAATAACATTTGTACATATGTGTATGTCTCTCTCTCTCTATATATACGTTTTTAAAAACTTGTGGCCCGGTAACCCCTCCTCCCTCCCTGAAATTTTGTGCATACTCATTTCCCGCTCCAGATCTTGCACAATTAAACCAGTGAGTCAAGTTTATCTCCGCACTCCAGGTCCCAATTTACGCCCCTGGTTGCGCAAAAATGGATTTTAAAATGTATAAAGGCTTACTAACCGGTATATTCGTAACAGCAAACAAAGAGAACTACAAATAAAAACTCTATTGTACTGTTGCCATGTAATTCAGTATACTCTTAATAATCAATCAAAAAACTTTACACCAAATTTCCCAATTCAAATTATACATAAAAAATAGTTTTCGATGAATGCAAGATTTTTTTTCGATATCTTTGTGAAATTTCTTTTACTTGTATGGCTATGTTCAAAAATAATTTGGAATTTATGAAATTAGTACCATGGTTCTAACGAAAGTGAAAACAATCTCTAGTTCTTATTTCATTTTTTGTTTTACATACTAAGAAAAATAAAGTTTCCATAGAGTTCTCATATTTTGTTTCTAATTATTTTATATTCTAAAATCTCCCTAATAATTAAAGTACGACAGTATTCTAAAATTTGATGCTCAGATTTTGTCAGTGAATATAATCTGAAATTTATATTTGATACTCATCACGCTGCATTTTGGGTGAAGCAATGATAAAAATTGGAAAAAAAAAACAAAAAAACCCATCAAAATATGCCATTTATATGAAGACCATGAGCTTGCGACGAAAATAATAAAAAGAAGTGTTAGATGGATCGGGCATCTAAGAAGGATGGGTGGCACCTCGGAAATAGCTTCAGTTACTTTAAGCAATTATTTTCTTAGCTGTAAATAAACGAGAAGAGGAAGGGAGAAATTATGAGGTTGCTATGGCAACGATGTTCCTTTTGATGTAAACGTCATTTCTGCTATGTCTGAATTATAGAATATATTTTTCTATATTTTTTATATTCGAATCGCTAATAAGACGTGAAGCACTTATTGTCATTTTTCACAGTTCAACCTTTTTTCAGAAAATCTAAGTAATAACGTCTATTTTAAATTAAAAAAAATAATAATTATTGTAATAATTAATTATGTTCGTTTGATGACACTACAGATGAATCCCCTGTTTTGTCACCAACTCGTCTCCAAAACTAATGCTATACTCTTAAAAGGGAGGGAAAGTTTTGTGAAGCGTTAAAAATGTACGCATGGTAGCTATAGTGTCGTATCGTCGGTTTGTGACGGTGGTGGTTTGTGAGTTGTAGGGATAGGATGAGCGACCGTTTAAATATTTTTATTTTGTAACAGATTGAAATTGATAGTATATTTGGAATGGAGTTGGGTATAGGAGGAAGAGGTTTGAGGAGGTATGGAGGGAAAAAGGGGAGAGGAGATAGGCGGAGATGAGGGGAATGTGGAATATCCTAATGTCAGCAATAAAAAGCTGTTGGACTCATACTTCGCAGAAGATATGGGGAGGGGGAAGAAGGGAGAGGAGGTATGGGGGGGAATGTAAAGCATCACTGTATGGATGCTGAAAAGCTGTTTGACTCATACTACGCAGAGTATATGTGGAGGCGGTGTCACAAAGACGAAGTGGAGGAAATGATTCCAAAAGCCATAAAAAATCAGACGCTTAAAGACAGAAGTTTTTTTTTTTTGTTAAAAAAATCTGAAAAGAGTATAATAGGTAGTAAACTCAGTATAACAGGTAATTACTCCTTAAAAAAACATGGCGGCCGGGAAGCGAGCGCACGATGACGTAATCCGGAAAGGAGGTTGCCACGCATTGGCGACAAATCGTACACAGGGGACACACGTGTAGTATAGCCTGTTTGATTATATAATCGAACCTTGAAAACTTGAACTTCTCTTGAGAAACGGGAGTGTTTCTTATTGCCTTTGAAGTACACCTTGAATTTCGACAACTTAAAAAGTTGATGCAGCAGACTCTTGATTTTGCAGACCTCAAAACAAGAAAAAAAGTTCGTAAACGAGACTTAACATTTCTTCTGTGGAATACTTTTCGGGACTAACATATATAATTTTTGAAAACACGAGTTTACTGTAACTCAAAGTGGAATCCCTTTCCCTTAAATTTCTATGTATCAAAATTTGGCTGTGTTGCAAATTTGAAAATGGAACTATTTTTTGGAGAATCATGTACTGTTTATGTGTTTTCCTTTTGCTGAACTGTTAAAAATATTTTTTAATAAGCAGTAGAACATCTATTATAGCAACTGAGTTCACAGTTCCGATAATGGAGCACTGCAGTAAATATTAAGTAAAATAAGAAATGGTTTGATAAAAACAGGATGTTTATATTTTATCAAAATTATATATATAATTAATTAATTAAATTGATTTTAGTTCTCTAAAATAATACATTATTATTTTATAAATAACACCAGGGGCGGCCTGAGCATATCTCCATTGGGGGGTGGGGAGAGAAACACACAAAATATCCCAACTACCCAAAAGTGTTGAAAAAGATATATATATAGTAAACCTCCCTTAACAACCATTTTATCTGGAAATAGATTTTATCCCCTCCCCCCCCCACATAAACCAAATGCTAAATTTACTTCCATTCAGAGACCACCTTGCTGAGTGACCGCTTTTTCGCTGAACCAACGGTGGTCGCCTTAGAGAGGTTTTACTGTATATATATATTTAAAGGTAGCAGTTATTATTGTTAAATAAACAAAAAATCCATGGTAGTACACATTGAAAGTATTTAGCGTTTTACGACGCGAGAGGAACTATTTGAAACTTCTTCGTGCCTGCTGTACAGATATAGCTACAGACGGATCCTCCAGCTTCACAGCAAGTTTGAGAGCTCAGTACTATGGTCAGTTGCAAATTGAATTCAATATAAGAAACACCCGGGAATACGACCTGGTTTCTTCTTTGTGGCACTTAAAATGAGGGTTAAATAAGAAGAATTAGAGACAAAGTTCCCAAATCTGTGGTTCTGGTGCCCTGTTGGCTGGACAATATACCACAGACGTGGAAACGGAAATAACTGTTTACAAAATGGGCAGTTATAATCGCAAATTTTTCCGACAAACAAAGCAAAAAAAGTCGGCCTTTTTCTCTAAACGACTCTCAATTTTGCCAGTGTCAAAAAATTTTCCAATTGTCTAAAGTTGAAGAGTAAAAAAAAAATTATTCCACCTTCCCTCCCCCCTCCAAGAAAATCTAAATTTTCGCCAAGTTGGCAATTGAAATTGCGTGAATTTCCAACTACCAAAGGGTTTATTATTTTTCTTTTTTTTCGAGTTTAACTGGAATTTCCCAAATTGGAACTTGATGTTTTAGATTGGAGGAAGATTCCTATCATCCCCCCATTAGGCTGGCCCTAAGCTGGACAATATACCACAGACGTGAAAACGGAAATAATTTAACAAAATGGGCAGTTATAATCACAAAATTTTTCGACCAACAAAAGCAAAAAAGTCAATCTTTTTCTTCAAATAACTCTCAATTTTGTCAACGTTAAGAAATCTTCCAATTGTCTAAAGGTGAAGAGTAAAAAAAAAAAATTTCCACCTTTATCGCCCAAGAAAATCTAAATGTTTGTTTGCCAAGTTTGCAATTGAAATTGCATGAATTTCCAACTACCCAAAGAATTAATTATTCATCCCTTTTTTTTTCGAGTTTAACCGAAATTTCTCAACTTTTAACCCGATTTTTCCTAATTTGAAATTTCATTTTTCCCAGTTTGGAACTTGATTTTTCCCAATTTGGAATTTGATTTTTCCGATTGGAGGAGACACACCCATCCACCCCATAAAGCCGGCCCTGGGCTGGGCAGTATACCACAGATGTGGAAATGGAAATAACTGTTAACAAAATGGGCAGTTACGATCGCAAATTTTTCCAGCCAGCAAAAACAAAATAAT
The DNA here is from genome assembly GCA_006491805.2 of Dysdera silvatica. Taxonomy (NCBI): domain Eukaryota; kingdom Metazoa; phylum Arthropoda; class Arachnida; order Araneae; family Dysderidae; genus Dysdera; species Dysdera silvatica. The sequence continues at coordinate 96,277,293 of QLNU02014176.1, forward strand.
AGGTCTTTTTCTCCAAGTAAATCTCAATTTTTGCCAACGTCAAAAAATCTTCCAATTGTTTAAGGGTGAAGTATTAATAAAAAATTATTCCACCTTTTTACCCCAAGAAAATCTAAATTTTTGCCAAGTTGGCAATTGAAATTGCATGAATTTCCAGCTACGCAATTAATTATTCATCCATTTTTTTTCCAAGTTTAACAGGATTTTCTCAACTCTGAGCTTGATTTTTCCAATTAGGGGGCAGACACCCCCTGTTCCCCCATAAGGCAAGTCTTGGATAACACACATAAAAGAGAATTTGGTAAAAGTGCATATTAGGTCTAAAAGTTAAGGACATTTTCTAACGTTGCCCAAACAGCCACTAATGGCCTTAGCAATCTTGTGCCATGATGGAATGTTAATTCAGAAGTATTTTTTTCTTCCAGTACTTTACCTGAATCAGCACATGCCATAATATGGGGGTGGCACCCCCCATACTAAAAACATGCAAATAATCATGGCACTACAGTGTGTTGAATTCATAAACCTAATAATAGTTAAAGGTTGAAAATAATAAGGTTTTCGAAGAAACTCACCTATTATTCCAATGGAACACATCTTGAATGGTCATATTCCGATGCTAGCAAACCGTATTCCACAACCCTTCCAATCAGGATTGCTTCCATACAACTTCAATCCGTGCAAAAATAATAATTTAAACGATATGTTATAACACACGTGGAGTGAACCCTGTAGGAGCGAAACAGGAATTTCCTTCCTATTAGTAAAAACGCTATCAGAACCACCAATCATAACCATATGAACAAGGTTGCCAGAAACACCTGCCTACACCAAAAAACCACATTTGGAAAGAAATTGTGAATTGGATCTAATTTGCACTAATGTCAAAAATTTATTAAGAGTGAGATAATATATAAAAAAGAGGTAATTCCGTTAAAAGATTTTGATGTTATGACAGTAGTGATGAGCTTACTAAAATATTAAATAAATAATCATTCTCCCCAAAACTTGGTAACGAGCTGAAAAGGTCTTTCTTAATTTGCTGTGCATCACATGACATGTTGCTATATGTTTATATAGGCCCTTCAGTTGTATTGTACTTACCTATGTTGCGTTGCAAAAATTTATGAAAAGTATACTTTTTAATTATTCAAATAAATGGGTGGCCTCATTACACCATCTTACATAATTACATATTTCTTCACTCGATAAAATTTCCACATAATAAACCGTGAGACATAACATCGGAAAAACATGTAAATTATTATTCGGTTCTGCCTCCTTTTGATTGTTTTTAGAAAAAGAGACTAATTGGAGCAACAACCTGATGAAGAACAACACGAGAATTGACTATGTGCTTGTTCTATTGTTATACATTGAACCACTTAACGAGATTAGGAGCCATGCCACTCTAAAATACAATTCATGATTAAACTGGACCTTATTTAAGATGGAATCTTAACACTATCGGGCAATTTAATTGGGGATCCTAATTACAAATCACATTGTTCCTAGGGACGTGCCTGCTGATATATCATAGAATCCGTTCCAAGACATTCAAACCGGAGGACAAACTTTTCACATAGACTTTGTTTTCCCAACTAAAAAATTTTAGGATGTTACTAATCTTTTCTTTTTTCAACCAAAGGAAAATTGTGCAGTTAAATGTTTATGAATGCATATGTAAAAACCAAGCTCAGGCAAGATTTTGTAATTCGTTTGATTCCATGGGTATTGTGAATTTTTTAATTGTACATCTTGAATTCTAAGATAATTCATGCGAAATATTGTAAATGTTACTTGACAACAAAAATGTTTATTTTCATTCATCATTTACATTTGGGCTAACCATTTATCATATTTTTAATTAGTGACTAACGTCTGTTATTATTTCCTTTAATTAAATTCTTTACTTTTATTTATCTAATAATTTTTATTTTACTTTTTTTAATCTAATTAATTATTCTAGTATTTTATTTATCTATCCTTTCGTCTATGGTTCGAGTTTATACACCCTTTTCCTCCCTCCTTTCATTTATTCTACTTTTGGGTGGTCAAGGCGAAATCATCATTCATCATCAGGTCTCGCCAGCCAAGTTCATAATAATGAAGCTTCTAGAAGAAGACCATTTGAGAATGCATACCTCAAGCATCTGTGTAGTCTTTGTCTATATCAGAAATACCGACGTACTGCCTGACTATTGAAACCGATTCAAAAATATGCTTCGACGCCAGGTGTCTGGAAATGACACTGTGGCGAGAGGCAGTCTCAATTGTCCAAGTATACTCCAAGCCGTCCTAAGATGTTGCCGGTCATCTATCCCAAGGGATCTTGTAACTAGCTGCTGAAAATTCTAGAATGACCACTAAAACCTTGGCGACCTGGTGCTACTGTACGTCCTGCAGTGACCCTGGTTGTCGAATCTGTAAGTTGTGCTATCACATGAGGCAGTGGGTCCATCGCATCGGCTTGGCGGGACCCGGGAGCTATTTGGTGACTGAAAAGTCTTTTTACTAGATAGCCTTGTCACCAAACTCGTAGGCACATTTTTTTGATCCCGTGTTGACCAGGTCAACTTTTTCTAGCAGTGCACTATACTGAGTTAAGATGTGAGGACACAAAAAGTCCAGGGGCCTGGGACCCCCACTTTGTCATGGGCCACTCTATATGATAATTATGCCCTTTGCCTTCCTTTCTGTTTAATTTAAAAAAAAAAACTCCTTGTGTTCTAGTTTAATTTTGTTAAGATATTTATTTATTTCATTTTAATTAATTGGCTCAGATGAATAACTGTTCGTAGTTAGACTCGAAATCATGTTTCATTCATGGTAGCAAAACGATATTTAGAATGAGTGTAATATCATGGGTATTTGTCAGATTCTTATTATTGTCGAATGCAAAAATAATTCTAATATGTAAATGATTGGTTGCGGAATCTGGTCCCCCCCACTGTAACCTATATTTAGGGTATGAACCCTGGGTTTATCACCTGTAACTATTGTCCAGGAGAAACTTGGGGCATGTTTCCCCAGAAAATAGATTGTAATTAATCATTATGTGTTTTGTTTTATTAAATGCTAAAATCTCAAATGACATCTTGGAACAATTCCTTTGCGTAGTTTTCTTTTGCCTATCAATGTGCATGCTTGATATACATGTACAATTAAGTTCCAGCTTAAGGGCATAATTAAGTAGTTAATTAAGGCATTTACATCATTTTTGATCAGTGAGCATAGGTCCAAAGGATGGACTCACATTCATTGATTTAATGGGGGGGGGCAAATTGGCTTCCCTTTCCTGAAATCCTGGGCTTTGCAGATAGTTTTCCTTTCATGATTACTTTTAAACTAATTATAGAGGGACAGCTATATTTGAACTCACAACGTGTTTATTCTCAATAATATTAATTAATTAAAATTTTAATTATTTAATATTTCCCCCTCCCATCACCTATTGTGGTGTTATCCCAGGTTTAACAACTAATGGTGTTGAAATAGAACATTTACCAACTAACTTCTCACTGTAGAGTTCAGGGGTTACATCCGTAGACCTTGAAAGATTCAGATTCCTCGGAAAACGCCGTTAATTTGGGTTCGACCTCTAATAGTACACAAGGAACGCTTACTCAGAGATCTCATGAAGATCACACTGCTCACTGTAGTCTGGGGTTTGGTTCCCTGGGCCTTAAGAGGTTTGGATTCCTCAGAAAATTGTAGGTCCAGAGGTTCGGATTCCTCGAAAAACAGTAGGTCCTAGTGCAGCATGACCATTGTAGTCCTTGAGCCCTAAAACAACAAACAAATAAACCTTGGAAAACTGTAGGTTCCACCAGCACCTTTCAAAGGGAGAAGGAAGAGCTCCTGCCCCAGTCCTCGCAATATTAGGAACCTAAACCTGGTACCTCAATATATGTGTATATCAAGTTTGAAGGGCCTCTAAAATATTAGTTACCCCAGGCCTCGCATTTTCTCTGAAAGGCTCCAAGTTCCACCACAGCATGGCCCACAACACAGCAACAAATCACTTCTTCTAATTTATAAAATATGACATTCAAAAAATAATTTGACATTTGTCTAGAGAAGGGATGTTTATTTGAAACATAAATTAACTCTTATAAGGTGCTTATATTACAGAAATATCCAATGGAGCAACAAGAAAAGGATACTGATTCCCCTGACATGAATGCTGAAAATCCGTTGGACAAGTAATTTTTTCTCATTTGCAAGCAAAGAAGTTGACTCAGCAATTTTTTTTTTTTTTACAAAATATTTCCAACTTAATGTGAAAACAACTGAAACTTTCTATAATGGTTTTGCAAATATGGATTTTCCATGAAGATAATAAATAGAAGTTCAATAATTAACCTACGTTATATGAGTAAATCAAAGGATCATTTCAAATTTTACCCAGAGGCGTACTTACAATTTTGCCTCCTGTAGGCTGACATATGTTGCTGCCCAATCTTACCAAACGTAACTAGGAACATGGCAGAGATTTTGATCATTTTGTCGAATTCTTCATTTGGCACCCTGGTTAATTGTTTGAAATGTCTTTTTCAATTATTTTTGTATTTGGTGCCTTTTGAGCCTTTCTCAAGGTGCCCATGACAACTGTCCTTTTGCGGATACCTAGTTACACCACTGAACATAACAAATCGAAGTTAATAATACAATTGGTTACCAAGCGATTCAGCTCTACACTTTGGAAACTTCTTGTAGGAAATTTACCGCTGTGGGCTTCAACTCACTTTGTCTATTAGTAAATCCACCACTGATTTGACCAGTAACTAAAAATACTCTCAAAGCACAGAATATTTATTTTGAAGTCACTTTGTGCTATTAGTCCTATTTAAAGTAATCTTTTGGACAAAAGAACATCTTATAATGTGAACTATGAAGCAAATAATAACAGTAATCTTTTTATTCCTTTTTCTCTCTGTTTAACATTTATTATAATACTGAGAGATACCTTATGCATGTAAACTTTCCAAGTGTCTAATTTAATAAATGACTACCTTTCAAAAAGAACAAATTATTATTAATGCAAATTTATTACATTATTTTAATGTACAACCAGGAGCATAGCAATTCAAAAATTATTGGGTGGCAAAGGCTGAAGCTGATTTTTAAAAAAAATCAATTCGCGGTCAAGAAGGACAATCTGCTTTGCTAATTGAGTAGGGGAGAAGCTTGAACCCCCTCCCTTTGCTGTGCCACTGTATACAACTAATGGGCTGTGGATGGTAAAACATATGTAGTCAGGGTAAATAGGAAAAAATTGAATAAGTGATAAGAAGTCCATCAGTGAAATTAGCTGTCACATGTTTGATAAAATGTTAGGGTTATGAAAATGTCATTTTATCAACATAAACCTTTGTAAGATATTATTACATGTTGTTACGTGTCCACCAACGTTTCGACTAGTATGTTTTCCGGATATCCTCAGAAGGTGTGTCATTCAAGTCCAACATGAAGGAACTTAAGATCTTCAGATAAGTAATCCGTTTGTCTAATTGTTACCCAAAAGTTCTTTGCCACATTTTTTACTATCCCATTACATTGGATTTCAAATCACAGGGGAGATGTAGACTTTAACGATGAATTCGATCAATAAATTTGGGTCTTAGGGTGGGCTTTTGGTAGACATATAATTCTCATGATGCAGCAAGTGAGAGTCAACCATCGAGTGTTGTGTATGAATCTAGGAAGGAACTTGGCCATATCATTTGGGCAACATCCACTTGATATAGCCTGGAAAAATCTGTAAAAGTTATCCTGATCTGTGCTTAGCAAACTAACTTCTATTTCAAGTAGTGGTGATTCAATGCTTTGAAATTCAATGACTTAATTGGTTGTTGCAAGTAGGAAGCTTTACCTAAGAAAATCTATTGGGCCCGATGTCTTCCCGTCAATTTTTTCAAACAGATGCCTTAACGGCAATTCATTGGAATGCAGCTGGCAAATAATCCATTACAGCAGTTGTTGTAAGTACTCTTTCAAAAGACAGATAACTCTTCCATGCATGCCAGTGTTCTTTCTTTTGCCGTCTGACCAAATGCAGATGAATTCAGTCAGGTCGGTACCTTCTTGAACAAAATAGTTCCAGATATCTGAGGCTGTTCCACCCACATCAGTTTTATCAGGGAAAATATGGGTCAAGTAAACTGAACCAAGCTCTTAGATCACAGAAATGTCCTCCTCTTGCTTCATTTGCTGATAAAATTTTCCTGTTTCTTTACTTTTTTTCATTCACTATGGTAACATCTTTCCTGCCTTCAAAACAGAAAGCTAAAATTTTATTGCATTCTGGTGTCTGTTATTCTTGATTTTTCGCATTTTTATTTAATATGTTTTTCCTATTGTTAAAATATGTATCTCATAATATTAACACAATCTTAGTAACTGTCTTCCAGCATGTTATACACAATGCTGGGCACATAGCATCGATCCAGCGAAATTAAAAGCTTATGCAATTGCTTGTTCGCAATTTCTGCTGAATTTTGAGAGCTTTTATAGGAACTTATACAAAACAGGCAATGCTAGTTGTTAAATAGCCCTTTCCTAGCATTTCTGACCATGAAATGGTTTTGTAAATGTCTAGGAATATATTTGAAATTTTCAGATTTTTATGTAAAAACTCAAAACTTGAGTTAAATGCGCAGACGGAAGATGTTATCTGACAGAGTCTGGTTCTTTTCTGATTTATAAGGACCACTAACCGCATACTTCACACACTAGGGGTATGGTGATTTTAAAAAAAAATGGATTTTCAGCCCACCCTAATATATAATAATATAAGTATAAGCTGAAATGTATATGATTATAATTAAGTATATGCTAGATATTTTGTTTTTTCAAGAAACCAAACCAAAAGTGAAACGAAAGTTGCAAACCCTATGGATATGCTCAAAAATATTTTAGAAGTTCATGGTAGAAGTGATATGGAGAATGCCAACATGCCAGTTTTAGATGCGCAACATGTATGTATTTCTTTGCCTTGACATTGTGTGATAAATAATGTTCATTTATATGTTTTTATGTGATTAAGATATATAAAATTATTACGTAATTGCATATGCAATAAACTTCTCACCAAATGCCTTGCAGAATCTTATCCATATTCAGCAGAAAATGTATCAATCTGTATGTATTTCTTCACCCCCCCCAATTAAAAGTAGGTTGGGTCCTACAGAGAGTTTTCATGGTAAACGAGCAGTGCTTATTTCCAATCCTCCTTTGTCAAGTCATAATATTTTTTACCTCACAACAGTCGGTTCTTCGAGCATCTTGTAATTAGTAGAGGTACATATACAGAATATGCTACCATAGCCTTTTTGAGCCATCATTCATTTAATTGTCTTTGGTAGCTTTTACAACAAAATGTATGATTGCTTTCCCCCATCTAAGAATATCGTGATAAAGAATAAAAGCAATATAGAGTCAGGTATTGAAATAAAGGTCATGAGCATATATGCACAAATGTAGAAGTATTAAGCAACTAGTTATTGCAGTGATATGTCATGGCTTATCCTTTCTTCTGATAATTCTGTTATTAGCTATAAGTAACGAGTTCATAACCAAAGTTGCTTCTAAAAGCGGTTCATAGATTTTATCATTATTATTGATAGATCTCTCTCATATAAAGAATGCATGAACTTCACAAGAGCATATTTAATTAACCAACAAATAAGAAAAAAAAAACCCAATCTATTCGTAACAAGGAAGTTCATAAAGATCCTAGAGCACTTCCTTCTCTTTCATTGTCCTGTGGTAGTACAATGGTAGTGTGTAAAAATCTGGACTTGATTTCCAATAGCAATTTGTAATTTTTCCACCAATCTGTAATTGTGGGGTTGATTTCCTAAGTGACGAAGATTGGGATTGTGTAGAAAATGATAGGTGCTGGTGCAATGTCGTCTTAGGTAACCTTGCACCATAAAACATAACTAAATCAAAATTCCCGTTCATTTTGTATCTAAATAACCAGGTGAAAATCTTAATACTTGTTGCAAGAGAGGAAAGCTTAGTCCTTGTTCTGATGGTATTGTTCAGCTTGAAATGAAGTGTTGAGGGTGAAAATGGTATGATGGTAAGTGCCAGGACCATACTTACAGCATTAGCGGCCCAAGACGAAACAAATTTTAGCAGCCGCAAAAATGTTTTAATGTAGCACGGTAAAAAGACTGACCATGGTTTAGCAATACAAAATAAAGTTCTTCACTGGTCCAAGTGTGAAAGGTAAAGAAAAGATAATAAAGTTAAATTAAAAACAAACATTTCAAAAGGAAGTTAGCTAAGGACATATCACTTGGCACTTCTTGCTTCACTTTGATGTTGTTGATAAATGAAAGGGTTTTATTTAGGTTTTTTGCCGCATTATAAACACAAAGAAATACCAGTACAATGTAATTATAAATTTCTGCTTCTCAGAACTTTGTGATTTCTTTTTTGTTGGAAACCAGGAGTCTCTGCCGTGGCTATATAGCCACAATAAGTGTGATAACCTACATAGTTTACTGATGCTAACGCATTAAATAATAACATATGTATTTATTTTGACCACCATTTAGAAGCATCATGAGCATTATGGCATCACACACAAAAAGTTAGTTCACCAAATACTCTGTTGAAGTATGTAAGGGCCACTAAAAGCCGATTCCTTGGTGCTTACATAACACCTTTTTAGTGGCCCTAAATTTTTGCAGCCTTGGATGGCCACCCAGCTCCCCCCCCCCCCCATATGACCTCGGTAGGTGCATTGTGTAAAACTCTATTTGCAAGTGTTATGCTGCTGGAAATCATTTAGATATAATACTTAATTTCTCCTTTTTAGCCACTTATGCTGAAATATCAAAATGACTTGAAACAACACCTTTTGAAATTGCATCAAGAAACAGATGAGCAACTCAGTGAATTGGTGAGTTCTCCTAAACTAACTGAGAAATTGAATTACTTCATGTGTAAAGCCGTTTAGTTAAAATTTGAACAAAAGGAACTCTCTCTCGAAAATTGTGGTGATTTTACGCATTTGAATTATACTGAGTACTTTGCAATGATATAGCTGAATCTGTTTATTATAACCAAATCAAGGGAACTGAATGAAAATATCATTGTAAATATTTAATTGATATGTTTTTAGTGTAAAGGGTTTCCCTTTTTTTTTAAAGATATAATTTTTTGTATTCGTACATTGACTGCAATGCAATTATAAATGGCTTTAGTTTGTATTAGGAGAGTTCATGATCTTAAGACTTGTTTTGATTGTGCAAATTTTAATGTGTTTACTATAACTAAGGACTTGAAGTCAATTAAGATTTGATATGCAAAACATGTAAAAGTCATTTGAAATGCAATTTATCCAGACACTCAATTATGATATTCCCAATTCAACATTTTATTTTAACAATGATGTCTTCTATCATTTTCTCTCTCTCTCTCAAGTTATACCGTCTCTCGAGATATGTTTGTCAATATATACCCAGATGGGGGAGAGATTTCTCCCCCATCTGAGTATATATTGATGAATCCATCCTAGTTATTCCCGAGTATTAACCTCTATGGGTTTTTTTTAGTTTGTTTGTAATTTTCTGTATTTCTGTTTGCATTAGAATCCATATTTCTGATACATAGAGAAATCGTAGTACACAATGGGGTTGAAAAAAAACAAAACAAAGAAACGAAGGCAATTTTTCCTTTGGGTAAAATTGTTTCTTCCGAATGCACTCTAGCTAAGCCTAATATATTTGTGAAGTTTCTTCATAACATTGCCTTTCACTAATTTCAGATGACCAAAGTAAACACACAAATCAGCAATTTTTAGCTGTAACTATCAGTCTCCTCATTCAGCTATCAATACTCCTTCTCTACAAAGCTATACTTTTATAACTATTATAATACACCAATTAAATTCTTGACTTCATATAGTAATGGGCGTGAATCAATATAAGTATGAATTCTTACCGAAGTGTAGATTATTTTGTTACACTTTTCTCTTATATCATTGATGAAAAGTATATCGCTTATGCAACTACATAATGTTAAAATTCATCCGGGCTGAAAAAGCCCAGTATGATTATTGTTGTGCAAGAGCATCTGGTCTATACTGTGCCAAATCCAGTATGATGAATTTTGACTTTTTTGTATGATTGTACAAACCAACTGCGAAATGCCCCACTTATTTCTATGATCGTATGAAAATGTAAAAATATATATATTGTGTAAAAAAAAAATAACTCCCATAAGTAGTCTTGGAGAACAAAAAGACATCACCATTAACTGAATTTTTAATCTGTTTATTTATTTATGAAACTGATTTTTATATACTAATTATTTATTTAAATAAGTTATTTATATCTGAATTATTTATTTTTTCACAAAAATTGATATGAGTCATGTATTCTTTTGAAAAAAGTAATGTAATGTATATTTTTAACAGAATGGTGCTATACGAGATCAAGTAAAAGAAAATGATACAATTGGAAAGAATAACTGTGATTTGCAAAAAGAGCTTGTCCGATGTAAGGAAAATGTTGGAAAATTAAATGTAGAATTTGACAATGTTGTGAAAAAGAAAGAGCACTTGTCAAAAAAAGTTACTGACATGAAAGAATCTCACAAATCTTCTAATAACATACTCAAAGAAGAAAGAAATAAAGGTAATATGCTACATACCATCTGCAAATTAATTTTCATTTTTATTTATTCTAACATTAATCTTTTGAAAGTGTGCTTCTTGTATGATGTCTATACTCTTCCCCCACATGACATCATTATTGCTAGATCACCCTCCTAACATTATTATGGCTAAACTTAGTCTTGATACAGAGGTATCATAATCCCTCATATTTATTATATTCAAATATTATCTACCCACTACTGGATGAAGGAACTTATCTCCAAGTTCCTTCCATATGTATCCTTTCTGGGTAATTTACTTACATTTTCTGCAAACCTGATTTCTTATTTCATCCATTTAGTGAGGACATTCCTTCTACCTGTGATGGTGTTTTCGACGCAATCAAGCAGATAGAGCCCCCCAGGTTCTTTCAGCCCCTCCTCAAAAGATTAAAAATAGGGACCTGGGCCCTCCCATTATTGAGAGACAGTAAATAAAGATATAGAATATAATTGATGGCGAAAAACATGACGTACAGAATATATTAATTGTTATAATGTTTTTCCTATGTCTGGTTAACATACTTGACAGCACATGCAAGTTTTTCCATTCAGGGGGCCCCCTCTCAACGCTTTTTTCAAATTGACACCCTTATTGGGGGCCATGGTTTTATGTTTTAAAGCACCTGCAAGAAATTTACCACAGGGGGTCAGTTCCTTCAAGATGTCTGTATACATAAGATGCATAAGGCCAATCAATTCACCACCTTGACTAGATGCTTTGGTGAGGGGTTTTTTGGTTTTTTTTTCATAAATAGACAGTACCAGCCTGTACCATTTATAAGTGGGGTAGGACACTAAGATGTTGGCTTGGCCAGTTCTACATACTTTCACTTATATTAAGCATGGGCTTTTTCTTCCAGAATTACATACCAGTGAGGCTTATTAGGTTGTAGCCTGCACCACAGTCAGGTAGTCTGTGGTTATTTTTGCAGATGCAAGAGAAACCTGATTGTGGACGATTTCATCGGAAGATTGCTGAACTTGTGTTGTGTTGAATATCAGCAGTTTCGTTGCATATTTGACTTTTGTAAAAAGAATGTTCATCATTACATGATATGTGTTGTTTCGTAGGTTTTTGTAGGTAATTGCCGATGTTATCTACCAGTATCTATTTTTATCTGGTTACCAGAGATAAGTAATTGGAGCCAGATAAGATTTCATAAAAGGCCACAATTTAGAATTGTCACTATAACTTGTATATATAATATAATAATACTTGTATATATAATATAATAATACTTGTATATATAATATAATAATACTTGTATATATAATATCTTTCTTGTCACTCCAAACTTTGGTAAAACATTTATAGTATAAACTATTATAAAAGTACAAAAAGTTGTTTTAATTTTAATGAAAAATAAATTTTACGACAATGATCTCCTTTCACATATGCATGCTGAATGATTACTGAAAACCACCTTAGAAACTTGGCAGCTATGTACATGACACAAGAAAAGGAGTTTTATTTTCTTGTATAATTTGTTGTTGTTTTTTATTATTATTATTCTTTGTTTTTTGAAACATTGCCATTTCTTATTTTGAACTGTTCGAAGCACTAGATAGAATAAATAAATTTTTTCACTCAAGAATTAAAACGAAAAATAACAGAAAAAAATTATGCATTATCTGTTATCAAACAAATATAATAATTGTGGCCAACCTAGGCCTATGGTTAGAGCATCGCATTCTAAACTCAAATATAGGGACCCGGCCAGGGACACTTTGAGCTTCCACTTTTCAATCGGGCTAATTGTTGCAGATTTTCCTTGCTTACAATGATTCATATTAGCTTCCCATAAAAGTCCTATGTAATGCATTTATTCCCCCCCTTTGATTCCTTGGTTGGTAATAAACACCATGTTTGGCACAGTATGATCTTAGCAGTCTTTGCTCCATAAAAAAAAAAAAGAAAATCAACTAACAAAATAATAATTTAATTTTTGGATTTCTTAGTTTTGAAAAGTGCCGAGTGATCATAAGAAAGCTTTAAGCTAATAAAATTCTGTAGATGGTAATTATAGGATTTAATTATATACCCTTTTATACATTTTTTCTGGTTGTTATACCCTATTATATGTTTTTACCCTTTTATATGTTTTTCCTGGTTTTTATACCCTTTTTTACACAGTAAAAGTATAAAAACTTTTATATTCGTATATTGCCTACCCTCCTTGTACTTTTCGTTTTGATCATTACATTATGTCACAGTTCTGCACTATTAACAACCCTTTTGTGGTGGGTTTGTGCACTTTTCATTCTTTCATATTGAATTTGAAATAGAAATACAGCTCCAGAGTAAAATAGAAGAATTGTCCCTCCAACTCGTACAACTCAAAGAACTGGAAATGGAATCCTTTTCTGATTCTTCTACTTTGAAACGAGCAGTGGAAAAAACAACTAAACTTCGAGAAGATCTGGAAATTGAAAAACTTAGGCAGGCAAGTTACAGATTTTATGAGAGTTTGTTAATAAATTATTCTTAAATTTTTACTTTTACACAAATGATATATAAATGTCAATCGTATCATGAAGTTATGCCGTCATCATATTTAATCATTATGTATCCACTCCCATGAAGCCGCCTTCCTGTAAGTGCCCTCCAAACATACTTGTCCTAGTCAGTTTGTCTCCATATTATTCCGTCTTATTTTCTAATTCCATTCATCTGTTATCTGAGAACATCTCAGTTTACAATAACCTCTTGATATTGCATTAAAAATTTTGACTGTTCGTTGTTGATCAGTTCTGTCCAGTGTGAAATGACATAATAACAATTTAACAGCTCAATGTCACTGAAATCAAGAGACGATTTATAGCTGGTGTTCTGTAATGTTGATCAGTAGTGGATCCGTGATTTGTTTAGGGAAGTTTATAAATTACGACCCTTCAAGGAACTTTGAATTGCAGTGTCAACTTTCTGCTGAAGTGTCAGTTTAACCAATATAGTCCTTCTTTGTTTGCAGAGATGTCAAAACTTGAAGAAAATATGGGGGGGGTAGGAGGGCTTCTGGATGGAAGGTCCTGCATGTGCTGTGAAGTGGGTCAACCAAATTTGCAGGCTCCCATGCACCTGAAAATCCTTGACTTGTCAGGGAATTTGAAATCGTCCGTAAAGGTCAAGAAAAAAATGAGAGCTTTTGGTCAAACCTGGAAAATTCAGGGAAAACTTTCTTAACTTCTATTTTGAATAGCTAAATCTTCCGCAAACGAAACCATTTTTTCTGCAACCAAAATTCAGTTGAAAGTTGCTTATGATCGGTCAGGGAATTTTCCCAGAAGAACCTGGAAAGGTCGGTGAATTTTTTCTCCAATGTTAGTGGAAACCCTGATTCAAGAAGATCCTACACAATAACAATTGATATCTTTTATATGTTATGTCTTTCACCTTCAACTATATTTTACTTTTATTATTATTATTATTATTATTACCAAAAGTTATTGAAGCACTGATAAAGTAGCTTATTATATCTAAAAAAATATGTTACTAAATTTTATCTACAAAATAATAAGGGTCAATTTTGTAAAAAAAAAAAAAGGTAGTAGATCTTCGGACAATATTTTTCCAAGACTTTTTGAAATGTAAACTTATATTTAACATTTATTTTTATATTTTTGCAGGATTTGCTAATTACACGTCTCGAAGCTGATAAGTATAATCTGACTGATAAAATAAATCTTTACAAATCCCAATGTGCTATTAAAAAGGAGGAAATTGCTGATCTAAGGAAAGTCATTGCAGAGGCATCTGCCGATATGCAGGTTAAAATCTTGATTGTCTGGATGCATTTTTTATTCCTTCTTTTCTTCTTTTTTTTTTCATCTGGTATAAAATAAATTTTGTGTCTCAATTACCACTGAATTAATATACTTATGCTCTTGTTCAGACTATTCACCTGGAAAAAGTGAAAATGTTGCAACAGTGGAAGTACAGTATTGCGGCTTTAGAGAAAAGAGATAAGACGTTATCCATTATGCAGGAAAACGTTAAGTATGTTACATTAATTTACTTTTAGGAAATATTTATTCTTAAGAAAAAATATCCGAGGAAAAATGCCATGTCCAGTTGGTGCCAAAGTCAAGCTAAAGTAGAAATTACCATTGGGTATATAATATAAGTGAGAGGTATTAAAAAAGAATGAGTGTTTAAAAACACCTGGTAGTAAAGGAAAGTGGGAAGCGGGAATGAAGAGGTTGAAAAAAGTGAACGAGAGAGAGAGAGAGAGAGAGAGGGTGAAAAAATTTGATAACGATATGGACAACATTTTGGTGAATGTAGCAAAAGGTATATTTAACCAAAATATGGAAATCTGTGATATTTAATTTCTATTAAATTGTTTAGCTTTTCTCAATACAGTGAAAACTGTATAAGGCGGAAACTTGCTCAACACGGAATTTTTTTGCGGTCCCTTCAAAAGTCAATGGTAGTTAACATTAGCTACGGAAACTGTCTAACGCGGTATCGGAAAGCACTATTTAGTCCCGTCAAAGAGAAAAGCCTTCATAAAGCGGAAAATCGCCAGTAGGAAGAAAATTTTCTTAGCAGAAAAAGGAAAGAGGGTTGTAATACAATGCAAATAGCAAAGTGGGGGATGACGAACAAAAGACATTTTACAGATATAGAATGCCCTTGTCCGCATAAGAGTTGCCAGGGGGCGGTTTTGGGGGTTGTAACCCCCCATCGCAATGAAATTTTGTATATTTAACATAGGAATATATGAGTTATAGCTCTGTAACCCTTCTCATTAAGCCTACAACCCTTCTTATGAACTTTCTGCTTACGACTATGCTTGTCCGACCATTTTGCGCACCACCCACCCACCCACCATAGCATACCCAGAAAGTTCATAAGGAGAGGGTTACAGGCTTACAATGGGGGGTTACAGAGCTACAACTCCATTGCATACTATGCACAATTTCATCGCAATAGGCTTACAACCATAATCAATCC
>QLNU02014176.1:96302616-96350340 GCA_006491805.2 Dysdera silvatica
CTACAACGTCTCTGAGACGTTTCATTTGCATTTTAACGACGTTGTAAGCTAAGTGGTTAATAACCATCGAACAGGGATGGCGCAGTTGCCACATGGTTAACATCGAAGGATTCAGCTTACCACAATGTATCTTTCTCTTCATTACGTCACACCAACTCTTGAGATCATAGGCGTGTTCAGAAAATTCTTTAGGGATTACAAGCTCAATGGGGGGGGGGCCGAGTTATCGCTCCACAACTCCATGTATCCATATGTATATGTGCAAAAGTTTATCGCAATGGGAGGTTGCAACCAGGGGGTGGGACGTGGCCTTCTCAAAAGTTGAATGCCTTGAATTATCGGAGGGCTCACCAACCCGACTACCCAGTCCGCCCCTGATTACTTGCCCTCTTGCGTACACCAGTGCTTGAGATGGTGGTTTATGCATAGCTATAGTCTGAGGATAAAAAACGCGATCTATCAAAATACATCAGTATAATCTCTGTCACTATTTTCTAGTAATAATTAAATTAATAATGATCAAAATAAAAACTTGTGCCGCGGATGAAATTTACTTTTGATTTTGTTGCTCAAAGTACTACACGTAACGACCTCACGATAAATATATTGATGTCTGGAAATATTTATTGGGCGTTAAAATCGATGGATATCGAATACGAAATCGATGAGCTTTTACGATAACATACCTTTTAGCCTAATTAAAGAATTCTGATTTGTAATTCAGATTATGTCAGTTTAGTGTTCAGTCTCAGATGGTGATAATCGTAACCAACTGATGAACGACGAGGGGAGTGTCATGTAATCAATTACATATCTACGAGCCCGCTACACATTTTTAACATCACCGACTCTCTCCCTTATTTCAATTTAACCCATGTAAAAATACAAGGGAAGATAAAGAGATATTTACTAGGGGTTCCTGAATTGGGATTTCGGGGGACCCCTAAAATTGGAATAAAAATTGCTAAGAGTTCCACTAACGATCGTGATGAAAAAGGGAAAAGCTTCCTACGATTAAACACACGTATCGTAAGCTGCAGATATGAATTTTACACGAGTTCCCTGAGATATGAAAAGTGTTTCAAGGGTTCCTTCAGGTTTCCTCCAAGGTTTTTTTTACAGAGGTTTCCTAAGGTCCGAGAACTATTTCGAGGGTTCCTCCAAGCCGTGGCGTAGGCCAGCGGTCGCCAACCAGTGGTCCGTGGACAACTGGTGGTCCGCAGAAAAATCTGGACATTATTTGCATTTTAATATTTTATTAATAATAAAACAAAAATAATATTCTAAGAAATTCTCATATTCTGAATGCAATTTCCACCTTTATATTGCACTAAATTCACGAAATGTGGTCTGCGGGATTTAAAATTATGAATTTAGTGGTCCGTGAGGTCCGAAAGGTTGGCGACGCTGGCGTAGGCAGAAAGTTCATAAGGGGAGGGTTATAGGCTTAATGGGAGGGGTTACAGAGCTACAACTCATATATTCCTATGTTAAATATACAAAATTTCATTGCAATGGGGGGTTAAAACTCCAAAACCCTCCCTGGCTACTCCTCTGCCTCCAAGGTCCTTTCCGGGTCCTCATGATTTATGAAGGTCAGGAAAGGCTATGTTAGAAAGTTAAGAGTGGTGAGTTAGGTTCGATATGGTTGTTTCATTCAGCAAAATTTTCTCATGTGTCTTTTCTTGGATGTTGATTAGGATCCGGAAATTTGGCGTCCAAAGCGATAACGATTCCACGCCAAATTTCAGGTTTTGGCGCAACGTGATCTCAAATGTATTTGCGCCATTAAACACCAACTTTCTTGGGAATTCGTCAACTCCAAATATTTATCTTTAATAAAGTTAATTTGCAAACAAAATTGTGAGCACATCAAGCATTAAAAAATTACCATTTTCTGGATGAATTTATAAATATAAGTTGTATCTTTAGCCTTTAACGCTTTGCTTCACGAAGTACAAGCATAGGGAGATACTGCCATCGGGTGCGAATCAAACTTTTTTACAAGGGGGTGATAAAAAATTCGAACTACAGTGAAAATCGGTTATAACGACCTTCAAGAGACAGCGCAAATTCGGTCGTTATAACCGATAGTCGTTATAAACGATATCTTTTTAAAATCATAGTAGCCTATAGTATAATACACTCTAAGAGTTTTATAAATTATTTTGATAGTAAAAAGTATTAAACTTTTTGGTTTCAAAATTAAATAAAAATATATTTAATTATAATGAATTTAATTTCCGTTTATAATTATATTTATAGCCACACTAAATACATAGTATTTTTTATTTTTTTAAATTGAAAAAATTCTAGAAAATACTAAAGTATATAATGTAGAAAACAAATCTAATGAATAATATTTATTATATTATACTAATGACTTCCGAACAGTGCCGGTTTAAGAGATTTATGGGCCTTATGCTGAAAAAATAAAATAGGGCCCTAAAGAATATGACCTTCGTGATATTCAATTAATAAATCACGTGTTTTTTAAGGTTTATTATCTTTAATATTCAGGTTTAGCAGTAAGGGAAATTCAAGTATTACGTAAGCAATATTTTGGCCATTTCAACCCCCTCCCCGTAAGCAAAAATTAACATTGGCCAACATAGGAAAATAAGCAAAAGAGCAACCTCCCAAAAAAGTGCTTACGTAGTATTTGAACCCTCCCTAATAAAAATTTCTCGGACAGTTGTAAATAAACAAGATTAAAATAACGCTTAAATTTTGATAACTAACTTTAAATTTTAATAACTAACCCACGTGGTTCTGCTTTATGACTGTCAAGTCGCGTCGTTATATCCGATATCCCTACTTAGAATCTACGTAGACTACAAAATCGCCGTCGTTATAGCAGGTTTCGTCGTTATATACGATGTCGTTATAACCGATATATTTAGTATGGAGTAGAATAGCAAACCAAACTTCTTGTAAAAATTCCGTCATTATATGCGGTTAGTCGTTATAACCAGCATCGTTATAAATGACTTTTGGTGTATACTACTATTTATCAGATTCAATTTGACAAAAATAAATTTATAATACTATTACTAAAATACATCAAAACTTTAAAACGAATAAATGTAAAAAAGAAAAACTTTTCGCGCTTTTATATTTGCGAAATTATTGAAAATATCTTTCAAAACCATTATGTAAGATATTATTACCCTCCACAGGGATAACACAATTGCCAAATATTGGTCAACACACAAAGCCACCGGGGCGAGATTTTTGTGAGTTTTTCGTGGGGGATTTTTTATTACAAATAAATTTGACACCCACGTATTAGTAGCTCAAACTAGAGCTATTTTTGTTTAGGAGAAAAAGAGACGCCGTCCTCATCCCGGATTCGAACCAGGGTCCCCGCGGTGTCTTGACCTACTAGACGAATGAGAACAAGAACAAACGCTTTTTTCTCCGTATATTAAGTTGTAAGATATTATTACCCTTCACAGGGATAACACAATTGCCAAATATTGGTCAACACACAAAGCCACCGGGGCGAGATTTTTGTGAATGTTCTGTGGAGGATTTTTTATTACAAATAAATTTGACACCCACGTATTAGTAGCTCAAACTAGAGCTATTTTTGTTTTATGAGAAAAAGAGACGCCGTCCTCATCCCGGATTCGGATACCCTGGTTCGAATCCGGGATGAGAACGGCGTCTCTTTTTCTCCTAAAACAAAAATAGCTCTAGTTTGAGCTACTAATACGTGGGTTTCAAATTTATTTGTAACAAGGCCATTTTACTGACATCTATTAGTCTCAATAGCCAATATTGCACATTCTACTTTGACCAATAGTATTTCTTTTGTAATCATTTATTATTAGTAATTTACTAATTGATCTTTCGGCAGAGGCAGCTGACACGGGTGGGGTAAAAAATAGCGTAAAGTAAAAATTTCCGTAAAGTCACTTTCTACAAGCAGACCATTATATTTTGTAATTAGCAAACAAAAAAATTATCTAATAGACATGTCTGGCGATAAATCCTGTTTGACAAGCGTGATTAAATTACAATAGTAAATGGGCAGTTGGGACGAGAATACAGATGAATAATTTTTTTATGAAATTTTAACACTCAGCAATTTAGCATTTGACATGTTTATTATTTTTTCTGTTCTAATATTACAAAATATTTTTTACTAATTTCATGCTTTCAAAACGACTTTTAATTTGCATTATAATTTTGCCTAAAACATAGTAAAAAACACTGACTTTAAAAAATTGATCGCTATTATCAAACAAAAAATCTGAAGCTAACTCGTCATATTGTTTTTTAATTCTACGTTATCGTTTATTTTCAAATTTAGGATCTATCCTGCACTTGTATGAAATACGAATTACGATGTTTTGTTTTCCACCACTAACATTGAACTATTGGTATTTTAAAGACAGTAGACGCTATAAGGAGGCAGTGTACGCGCTGTACCATGTGGTCATGAGTCGTTGGTAATCGACATTCGGTCTGAAAATTTAAAGTAGACAAAATGAAAACAATGGCGTCCCAAATTGGCAAACCTAAAAATACTTCCGAACATCAAATTGAGAAGTTTTATTTGTACCATCGTGTAATGTAAATTTAAATCATAGAGGGTGGGAGCACAGCCTACCCTTATACCATGTACAAAACTATTAAGAAGTTCTTTCAAGCTTTTCTGTCCCCACCCCCATTTGCTAAGTCAATAGGCGTTGATGAAAAAGGGGCCCCGAGGCTTTGGCTTTGCCTACTTTTGTTATATGGTATAGCTAAGCCCCTGAATCAACATGTATAATCCACATATTTAAGATAAAGTAAGATTGCCGAAATTTGTAATAATTATCGATATTTCTATATCATTTGCTTACTACATCCCTTCCTCCCATTACTCACTCACCCGAAAAATATTTTAGGCTCATTCTTTTGATTATAAAAGGCCTCATAAAAACCCACTATTTAATTCCTCGCAATAATTACTGTTTAAAATGTAGCTGTTAAAGTCTTGCTGTTACGACAGAAAAACGTTATACCATTATAATACCGATATTCAATTTGCATAGTGATTTTAAATGATAATTTGAAAAGATACGTCAGCTTACTTTATTTTGTTCAACAGGAGTCAAAGTGCGCTGTTTTACATTGGGTGGTACTTCCGTCACCGGACTCACTTTCTCTCACTCCTCTTCGTTTTGGCCTTCCTCTTCCAATGTCCGACTTTCAAAATGGAATGCTAAAATCCATCATCTGTCAATCGCTCTTCCGAAATTGATTTATTGCTTTCGGAAACAATCAGGTTGTATTCCAAAGACAGGGTTCACAAGTGTCTTTCCCAGACAAGATGTTTGCAACCGCCGTACAATCAGCCTGCCAACAATTAGCGGCTACTTCGAATATCAAAGGGATATCCGATGTTCCCTGAGAAGTACACCTCTATTCCCTTAGGGAATAATTGCCGTTATTTTATTAGCCTTCTCTTCTATTTCCAAATGGGCCCTATCTAGCTCTTTCCCAACTTCCCTCTCCTCCGCCCATCCTGCCTTCACCAGGACCAGTGATATCACTCAAAAATCACCAAAACACTTTAAGAATCAAAAATTTATTGTGGGAAAAAAATGAAAGAAAGAATGTGAATATCGTTTTTTTTTCCTAATGCCATGGGGGGGGGATAATCATCCCTGGCAGGGAAGTTAATTAAAAAATTTTGCCGGGAAATCCCCCGTTAATTCGCACCCTGCCTTTGAATCAACAATTTTTAAAAATCAAACCGCATGACGTCAGAAAATGCGCTTTGTATTCTATACACAACCGTAGCGATTCTACAGAATGCGGAAAGATAAATGTACTGAAATATAACTCGCGAGTATATCAAAGTTTCTAAATACATAGTCTACTCTCTAGTCATGCAAACGTTATAGTACAATGTTAAGTATCTTCAAGAATTCAATACCAGTAAACCACTTTAATACTGATTGCAAAATTTCCATCAGCAAGGCTTATGGTAGCAATATTACTTCATTAATCATCTGCAGAAAAAAAGATTTCGTGCGTCCGATGGAGAACGATTGATGAGGGGGGGTTGTAGGATCGTACCCCACCGAATGCATGAAATCTTTTCCCTGTGAATAATTTATAAAGTAACACCTAATTTAAGTTCTGATTTCGGAGATGCAGTTTCCAATACTCCAACTAGCCTTTGGACCAGCATGGAGATTTTGTTAAGCTATACCACTATTGTTAACTCTGCAAATTTGAGCAATGTGTGGATAAACTTACCACTAACGTCTGTTTGTAGGTTCAGTACAGACGGTGGACCTTCCCCACTATTCATCCAGGCCGTCACAGCGATACTGTAATTGGTAAATGGTTCAAGATTCGAAATTATGTATTCTCCCACTGAAGAATTTGTTTCTTCAACTTCGTCGATCCACTTTATCGAATACTTGATTATAGTTCCTCTTGTGTTCTTAGGAGGGTCCCAAGTTATTGCTGCTGAGGTGCTGTTCACTTGAACAACACGTAAGTTTTCAGGAGTTCCAGGTACTGCAAAAATGTTTTTCAATACTTTAACACAATTGTTAAAGGATAAAATTCACACGAAACTAGTACACAGTTATAAAGTGAATAATAAAGCCTTAATGGCAGCTGCTCGTTGAGGTTCCACGTGTTGAGCCATTCGTGGCCAATTGCTAACCGGTTCCATAGTTACTATGCTAACCCTGGAAAGGACAATAACATCCTAATTTATAAGATGTGGGTCATGGTTTGGTTTCTTGTATTTTTACGGCGCAAGGATAACAATGGTCATTCTACGCCAAGCAAGATAAGACCGTACATACGGTTTTAAAGGGTATGGGGTCAAAAAGGTTTTTTTTTTTTTTACACAAAACGTGGGTGTCAAAAATTTAATTACCTATTTAAATTAATAATCTTCAAGTACCTCGTAAAATTTAAAATTAGATTAATTTCGCATAGAAGATTGCACGGATTAAAGTCTTTGCAGGTTTCCTAGTCGTATGCTTAACAAAAGGGTTTTGCATAAAAGAGTCACACGATACTGTGGAAAAGTCCAATGTCATAGGAACTTTATTGGAGGATTGGAAGATAAAGAAAATTAAAAAAAAACTCTCTAAAAAATATTTTTAATGTGTGTGACTGGATACTCACTTTCTGGCATCTCAACGTGTCGGACAACAGCCAGGCTCTTTAAAATTCGCTTTGAGAGAATGTTGAACGCTGATAGGGAGATATTATAGAAGGATCCAGGGTCTAATCCAGTTACCAAATGCGTTACTTTCGTTGTCATATTCAGTAACTCTTTGTATGAAGTGTTGCCATTGGAATAACTGAGAACATAACCGTCAAGAGGTCCATTCGGTTTCTTTGGCGGAAGCCACGATAGCAACAGAGATGATTCATCTTTAGGGATAATTGTGAAGTTCTGTGGTGGGCTGGGCGCTATAAATAAGGAATTTTATGAATTAAGTTCTAATTATGTAACTTATACAAATGTTAAATAATAACTAATTTAGCAAACAGATTATCCATCATGTTATAAAATATTCTTGTGTGTCTATATCAATCTCCACATTCCTTCTGTCCGAATTTTAGCTGGGTGGTGGGGTATGCTTGAAATATTTGAATTTTAACCTTGGTTCCCACATAAGCAGGGTTTGAATTGGATGAGAGCCCGGCTCCGAAGCTTTTTCATTTTTGGCGATTATTTAAATATTAGCCAGAACCCCTAAATAGACACTTTCATGAAAAAAGAATGAATTTGAGATTAAGGTCATGCATTTTGTTGTCCATAAAAATGAACATAAACAATTAATATGATTTATCGATTCTTTTGCAGCCATTCAATTTTTTAATCGATTTATCATAATATTAGGGCTCCTTCACTTTTTTTTTGTTAGAAATTAAGCCTTGCGCATAAGAAGTGAAGAACGGCGTTTACCATGCCTGTACCAAGACAAGCAGGGTACAGTAAAAGTGTGAGAATTTTTTTCCCCAGGGTAGGAGCTAGGAAAACTTAGAGGTTTGAGATCAAAATACGAACTAGTCCATTTGAGTTAAGGGATTGCAGGGAAACAAAGTTTGAATAGAATTGTTTTGTTTTTGAAATTCTTTAGAAAAAGAGGATACGACTTCATTCTGTGAATAGTATAAACGTAATTCGTGGAATAAAGATGGTGATATAACATTGTGAGTTCGTATTATACGGTATAAGGAAAAAAATTAAGGTTGCTGAACTGGAACTTAGTTTTCCAAGTAGTCCAACTCATCTTGCCTTAAATGCCCTCGTTCGCGTTGATTGTAATTTCATGACACAAGGATTTGCTGCCCATGACGAACCCGGATAATAGTAAGCAGAAAAATAACATGCGTTCCCATAGTACCACCGAAATCGAACACAGATAAACGGCACGATAAACAAACGCCCAATATCTCTAATACGTTCGGTAATCGTAGAGGTAGATTTGTTACCACTGACTTCGTTGATTGGTGATTTGTAAACGTTAATAGCGACTTCTGTTGATTAGACCTCGAAGACGCCACTAGTGACATCTTGTTGATTGGTAGATCTGACCCGTCACTTCAGTGACATCTTTGTTACTGTAGACTTAAAGTGCCACTAGTGTAAGGTTAGATGTGACTAAGCAATGAATTAAACCTGACCCGATTCCATATTACGACCAGGATAGTTTCTTTAATATACTTCTATAACAAATAATATGATCGAAAATGTCATATGACATTAGATGAAATGGATGGAGCTACGGAGCAACTGCAACGGTACAGGTAAGGCAAGTCTTTAAAAGTCCGTCCTATAACCTACCGGAATTTTGTAATTCACAAGGGAACTACTCCGAGTGGGAGTATTAACTGAGAATTGAGACATATTGCAATTTATAGATTTTAGACCCCTAATTACGAATCCGAAGTCCTGTTTCTGTGAAATCCACATATTGATTTTTAATTAACGATTAAAGTTTTCCAAATTGGCGCAGATTCAGTGGTTTGACGAAATATTTATAAGAATTGGCGATGCTTTTATTATCATTTTAAAAATCGTTTGCTTTTTTGATAACTACAGTTTTAAAACAAAATACATGCTTTTTTGTGAAAGCAAGAAGAAATAATATTTTAGGTAAATTAAACTTCGAGTGTACTTTTGCCATTTATAAAAAATAATACTAAAAAAATTTAAAACTTTGTATAATGTGCATACAATGTGAAAATGGAAAGTAAAGATTGAAACATGGGTTTGTTTCTCACAGAGTTAGTAAAAAAAAATGAATTAAACAAGACTATCATGAAATTGGTATTCAACGAAAAAATGTTCAAAACATAACATTTGGTTACAATGAGTGCATTTTAAAAACAAGTGACAATTACATAATGAAATATTACAGCGAATATTATCAACTGCGAAGGAAAGGGTTTCTACATTATTAAATGTTTCACACACACACACACACAGGATCGTTATCTGAATAATTGCACTTATGCCAGGAACATTGTAACATTGGGCAATATGGTTCAAATTGAAATTGGTTATATATTAAAGAGTGCATTTTCCGTATTTCTTTTCTACTTTTATATTAATTTTCATATTATCAAGGGCGATTCGGTTTGTAACTCTTTTGACGAACTTTCTGTATTGCCTGAAGAAATATACGTCGATTGGTTGAGTAAGGTATGTTGTTTCAGGGTACTTGTAAGGTAAGGCAGTCGCTAGGAAGATCTTTGTATATGCTTGAATCTGTGTACCCTGTCCAGGAATCTCGCATGGTACAAGAAGGTGGGTGTAAAATAGGAATAATGCAATTATTCAGCTATTCTTTCATTTGTAGTTTATCCATTTCTCCTGATTTTGAAGAAGTGATATATACATTTGAAGGTCGAAATAACTTTTTTTTTAATGGTCGGACCGGAATTTCCATTCTTTTCTTTTAAGCATATTAGTAACTTGCGTTTTAATTCCCCACTCATTGACAGCGTTGGCATAATTGTATACGAATGTGTTAATGAACACTCTGATGGAATTGCTAAAATGGTCTGTTTTTTCCCATTTAAAAGAAAATAACCTTTCATTTGCTAGGAAGTAATGAAATCCACTCTGATCGGAATTCAGTATTTGACCAGGATCAAGAGTTAATGTCGAATCTCTCATTTTTAATATAAATTCCACAGCAGTATTTTCAATTTCTTCAATATTATGTGCATGTGATGTGATCGAGTATTTTGTGATTTTTTGAGAAATGATTCCATCTGTCTGTTAAAATTTTGGATGAAATGGTAACTGCTTTTGAAATTTATTAAATTTAATTCTTTAGCTTTATTGAAGACCCAGCATTTTAAATCCACATCATGAACTGGCAAATGACGATTTCTGACATTCTTAAAATTTTGAAATGTTGAAGCCCTAATTATTTCATATTTTCGGTTATTCATCCCAAATAAAGTTTCTTGAATTTAAATATATAACTAGGATATATAACTTTAGGATAACGGGCTTTTTTTTTTTTGAATAAATTTTCGTTTTTTTACAAGAATCATAATAATCAACAATTTTTTTCATACTTTTCAAACATTGACCAAAGCATCATCATTACTGTAATCAAATTCATACGCACGATTACAATAATTGGTTCAATTTTCATTGAAGTCATGAAAATCCAAAGTAACATCTTCAGTCGCATTATTAATAAAAAATCGCTCTTCAATTTTTGCAAACAAACATTTACTTTCGTCTAATTCTGCAGCTGTAGTTATTGAAGGCTGTATGTTGTATTTTTTTATTGATAAATTTAAGATAAATTGAATGATGTTCACAAAATTATTTTTTTTTAACAGAAAATCAAATGTGAAATATGGACGGGTTTTTTATTTTGATACGTTGCAAGAAAATGAGCAACTAATAATTTCAGTCTGGCATTAAATTTCCGACTAAATTAAGTTAAGAGTATGCCAACTAACAATACTCAAATTCTCACCAATACCTCAATTACCGTCATAATTGTGCCAATTCTTACGACTTCGCCAAGCAACTGAGATTTGCAAGCTTTAATCGTTTATTAAAAATTAATATATGGCTTTCATGGCAAAAGAACTCCGGATTAATAATCAAGGGTCTAAAATCTATAAAATGCAATATGTCTCAATTCTTAGTTAGGACTCTCACTTGGGGTAGTTCTCTTGTAAGAAAAATACTACGTATGAGAATGAAAATTTTTATCTTTCGTGTGAAATATGTAAATTGCCAAACTAAACTTCTATTAAAACTGTTTGTTTTGAGTATCCTCTGCAAAACTGAATAACTGATTTAGCTGGAAAGATCAGTGGCCTGTAAATGTGATAAAATATATGCTTTTAGAAAAATACCGTTTTCTGCATCTTATTATTGTTGTTTTTCAATACTGTTTTGTATATCCTATTTTTAATTTTATGTTAAAATTTTATAAAGGAACTTAGGATTGATATTTAAACACATTTTTGTAGCTGATATAAACAAAGAAGAGAATGAGATTGCAGAGTTGATTCGCAGCATTGACCATGCTCAAAACGATATCAGTCGGCTCACCTCTCTGTTATATGATGGAAATGAACGGGAACTAAAATTGAAACAAGATGCTGAAATACTGAAAGGTGACTTCATAAGTATATTAAAAGTAAGTTCTGCCTTAATACTTAAATACAGTGCAATCTCGGTAATTCATATCCCGTTAGTTCGTAAATCCCACTTATTCGTAATGAACTCCAGTTCCCTTGCAAAACTCACGGTAATTCGTAAAATAACAATGCATTTCGATCCCCTCGCTTAATTCGTAACTATTTTCTCACTCAAGAAGAACAAAAACGACTTATAAATTATAATATACCATGTCAACAATCCCTTTTATTTGAAATGAAACTTCCCCCTTCCCTATAGTGTGGCTCTGAAGGGAAGCCGTACGTATTATAGCGGTAAAAATAGTAAGGACAGAGTCACCCGCTTACTTGCCATGAATATGAATGGATTCGATAAATTAAAACCATTAATGATTGGCAAATCAGCAAAACCCAGATGTTTCAAACACTTAAAATCATTTCTGTTGGTTTATCATTCCAATAAAAAGCATGGATGACTTGTGATTTATTCCGTGAATGGCTGAAGTTGTTAAATGGCGATATGGAGAGACAACAGCGTAAAATTCTGCTATTCATTGATAATTGCACGGCCCACAATGGCAATCTAATTCTTAATCAAATAGGGGTTTTCCTGCTATTGTGACACTAGACAACGCCATTGATCGAATGTGTAAACATTCTCTTCATCAGACAAAAATAATCGATTTTTTTTTTAACTTTACTTTTCTTTGCATACATACTTTGTTTATGTTCGTTTATTTCAAGTCTAAGATGTGGGTTTTTAGGATACATATAGGCGCATATATCTATAGTTCTTTCACGAAAAGTTGACCGATGGTACCGTTAAAATTCACGGGAGCTAACGTTACAAACAAGCTAGTTCATTACAGCAGAGGGAAGGACGTCATTTCAGAACTGGTTTTTAGCGAACGTTTGTCTGCGCCAAAAACCAGTTCTGAAATAATGTCCTTCCCTCTGCTATAATTAATTAGCCCGTTTGTTACGTCAGTTCCCGTGAATTCTAATTGTATCATCAGTCAACTTTCCGCAAATGAACTATACGTACTTCATATAATTCATATTATGTCTCTATGGATACATACTATTTTATCTATACTAATTTTATTATTTAAACTCTGTTAATTCAAAATTTTTCTTCTTTTACCCTTGTTAAATAGTAATCCCACATAATCGAAAATCTTGATAATTCGTAATGAGGCCTTGGTCCCTTGGCTTTATGAATTATCGTGATATTACTATATATATTCTTTATCGACATGAATATAAAGGTGCTTACGTAATACTTCAACGCCCCCCTTGGTTGAAACAGTGGCTCTGTAATTCTATTTGATATCGTTTTAAAGGTGCAGGAAAAAATTAGCCAAGTCACTTTTTTTTTTCAAATAAAAAATGAGCATAAACTTTCAAAACACAAAATTTTGAGCACCGATAACTCTTGACTGATCTACTTTTACTTTTTTTCCTTTCATGCAGGTGTCCATTCTGAGTCAAATAACACCAAAAACTTTACTTTAAGGGAGAAAATGACTGAGGTAGTCCCCCACCCCACCACACGCACACACCTAAACCCTTAAATTTTCTTAAATAAAACGTACTTAATTTTTATGGCATTTTTTTCCAGTCAAGTGTGAAAGTCTATTTAAACATTCTTGATTGAATAGTAAAGAAAGTGTAATTCTTTAATTAAAAATAATTTTTAAATGTTTGGAGCGATTTTTAAAGTTTTAAAAGCAATTAAGAAAAAAGTAATTCTTAGGATGCAGAATTAAAGCTTTTCAAGAAAGAAAATGAAGTGGAGAGTTTAAGAAAGGAGAGGAAAAACTTGATACTCAGACTAGCGGCAGCACAGTGAGTTGTTCAATTTTAGTTTTGATAATTTTGCTTTATCAGTACTTACGAATATTAAATTTTTATACTTGTATATAAGAATACAGCCTGCAAAAGGGTTGCTGGTATCTAACTGGAAGGAGACCCACACGCTGAACGTATGTGACGATGTGTGGAACCGGCCAGGCCAGTAACCTAGTGTCCTACCCCGCCTTCAAGTGGTGCAGGCTGAGCTTTCTATTTATGTGGCAAATTAATATTTGCTACACGGATAGAAAGGCGGAAGGGGAGGGCTAATTCACCAACCCGTTTAGCCAGCGTGGTGAAATTATGGCTAATTCCTCCATTATGTTGACACACCAGAAACCATGGCCCCTAGTCTCCAGGTGCTGGAGTGCTCCTGATCAAGGCAGCGGTCAGTGTGGCATGAAAGCAGGGGGTGCTAAGAATCACTGGAATGGCCCAGGCTGCCGTTTGTTATTGACCTTGGCTACGTTTAATGGACGATCCCTTGCTTCTGAAGCAAAACTTCAGGAATTGGAAGAAGAACTTGACAAGATCAAATGGGACATTGTAGGACTCAGTGAAGTTAGAAGAAAAGGTGAAGAGTTGGTGGAACTTAAAAGTGGACATTTGTTTTATTATAGAGGAACGGAAACTGGAAGAACAAGTGGTGTTGGCTTCTTAATCAACAAAAGAATTAAAGACTACCTTCTTGAAGTCGAAAGCACGTCAGATCGAGCAGCGAGGCTCGTTGTTCAACTAACCCAGCGATACCAACTTCAGATAGTAGATAAGATAGCTTCTGAAGCAAAACTTCAGGAATTGGAAGAGGAACTTGAAAAGATCAATTGGGACATTATAGGATTCAGTGAAGTCAGAAGAAAAGGTGAAGAATTGGTGGAACTTAATCAACTTAATCTTAATCAACAAAAGAATTAAAGACTGTCTTCTGGAAGTTGAAAGTACATCAGATCGAGCAGCGAGGCTTGTTGTTCAACTAACCCAGCGATACCAACTTCAAATAGTACAGGTATATGCACCAACATCAAGCCATACCGACGAAGAGGTTGAAGAATTTTATGAAGAAATCAAAGAGTTACACACCAAAGGGAAACAACATATCAAGCTCATCATGGGGGATTTCAATGCAAGAATTGGACAACAGGAACAAGGAGAGACATCGGTTGGTAAATACGGATATGGGGAAAGGAATGAACGTGGCGATCAACTCATCGAATTTGCAGAAGCTGAAAATCTTAGCATCATGAATTCATTTTTTAAGAAGAAACCGCAAAGAAAATGGACATGGAAACACCCAAATGGGGGAACTAGTGAAATTGACTATATCCTGGCAAACAAGAAATCAATTATTGAAGATTGCAGTGTACTGAACAGATTTAATACTGGAAGTGATCATCGAATGGTGAGATGTAAAGTGCACTTAAATACTAAATTAGAACGACAGAAGCTCATTAGGAAACAAGTAAGTAAGAGGGTGGATTTAAAGAAATTAAAAGAAAATACCGAGGCATTCAAGTTGGAATTAAAAAATCGCTTTTCTGCACTGGAAGGACTTATTGATGAAAGTGATATCTCAGAAGCAAATGAAAACATTGTTAAGACAATAGTTGAAACTGCTGGGGAAATTGGTGGTGTAACCTGTAAAAAGCACAATAGCAAATTATCTGAGAAGACGAAACAGCTCATGAAAAGGCGAAGAGATATGAAGGTGGACAATCAAAATACCAGTTCCAGGATTGAGTACATAGAACTTTGTAAAACTCTGCGCAAAAGCATGAAAGAAGACATAAGAAAATTCAACTGTGAGCTAGTAAGGAAAGCCATTGAAAATAACAAGAGCCTTAGGGTTGTTAAAGGGAGTTTGTCTATTGGGAAGAAACACATCATTGCATTAAAAGGAGAGGATGGCACCGTAACAAGAAATAGGGAAGAAATACTTAGAAGAGTTGAAGAATTCTACAGAAAGCTGTATGAGGGAAACAGTGGATTAAACGAAGAAGTTGGACTCAAGATGAACCTACAAAAAACTAAGATCATGTTCAATAATTTTGTAGAGGAAACAAAAATACAAGTTGACAACATTGAGCTAGAAATTGCTGATTCATATATTTACCTTGGCCAGCTGATTTCAATGGATGGCAACATTATGAAAGAACTCAACAGACGTATTAAACTTGGCTGGAGTGCATTTGGAAGAAACAGTTTTATCCTGAAGGGGAAATTGCCTTTGTGTCTAAAAAGAAAGGTCTTCAACCAGTGTGTATTGCCAGTCCTCTCTTATGGATCAGAGACATGGAGTCTAACAGTTGGAGCAATACGAAAGTTACAGACAACGCAAAGGAGCATGGAGAGGTGCATGCTTGGAATAACTAGGAGAGATCGAAAAAGAAACACTTGGGTGAGAGAGCAAACTAGAGTAGAGGACATCATTGTTAAAGTAAAAGGGCTGAAATGGCGATGGGCTGGGCATATTGCAAGAAGAACTGATCAACGATGGACAACAGAAATTCTGAACTGGATTCCAAGAGACCACCGAAGACCTAGAAAACGTCCTCAAACTAGATGGGTGGATGAAATAAGAAAACAGGTTGGGGTGACGTGGAAGCGAATTGCTCAGGATAGACTTGTGTGGAAAGCATTTGGAGAGACCTTCATCCAGCAGTGGATAGATAATGGTTGAATATGATGATGATGATGATGATATAAGAATACACAATTGGAATTCATCTTAGGAATTGGCAGAAGAGAGAAGATTTTCACAGCATTGCATATAACTGAAATAGCTATCGAATGTTAAATTGCTTGTGTGTTATGGTTCAAGAGAAACTAAGATAAAGCTGTATTGGGGCCTGCAGATTTCCAAACCTGTGTTATATAAAGAATCAAGCACTGGAATACAGAAAAAACAATACCTCAGTACTAACAAGATTTAAACCCTGATTTTCCGTATGGTAGATAAACGCATAATATCTATGCCCTCTCAAATTAATGAAAAGTAATGCCACCACCCCTCATTTGAATTTTTGTTTGTGGATTGTAAAATCTTTGGATGAAATAAGACATGATAAGCTAATTGAAAAATACTGTACAAAATAGGTCTTAAAACCAAAGACATCCAAATCATAAGAGCTAGAACCCATAAAAAATCAGACTGGGAACAACGGAAGGCATTGAACAGTAAGAAAAAAAAATACTAATAGGAATATATGCTTTTTTCAATCTTGGAAGGGGGAAAAGGGAGGTTTAAAATAAATAGAACAACTATAATCAAAGATATGCTAATGACGTGGTCACAATTACAAATTAAAATAAAAATGTGAAATTTATGTAAAAGAGTGAATAGGTATTTCACCATATGTGTAAAAAAAACCAATATATATTAATTAGGAACATCAAATCCATATTCATTGTAAGAAACTGGAACACTGAAAACTGGAGGATCAGAATGCATTATATTGTAAAACATGTTTATTACAATAATGACCAAACAGACTTGAATCTGTGTAATACAATAGTAGGTATAAGCATAATATACTTGTCTACTATGCCGAAAATCTAATTTCAAATTTCAATTTACCAAATACTAGTGGTTTAGGGGAGAGGGATGGCCTCCCGTTATCAGATGTTGAAACACATTATTTTCTCTAACACCACATCACACAATCTTCTTTAAAACTACTTAAGCTCCCCCCCCCTCATGATCTTTGAATTGCTATGCCACTACCAAATACTTGCAACCTAGTCATATTGGGGCTGTGGTTCCATATTCAACAGGTTCAGGTCCCTTAGTAGAGGTTCTGACGCATCATAATCTTGCTACATAAAACACAAAGTGATTTAATCTGCAAATTTCTTTAAGGACTTTGATGTATCGCTTTTTTTTTTTTATTTAATATTATTTTTTATTAGAAAAGAACTTGTTTTGTATGAAGAAAAAATTCGTCTAGCTGAGGAAGCAAAAAAACTCTTGAAGTCTGATACTCATGCTGAAGAAATCGCAAAACTGAATAGTGAAATCAGACGCTTGCAGGTAAGTCATCATATCCTAGTTGAAATATTTGAGACATTAGGATTTTTATAGCAAATATAGAATTAACATCAAATTATAAATTACAAATTTAACATATGTTATCAAAAATTATTTTCTTTCTGAACTGTGGCCAAGTTTTCTTTCATCTAATACTAATTGACTCGATTTTTAGGTAAAACGTGAGAGGATAAAGAAAGATGAAGACGCTTTAGGATCAGTATTGGAGAAAGCTGCCATGCAACATGCAAACCTTTACATCAAAGCTGATATCCAACAACTCCGAGATTCAAAGAAATCATCCAAACAATATTTTATCACCAAAACTGAAAGATTAAAGAAAAAAATTAGGGATGACAAAAAGGTATAATTATGTTATTTGATTACCGAAATATATAATATGCAAAATTAAGAAAAATTGTTAAGCACCTGTATTGTGAGAAAGGGACCATGATGATTTAAACAACAATCTACATCAAACCATTATCACAGCTTAAAATATCTTTAAAATGTCAAATATATAGAATGTATATGTTGAACCTGTCTTGCTCAAATGTCATGGGAAGGAGAAAAATTTTAAGATAGAGAGGTTTTGAGACATACAAGTTCCTACATATAAAAATCTTATTGAAGGTATTTTATTAATAATAACAAGTATATATAGACATAGGTAAAACATTTGACATAACCTGAACGAAAATAGTTAATAGCTTCCGACACCTGACTTTAGACTGGACAATTTTCTGAAGGTTAGAAAGAGCTGTAAATATATTCTGGCCAATATCGTCCTTAAATTTAAGAAAAGTTCTCAACATTTCAATGGCCTTCTTGAAACTGAATGCTTCTTCTCTTAACTTGCCTTAACGTCACAAAATGAACTTAACGAATGCAGAGAATACTATGTACAGAAATTACTTTCTGTGTTCTCAGTCCCCTCAAATTTTGCAAGCCAAATAAAACAATTTCTGAGAAAAGAAGGGTAAAACTGAGCAGTTGTTTATTATTCATCCCCTTCTAACCACCCATTGCCGGAAGTTCCCAGTTCCTAATAAAAGCGATAAAGGGAGTCGTAGTCCCCTTGTAGATTTCCGACAAATTTTTTACTTGCACCTGTTATTTTTCTTTTCTATGACGTTATGAGTTTCAACTCTACATTCGGTCCATAATTTGAGATATACAGGTTTTGAGAGAAAATTCTTTTAGATAAACATGGAAATACACATTGAGTTTAGGCTAAAAGTCCAGGGAAATAAAATATAGATAATTCAAGATAAACAGGTTCAAAATGAAATTGATATATCTAAGTACAATAACCAACTAGAGCAGGCTTTATTTAATGGAAATATTTTTTGAAAGATTATAAAATTATTACTCATGTTAAAAAAAAGTTTGATTTTACTTTAAAAAAAAAGGCAGAAGAATGAACTACCTAAATTCTAAATTAGTGAAACCTGCATTTTTCGGAACAACGAAAGTTATTACTAATTTATACTGAAATATAAATAATAATACAATTATAAATAATGTAACTAAATATATACATTATAATTGTATATATTCAGTAAATTAAATAAACTAGTAGTTTATAAAATCAGTGTTGCATTTTTTTTTTCTTCTAGAAAATGGAAGAATTAAGGCAGGAAATCGAATTGAAAGAAAAAATAATATCTGATTTCAATCAAGAGGAAGAGAGACAAAAAAATCAACTGACTTCTTTAATGGATGAAATAAAACTTTTAGACTATGACACTGAGAAGAAGCGAAGGCAAAAATGCCAGGTTTGTGTTGACTTTTGTTTTATTTATACATACAGTCAAACCTCTATGCTATGAAGTCAGAAGATTCTGCCAAAAAGCTTTACTAAATGGAATGTATGTTGAAATTTGTAAATTATTCAACAGCTTACAGAAGAAAATTCACTAAATAGAAAGATTTTCAATTCGTTAAATAGAGGTTTGACTATGTATACGAGTATATATATATAGGCAGGGCCGAATTACCACCATAGTGAACCCCAGGGCACATGGGAGAAGGTAGGCCTCACCCTCTATTGCATGGACAAAATTCACTCCGCAAAAGTTAACGATGTACTGAACATTTTAAAATTTTATTAATTTCGATATTTCATACAGTAAGTAAATAAACAGTCTACTCATACATTCATACTTTGCATGCTTATTGTTGCAGCAAACGTTTGAATAATGTCTGCTGAATTAGCTTTTATTTTTGCAATAAGATCCGATTCAGTGGATAACAGTGAAAGAGCAAATTTTGCTCAAAAGGCTACAGATAAATTTTGGCTCCACACAATTATTCTCTCTCTCTTTGTATAAATTTTTATAATATGAGTAGCCTATAATTGTTTTTTAATGTTTGCAGACTTCGGAAATAAAAATCTAATTTGGAAATGAAATTATCTAAAAACAAAAGTATTATATTTTAACGTACCAGTTGCCGTGGTGGGCGTCTGTTTTATGTGAGTCTTGGGGCACTGGCCCTATGGATAATCTGACCTTATATATAGGGCTCAACAACTCACAGCGAACTGTATTCGCCCGCCTCGAAAAGAAAATCATAGAAATTAGTATGTAAAGGATATTTTAGACTCGTGAACTGCAAAAATCTGATCATCAATGATGACCTGGTGACTGAATTTGTGGAGTCCTGTATATATATATATAAGAATCAAATAAAAGAAATTATCAATTGTTGCATATAAAGGAATATGTAATAATAATAATAATCTCTTTCCTTTCTCCTCTTATCACTACAATTCTAAAAGAAACTCTGTTTTTACTGGTTTTGCCCATTCTCCTCTCTAAAATTATCCCTCATCATTATGATATTCTTAGTTTTCTGAGGTTTACCACCATTCCATCCAGCCATCTTTTCTGAGGTGTCAGAATTTTTTTCCTCTTTCTAAGGGTTGGCTCTCGTAGTCTTACCTATTGTACACTTGTTCATTCTTTCCACATATCCGAATCATCTTCCATTCTCGATTTCTGTCACTAGCTCTAAATCAGAGTAGTCCAACTTTTCACGCCAAGTGGGCCGCAAAAGTTCTTAGACACACAACCCAGGGATGCACATTGAATTAAATTTCCTTATCGTAAATTAAAGTGCTAGCAATAGGTTGAATATATATACAATTATCATATTTAATTAAATATGTGATCCAATACATAATTAAAAGATTTAATTGTTAAACAAATTTAGTACAAAAGCAGATAAAGGTGCTTTCATGTTAACAGCTTTTGCGATACCCGTACTCAAAAGGCATTTTAAAATTATCATACTTATATTTTTTATAATCACTGATTTCGGTATTTTATTCATGAATAAATGCTTACACATACAATGAGACCGTTAATTCTATAAAAATGTATGTAAATAATTAAATATATGTTAACAAACAGACTTAAATTTTTAAGACTTTGGGATATTTTTTCCTGAATGTAACCAAAAACATTCTCACGAACAGGTCAAAACACCCTGATCTAGGTCACCCCTACATACAGTACACTTCATTTGTTTTTTTAATTCTTCACTCACCATTTTCAGTATCTCGGCCTGTATTTTCTGAAAAAATTTTCTTTCTCGTACTCTGAAAAATTCTTTTTCTCTAGCAATCAGTGTCCATATTTTAGCACTGTATAAAACTACAAGTTTTATTATTATTTTATAGAAGGTAAATTTCAATTTTTATGAAATGTTCATAGAACTTAATAATTTCTGAAATGCAAGGTGGCACTTCTGCTTCACCACTATTTTTTCTTGTTTTGATCTCTAACGTAATATATACTGTATTAAATACTAGAAATCACTACAAATGCATAATGTTAAACTATATTTCATTCAAACCAAATAAACGGTATAACCGTGCAACGTCATTCTATTTTTATGATGCAGTTATTTTATGAAACGTTATAATAACAACGCCGCTAATAGCTATTTCGATAGCGCTAAATAGCTATTGGCGACTTCTTATGTTTTATAAAATAACTGCACAATAAAGATTTGTGTATTTTTTGCTTCTATTGATTAGTGCAGTGTGTCGCCATTAAACCAATCGTTCTGTTGGTATTGTATACTTTTATTATACACTTCGTTCTGTTGTTACTATTTTATGTTTTAATAACATACATAAATATATATGCTGCTGCGATAGCATATGAAAAGAGATATCATGATTTGCTGTCCACATTAAGCTTAAATCATTTCTCTTGAGAAGTCCTTACCTGATTTCATACAATAAAAGAAGTCATTGGCGCCGACGGCACGAAAATATTGGGACGGGACGAAATTGAAGGGGAAACCCTAATGCCAACATTGAGGTGGGGGCTGGTCCCCCCACTAAAGGCACTTGTGAAGTAACAAATGCACTGAGAAGGAAGATGAGAAGGGTATATGTTTAGTAAAATTTACTCTAAATATATATATATATATTATATAAATCGAACACTACGCAGATTAAATCAAACAACAATGTCAATCAATCAACGTTTATTGGCGTAGTGATACCAACGCCGATGGTATGGCGTGATTAGATGGTGAAACGTTCGAAAGAAAATAAATATTTCTGCCTTCGGTGGGACCTGAACCCACGACCTTCCACTTGCCGGGCGGAGGCTCTACCCACTGAGCTACGAAGGACAATATATAATCTCTTTACGAACGTATATATATTGTTGCCAGTTATTTCGCAGAATGGTGTAGTACATGGACTACTATTTAAACCAAATTGCAAAGAGACTGGTATTAAATTGATCGAAATGCACGTTGCAGCATATGTATTTATTTTATGTATATGTATCACTACGCCAATAAACGTTGATGGATTGACATTGTTGTTTGATTTAATCTGCGTAGTGTTCGATTTATATAAAATAAATACATATGCTGCAACGGGCATTTCGATCAATTTAATACCAGTCTCTTTGCAATTTGGTTTAAATAGTAGTCTATGTACTACACCATTCTGCGAAATAACTGGCAGCAGTATATATATATACGTTCGTAAAGGGATTAGATATTGTAGTTCATAGCTCAGTGGGTAGAGCCTTCGCCTGTCAAGTGGAAGGCCGTGGGTTCAGGTCCCACCGAACGCAGAAATATTTATTTTCTTTCGAACGTTTCACCATCTAATCACGCCATAACATCGGCGCTGGTATCACTACGCCAATAAACGTTGATTGATTGACATTGTTGTTTGATATATATATATATATATACACCCATTTAATTTTGCCAATTGGTGTAATTGTAAACTTTTATTTTATAGGAGATAATCAAGCTCTCCCTGAAGCAGAAAAGAAATAAACTGCTACACTTGCTTAAAAGTGAAAAGTATGTTAGGGCAGTTAGGAACGAAAACTTGCGAACCACCGAAATCGAACGCCTTCAAGCAAATTTAAATGTGCTACAAGAAATCACAGAACAACTCATATCTAGTCATCCTAATTTAGAAAATAACCTTGTGAAGGTCCTAAATCACATTCATGTTGGTTTAAATGTATGATTCATTTTTCAAACCACCATACTTATTTCATTTGTTTCTTACTTACATCTTTTATAAATTTATTTTGTTTTGTTCTCTTAGAATTTCTGTTAAACTTGTACATTTTTTTATAAAAATAAAATGCTTACAATTTGAATTTACTGACAGAGTAAGTCACTTGCTATTATTATAAAGAATGCCTATCAAACTCACTTCAAGTTGTAAAAATTTGCCTAAATTTAGGTAGTGCTGGTTAAATTCAGCACTGCAGGAAGGTAGATACATGCCTTACCTTTCTGCACTGTAGTAGCTTTATTTTTATTTATCCTGCTTACATTTAGTTAACATTTAAGCTGGAGAAAAAATGGTGTTTCTACTAAAATTTAATTTTGTGTGGGCTAACATTATTAAATATTATTTTCATTTTTATGAATTCGCATATAGTATGGTTATATTAGTAGCTGTTATCATAGAAAAGCAAGCAATGTTACATAATTTTTTTTAAAAATAAACCATTGAGCAAATAATAAAGAATTTAAAATACAAGTATTTGTGTATGGCACTAAACATCTAAGGATGATAATATCTAACATTGTATTTATCATATATATATATATTAATCTTCGATTATATTAAAAATAATACAGTAGAACCTGTAAAGTGACCACTTTTTATAAGTGAGAACTGGTGGAAACTTATTCATGCCTGTACCAACAAACGTCATGTATGATGGCCATTGCAATCCAATCCTAAATGTTGACACATTAGGTAGGTTTTACTGTATAATCTAAGATTAATAAACATCTAGTTGCAGGGTGTTCTAACTTTTCATGCCAAATGGGACAGACATTAAATTTCAATATTGTGAATTAAAGTATTTGCAATATAGTTAATATAAACAATTGTTATGTTTAATTAAATATAAAATCTAATACACAAAAGATTTAATAATTAAATGAATTTAATACAAAAACAGATGTAGGTACTTTCGTGTTAATAGCTATTTCTTTTGATATCCATACTCAAAAGATATTTCAAAATTATCACACGTTTTTTTGTTGTTGTTGTTGAAGGAATATGTATCTGTACAATGAGACTGTTAATACTATACAAATTTATTTATAAGGCTTTAGAATATTTCTTCTTAAATGTAACCAAGGGCCACCAAATAAGTCCTCACAGGCCATAGGTTGGATCACCCTGGTGTAGGGTGTACATTTGCCTGTGTGGAAAACTTCGTTTGTGTTGGTTTCACACAGCAAGGATCATGTTGCGCCAAGACCTACAGTTTTCTGAGGACTATGAACCCCCTTAGGACTACAGGTGTAGGCAGAAAGTTCATAAGGGAGGGATTATAGGATGAATGAGGGTGGGGTTACAGAGCTACAACTCATATATTCCTATGTTAAATATACAAAATTTCAATGTAATGGGAGGTTACAACCCCCAAAACCACCCCTGGTTACGCCTATGCTTAGGACCTTAGAAACCAATCTCCTAAGCTATGGTGCATAGTTAGTAATCTTGTTTTAAAGCGCAGTTGGGAGCCAAGAAATCTAGGATAACCATACACTAGACGAACATAGGACCTTTTGTGGAAAGAAATAAATGGCAGAATCGTTAATGCAACCGATCATAATGAAAGGATGGCTGTTTTTCAGGATAAGGTAGTCTATAAATCATGTGCTATCGTAAAACCGATAATGTGTTTATAAATCTATCAAAATACCATTCTACCTAGCGTAAACTGTGTGTTTAGAGGGCTAGAAAGCTCCACCCTTAATTTACCCGTGCATGCCTGAAAAAAGTATTAAACCTATTCATAAAAATCTATTCCCATTTTAAGCATGTGTGAATGTGAAAATTCTGATTCTAGCCGTTTAAAGAGAAAGTTGCACAAGAATAGAACACTGATTATATGAAGAGTGGCTTACCATGACCAATTTTCCTGAACTGGTTGTTAAACCATTTTTGAAAATAAGATCTAATTAACTTTTTTACTATATACTAAAAAAAAAAAGTTTTACGGTACAAGAATCAGGCTGCGCCGGGACCTACAGTTTTCCGGAGAATTTGAACCTATTTAGGCCTAGGGAACCAACCTCAGACTATGGTGACCAGTTAGCAGGTAAGGTTGTTTTTTTCGTACAATTGAAAGTCAAACCTGGGATAACAGCGTGCTAGACAAATGTATTACCACTGCACTGTTGCAGACCCCCCCCCAAAAAAAAAACACTGACTAAAATCTCTGAGGTGAGAGACCAAGAAATACATGAACTTTGAGAAACAAATTTAAAGTAGTAGGCAAAACATGGGGACAGATCAGGGGACTTTCAGAAAACCAAGGCAAATAGAGGTATTTTAAGGCACGCATCGTCCCACTCTGTAGAAATTAAACAAAAAAGTGAGCAAGCAATCATACTCCTTGTGACTGGGTGTTAAAAGTTTACAGCTCATCATTCGTTACCAGAACCATTTTTTGGCAGCGAGAAAATCTTTATTACAAATAAACATAAATTATTTTAAAAAATTGTAATCAATTCAATGAATTTTACAAAATGGGATTTGAAGCACCGTTAAGGACTTCATATATATACGATCTCCAAATCACAGCTTCTCATAACATTCAAACTCTTTCAAATCTTCAATGTCAGCAAAAAAAAAACAAATTTTAGCCATTGTGCCGAAATTCACATTTTGTTAAAAGTCTAAACTTGTATACCAACTCTCCTTATTTCTTCTGTGTGCAACGGTAATTGGAAAAGATGGTCGCATCTGCAGCCTCTTTTTTGGCTACATTAAACTTTCAATTGAACCAATGCTGGTTAGCTAGCCAATTAAAGTTTTCCACAACACATTGGAAAAGATCTATCACCAAAAACTAAGATTGTTAATGCAGATTAAAACATAGTGGTAGCCGATATATAAATTAGGTGTAATTTGTATTTTTACGTCTTAAAGATTAGTGGGTCATGTGACCCACAAACCACGATGTTTATATGCAACGAAGTTTACTGAAAATTGAACCCACTCAAAAGTTTGGTAATAACCACCCTGGCACAAAGGTTTTTAAAACCTTTTTAAGATGAATAATATTCCATTGAGTTTATAGTCAATAATAGACAACACAAAATAAATGCAAAATTTATTGTCACTCTTTATACATGTGAAGAAAAATCTATACTATTTTTACAATAAAATCTGCAAAAACCAAGTTATGAACTGCATGCTATAATTGTTCACAACAGCTTCTATGAAAGAACTGCTTATAGACCTACATTCCAAAATCTCACTGGAAATGTATCGAATAAATTTCATTTTCGAGTTATTTCATTCATTCAATGTTCAACGGAAACCATTTTGAATTATCCGAAGAATTTCTTAAAAATTGACATGTATTTCGCATCACCCGGAGGAGCTGAAATTGGCTCTTTTGGGTTGAACAATATTTGTGGTGCGGGTGGTTTTCTTGCTGCATTCCAATCCTGTTCAAAGTTCTGAACATCATCTGTAAATAAAATGAATAAAAAATAAATATGAAGGTATATTAGCTTAATAAAACAATTGTCTGAGAAACTGTTATTCAAGCAAAGGTTAAAAAAGAAAAAGAAGCCCACATTTATGCTTTTAGGTGTGAGATAGTTTAGTGTATGAGCAACAAATATATAACTGCATCGAGTGTATAATACAGGGTCTTTATAATTAAAGTTCCACTTTGAAATGGCCATAAAATGAAAACTACTGGACCAAATGTTACCAAACTTGGTAATAGCTTACAAGTGGTCATGGGATTTTATTTTCTGTCAAAAAAAAAAATGTTCAAAAATCACCACCAGCGAAAATGGCGCTGTATGCAATATTGTTAAACGAAATAAGACATGAAGACATCGTTTTAAAACGTTTTTAATCGTTTCTAAAACGTGTTACAAAGCATGTTGAATGTGGCGTCCACCATTTTCTGAAAGCAAGTTAAATCGCATTACTGCGTTCTCAACAGCAGCTCTTAGCATATCAGGAGGAATGTTGCGGACATGTCGGTGTATCGCATCTTTCAATTCCGCCAAATTGTTTATGTTATCACCATAAACAATTTGCATAACCCCACAAAGAGTTTCGTTTTAGAAACGATTAAAAACGTTTTAAACC
Source organism: Dysdera silvatica (assembly GCA_006491805.2). Classification (NCBI taxonomy): domain Eukaryota; kingdom Metazoa; phylum Arthropoda; class Arachnida; order Araneae; family Dysderidae; genus Dysdera; species Dysdera silvatica. The sequence goes on from QLNU02014176.1 coordinate 96,329,775, forward strand.
AATGTCTTCATTTTTTTTATTTCGTTTAACAATATTGCATACAGAGTATTCCGGCTGGTGTTGATTTTTTTTTTTTTTTGCAAAACACATGACTTAGTTATTACATGCTAGTACCTTTCTTCTGAAAATTCAACCAGCAACTATGATTCAAAAGCTTAACTACATATAACTTCATTTGCTTTAGAGATTCGGCCAAATATTCAGCCAGTTTTAAGCCTGAATATGAAATATTTGGCAACAAAATATTAATTTCCTTTCAAATTCACTATGAATATAAACAAAAATGTATTTGTCATGTTTTAAATTGAACCGAAGAATCTCATGGACTAATAAACATAACTTATTACTCTGTTCACTATTTTTAATTAATCTATTTGTTGTTGTTTTTTTAATTTAGATTATGACTTTCATGTTAGAGCACTTCCAAAATTTACTTATTGGGAGAAAAATACACACTTTCATCTATATTTATGAAATCCTCCTTTTTCTCGATAAGACCAGTTTTATCGCTTTCCGTGGTAACTTGATATGTTTTATCGCCAATGGTTTTCCGTACAGTCGTTACAGTTTTTCCAGCATTATCAGTAACAGACCTATGTTCTTCAATTACCTAAAAATAAAACCAAATCTTTTAAATACATGTATATATTTTCATCCCATGTTTGAATTTTAAAAAAATGCATTACATGCAAGAATACACTAAAGTAGCCTAAACCAAGGGTGGGGAACCTTTACATGTTGGAAGGCAACAATAAGTAATATCAAACAACATTTATTGGCGTAGTGACATCAGTGCCAATGCCATGGCATGATTAGATGGTGAAACATTCGAAAGAAAATAAATATTTGTGCATTCGGTGGGACCTGAACCCACAACCTTTCATCCGCCAGGCGGAGGCTTTACCCACTGAGCAACGAACAACAATATCCAATCTCTTTACGAAAGTGTATAAAGACTATTTACTGATACCGGTTATTTCGCAGACTATAGTACATGGACTACTTTATAAACCAAATTACGAAGAGACGTATTAAATTGATCGAAACGTCCGTTGCAACATATGTATTTATATAAATCGAACACTATGCAAACCAAGTCAAACAATAATATCAATCAATATTTAGGCATAGTGACACCAGCACCGATGCCATGGCATGATTAGATGGTGAAACGTTCGAAGAAGGCTGCATTCAAGAAATTTCAATGAGATACAAGTGTGTAGCAATTTAGAAATTATGGGGAGGTCTCAAGTAGTTTTTTAACAAATCATGTGATTTGATGTTAAACAGAAAAATGTATTTTGCTACCTAATGAGGAGCTTGAGCCCCCTTTCCTATACCACTGATTAGATATATAGCAAAGCCCCCATTATTCAAACTCTATTTAACCAAAATGGATAACCGTACTTATTATTTTAGTAGATACTCGCTCAGTGCTTTCAGTAAAAACGTTCATGTTCACTTTCTAATGTACTCTGACCTTAAGAGGGAGACCGATATAAATGGTAGATATTGGGCATATAAAAATAGCCCTTCTAGTTTACTAATAGGTCATTCCACGTGAAGTGGTCCAATGACTTTTACCTTACTATTTTCTGTCGCTTTCATTTTTAGTATGCTAAAACTAGTATAGAAGAAAGTCCCTGATCTCAGTTTTACTTTTCTTTTTATTTCATTTTTGATTGTTTGACTTTTTTATGGCGCAAGAGCATCTGGGCTATACTGCGCCAACCTTTCGTTTTTTAGTTATGGTGGTTTGAAATTGCCAAAAAAAATGGGGAATTTTGGCATTACCTGACTGTGCATTTAAACCTAAAAATCTCGTCCCAGAATTGAGATATATCAAAAACAAAAATATCGTTCTCTTCAACATCTCATGGACTTTAATATGATATGCCACATAATGGATTACTTTTGAATTTTCAAATTAATTTTAAAAAATTTGAATTTTAAAAAGTAATCAGAAGAATTAATATGGAAAATTTTTTTAAAAAAATGTATGATTTAAACCGTATTATTTGATCTCTGAAGTTTAATTGTTTTTGCACTAGAAATAGCACAAAAAAGGACTTCGAAGTGTTCGCGAACACTCATAAACCTTCGAGAAAATTCTACCGTTAAAAAAATTCTGAGAATTTTTCATAGCTGGAGTTTTGTTTTGACATTTGTGGCCTTTTGACGTAAATATAATTGTCCCCATATGTTCTTCAATGTTGGTTCCCCCTCTAAATTTTTTTGAAGTGCTGCCAAAAGTGACTGGTAACAGGCAAAAATGACCTGCTGCCATGTTGGAATTGTTGTTTTGGGGCTCTATAAATCCTGCTATCAGTGGAGGAAGATCCCCACTCGATAAACCTCCTTGTGCTCATTTCGATTACATTCGAGGTATGCTTGAATGTTAAAAATGCATAACCAGTGGGGAATGATTCAATAAGGTGAAAAAGCAGGAATTACTCACCAAGATGTCTTGGTTGGCCATGTGGGATAGAAAAATAGCTTTTAGGTCTTAAGGAATGGCGAAACAAATTTTGTGGATTATTCGTAAGACGGCAGCCTACAGAAGGGCAAAGCAGGTGCAAATGATGTTGCAAGTACAGAAGACAAGCATAACCCTGATGTAACAAGCCGATCTACTGAAATTCCCGACCAATTTCAGGAGGAGAGAAAACTAGGGTACCAACTGTACAGTTACACATTAGCATCCATTAAACTCAGATTTTTATTTCCCCTGTGTGAGAAAGCTGTTCTGAAATGACATAATAGTCGGTTTTGGTAATGGTTTCTAAAAACATGTGTACCGTTTTTCTTACAAAAATTCTGTAAATTTTATGTCAAAAATTGATATTTTATTTTATCTGCTGCGGCAAAAACAAAATGGTGAACATTTTCCCAGAAGCGACGCTAATTACGATGGTTAGGACTGCTCTTTGGTGAGGACTGTTTGGTATTTGGTGAAGATTTTTGGCAATGTGGGCCGTATACACAATATTAGCCTAAAATATTTAATGTGTGTAGCTACTACATTAATAATTTCATCTGCAGATGTGGATACCTTTTCTAAAAAAGTTTAATTATTACAGGTAAAAGAAACAGATTGATGTTTCCAAATTTAAGTTGCATTTTGTATATTGCTTTAAATATACATGAAGAAAATAGAAAACAATTACTTATAAAAATTAATGTACACGTATATTGAAATTGTATTGTAGCCCCGTAATGTAATAAAGTTATGTAAGTGTTATTCTCATTATTTTAGTAATTGTGTAACTGTTGTGATGGGCTTGCTTTACCCTTATCATAAATGCATTCTGTGTAACAGTGTACTTGTGTAAAAGATTAAAAAGCGACAAGTTTCTATATCATTTCAATGTATCCATGTATTTAGAGTGTCAAAAAAAAAATGTCCCTTTAACAGGCCATCCACCCTTCCCTAATTTTTTCTAGGTGAAGCACTAATTCTAGTACAGTAGATCTTCCACATATCGAACTTCTGTATATCAAAGCTTTTGTGAATTCCTGTGGTTCTTACATAGCAAAACTGTTTTTACATATTGAATTATTTTAAAACACAAACTGGGATTTTTTGTTTGTTAAATATTCTAAAATATCATGGGTTTTCAGTTTGCTAAAAATGTTCCTGACGACGTATTTTATGGACTTAATACGTTTGAATTCTTTTAATGATGAATCATCGAAATTTGTTGCATAGCAAGACATTGGAATGTTTTTTATACAAATGTAAATGCTACATAAATATGATGCTTTTCAAAGTATGCAGAGCACATTTTTTCTCATTAATTCTTGTTTCTAATTATATATATAAATGATATATCTGTGGGGTTCTACCACTGGCGTATGCAGGGGGTGTTGATGGGGGTTGTAACCCCCCATTGTGATGAAATTTTGTATATTTAACATAGGAATATGTGAGTTTTAGCTCTGTAACTCCCCCCCCATTAAGCCTATAACCCCCTTACAAACTTTCTACGTACGCCTATAGGTTACACTATGTATTAATTCATATTATTCATAAGTTAAACTATGAATTATATAATTTTGTTCAAAACTTAAAATATGACTACTTAATTTATATTTTGGAGGATTATTAGGATTTATAGGAAATATGGTTGATCCAGTAGTCTTAGTAATCCAGCACTTACACCATCAGAAGAGCGGACATATTTAGTTGAAACTGATTTTCGAAAAGAAAAATTCTGAGAACTACTTTCATGGACAAGGGGATGATGATTGCTTATCTCCGGAAATCCGACACTGAAAACAGCTGAAAAAAAAAAAATAGTAGTTGTGAATTAAACATTTAGTATTTTTCTTAAAAAATATTTTTCGTTACTGCCTGAACCTAAGAGTGCTTTTGAAGATTTAAACAATTTTATTTATTTGCATTTTGTGACCCAAGGATAAGTGAAATCATGCTGCATCAGACACTACGATTTCCCAAGGATAGCTGTCTTTTACTTATTTCCCGGAAAAGCTGAGAAATTGGGGAACTCTTTTGCACACCGGATTCAGTTTCAATCATACACCAAGGTTTTCAACCTGGACTGCATCTACCACTACGGATATGTAAAATAAAATTCGAGCAATGGTAAAAAAAAGGGAAATACAATGAGAGTGAAAAATTAAACATATCAATTCTTATTGAAACTTCTGAATTTCAATTCTATTGAAAATTTCTGAAAACTTTATATTTTTAATGCAAAAATATATGCTCTATTTGCTCATTTTTTTATTACATTCTTTAATCCCATTGTTGGCCCCTTTATTATATAAATTATATATCATAGTCCATAAATTTTAAACGATGGCAACTACATTATTTACAAACATTTTTATACTATTAAGCACACAATTTATGTAAATCCCATCGGAGATTCTGCTATTGAAGTTCTTTGCTGCACAAGGAATGGGAGCAAAAAGACTGGAAATGGGCATCTGTCAAAATGACATATACTGATAAGAATACCAACATTTTAGATACGGCAGAACAAATCACACACCAGTAGAACTTACTTTTAAATCCAGGTGTCTGACTTTCAGTACTGCAAGATGGACCACTGCACTGTATAAAAAAAAAAGGTACAGCACTACTTATTACTAAAACTTATCACAATGTTAAATATTCATTTAAATTTCCTTCAAAATTTCAATTTCTTTTTACTTCTAAATTACCTTTCAAATACAGATAATATGCCAAAAAGAATGGTACTACAAAAAAAAAAGGAATTAACAGCGATTTCCTACCCTTTTGAGGGCTACAGCCCTCTTGAATTTTTGCTAAAAGGTTTTGCTCCCTATCGGGGGAGAATAATTATAGAATATAAAATGATTTATTTGTATTAATAATATACTTGAAATAAGTTTTTTTAAAAATGAAGACCAACAAGCTTAGAAAGTGCTGAGTAAAAGAGAGTACCAAGATGCTGTACAATTTTTCACTTATACACTATACATACGTTTTATATACCTGACGCAGTTCTATAATTTAATATAGCTAAAACTGTTGTGACTGGATGCTTATTTTCCACAGAAAGATATTAGTTTCCTTTTCAAATAACTGTCAACTTGACTTGTTTTAATGCCATCTGTAGAAAATAATTTTTCAAGAATAAATAATCACAAGCACAGCACATTACGTACCATGCCATTACTTATACCCTCGCTGAAGTGTTTCGAAAATTTACCACTAGATGGTATAAAATGCAAGAGCTGAAGCAAAAATATTTTGGTGAAATTTTCAATGTTACAAAAATTTAAGAACTACGCTTCACGGCACCCGGGACATGAGCCCCACTCGCCCTTGCTTAAGGACAGCCCTGGTAAGGAGAGAAAAATACAAACTACCCCAACTGGCACTGGACGAAAACATCATGGAGAAGAGACCTAGAGGTAGAAAAAGAAGAGGATGGATGACTTAAAGGCTTGAACTAGACTAAGCACAGAAGGCATTATCTATGCCAGTACAGACAGGAGAATGTGGTGCATATTGGCCGCCAACTTTCGAATCGGAGAAGGCGATGATAATGATAATTGTAAAATTATTTAACATTAAAAATTATGCATTATTTTCTACAAAAAAAATATTACTGAAGAAAATTTCCAAAAAGAAATTCCTATCACTGGATTCTTTCCGGGCCATTTATATACTTATTGTGGACAGAGGATTGGAAGCATAATTTGGAACATTAGGCAACATTTCAACACAGGAAACAAAAGAAGAAAAAAAACCTGAGGTTTTTCACAACTAGAAGATGGTTCTTTCAACATGACATCTCTAGGGTTAATTTCTTCTGAAGACATCTCCACATTTGGAAAATCTGGGAGAGAAACAAAATGCACAACATTTATATACAAGAATTATAAATAATAAATAGGTAATAATACGTATTTTATGAATGCTTAATTTTAAGAATACAGAAAGTGAAAACAATCATTTCTAATTCACATCGATTATTTAGAACTTTAAAAAAAAAATCGAGGTTTATATTATATAAACTAAATGGAACCAGATATAGGTCAGATAATAGAAAAAAAAATGTTTAACAAACCACTTTAACAATAAACTTTTATTTTTTACATATTTTAAAAATTATTATATATATGTAGGAGGACCTATTTTATAACAAGCCAGCATTTAGTAAAGAAAACGTGAATTTTGTCTGGTATGATTAAGCCCAATATACAATTTAATCACTTTTAGTGAGCAAAACTTTTGCAGTTCCTGAATTTAATGAGCAAAAATGGTGAGATTTTTTTAAAACAAAATATAGATAATGCTTAATAGCATTTTTAAAAAAATCGATGATCAAAAGAAACTTTTTAATTCAGACGAACAGAATGAAACAAACATTTCAGCACTTGAAACTGGAAAATTTCTGGTAACTTTCAGCCTTCTCACAAAATATATTAAGAAGCTTACAAAAAACACTTTTTTGACTAAATGGAATACACCGATGAATGTGTATTTAATATGCTAAGTACTTTACAATGAAAATTAAATGAGCACAAATACTACAAAACAAAGCGAACAATCATGCACCATTTTTTAAACATCTTTTTTTTTTCAAAAAAAACAAACTTATTGTATTGAAATTTGAGTAATAATGTTATAAGTTGTTCATTAAATTTCAAATGGATCAGAAGCTAATTAATATTATATGCACATTGTATGCATATACATGCTATCTATACAGACTTTAATTTTCAAGGGTCGAAACTTTAAAGTGGATTTAGAAAGCAACTTGATATAGTAAGCATTTTTGTTAGTCCTAGAGTCCTCACCAGCGTAGGGCCCACCATATAGGCTATGTACCATCATCATATTCAACCATTATCTATCCACTGCTGGATGAAGGTCTCTCCAAATGCTTTCCACACAAGTCTATCCTGAGCAATTCGCTTCCACGTCACCTAATCCTAATTCCTTCATGCTACAGTTTTTTAAAAAATAACTGTATTATACACTTATATACATATCTGTACATTTAAAACCTTAAAAATCAGGCACATTTCATAAAAGAAATTAAAATTGAAAACACTGAAATTCAACACCTTTAATAAACATTTAACATTAAACATGAGTTTGTCATGTCAGCTTCATTACCTAAAAAGCCAGAATCGGTAGAAAACATGTTGAACATGTCTTCCATTTGCTTAAATAGATTTGGAACACCTTCTCCGAAAAAGTCATCATGAAAATGGTCGCTACCTTCTGAATCATCTTCCTCGTCTCCATGAAAACCATGTGGATATCTGACAATGGAAAATAAATTTTTAAATTATGAGAATATGTAAAAGAGGAAGCACTTTATGTTTTAAGCAATATGACAAGTATGCTTACAATAGATTATTTCTTTATTAAACTAATAAAAATTAATCATAATCCATGAATTTAATAAAAACATAATTATGAGTTCAATAATGATTTATATGCAATCACAAGTTTAGTAATAATTCATGAATTAAATACTGGCACTAGTGCAGAATAGGTCCGAAAGCGCTTTTTAGTGGGAAGTGTTTCCAACGTGCTTAGCAACAGTATCATGACTTGCTGCCATATTGTTCACATCACCTTACAAGGCCCCTCTCTCCTTCTCTTCCCCCTTTACATCTCCTCCTCCCTTTCCTCCATTCAGTGAAATTAAAAAAAAAAATGGGTACTAGCCTTTATTCCTTTGGCTATTGTTCTTGTGGTACTTAGAAATGATGGAAATAATTTCACCTCTTTTACTACATACTACGTTAGGCCTAGAACACAAACTCATTCTCTCCTTGCAAACTGGGCACTCAACACACAATCTCATTTAGTCTTTGCAAACCAACCACTCATACTCTAACGCTATTAAGCCTTCTTTTATAACCCATTCCACCACACTTCCATTCACTTTAATCGCAATTACAAAAAAAAAAGTCCAACGTTCACATATAATTCCAATCGCTACAACGAAAGAGGATGAACCACTGTGTGACATTAGTTGTCACGTTATGGAGTGTTTCATGTCACAACCCTACCTACAGCGATTTTTCTACTCTTTTCTTGAGGAAAAAGCACTATGGGACATATTCTGTACTTCCACCTCAATACTTAATGTAAAATTATAAATTTTACAGCTCATGGATTTCACCATTAATGAGTTCAATAATGCATGAATTTAGTGACAACTTGTATGCAACAGTAAGTTTGATAAATCATGAATCAAATAATTAATAAAGAAACATTGGTTATTTATTTATTAACAGTTTATTTGTTAATGTTATTTATTAACAGTTTATGGATTTAATACATAATGAATAATTAATGTTTATTTATAATTAATGCATGAACTTCATAAATTAAAAATGTACCAATAAAATCTTGGAAAAGAATTGTTTTCTTTTAAATAATTAAAAAATGAAATCAACTAACAACGTTTGAATAAAGGGTGGAAGTACAAATAATGTCCCACTAGTGCATTTCTTCCCTAGAGAAATGTAGAAAAATCATGGCAGGCAGGATTTTGACATTAGAGTGTATGCCACATGAGGCATGATGTCACACATGTGGGTGTGACAAGAATCGCTCGCTTGAAGAGTGCTTCATCGTTCTTTTGAGTGTAATGGAGTATTGCAGCGAGTGGAAAGATGTTGGAACGTTTCAATATGGTTTTTTTTGTTCAATTGTGATTGAAAGGGGAGAGGAATGATGTTGGATTGGATTCTCGGAGGTTTGTTTGGTACAGAGTAGAACGGCCCGGTATGCAAGCTGTGCTTGTACGCTAAGCCTAACATGGATGACAGTGTAGTTAAAGAGGTGAAGTTATCCAACAGATAAAAGGAATAAAAGTTAGTATGCCCTTTTTTTTCTCCCTGCACGGGGGAGGGGGGGGGGGACAGGAAGGGATGGATAAGAGGGGAAAGCCAACAGGGAGAAAGGTTAAGAGGCAAAGGGGGGGGGTGGAAATTGAGAGTGAAAAGGCAACAGGAGAAAGAGATTAGAGGTGGAGGGAGGTAGTGGGGAGGAGGAAGAGACTGCAAAGCAAACAAGGGAACGGGAGGTGGAGAGGGGAAGGGGCGATGGCTGGGAGTAGGAAGGAGGAGGGAAAGGAGCGGAGCGTGCAATGTGATATAATCGATATGGCGGCAAGCCAGGACAAAGATGACATGCGGGCTTGAAACACTTCTCACTAAAAACGAAATGGAACAGTATCTACACTAGCGCCGAATAAAGGCAATGGTATGTTTTATGTAATAAAATCAATAAAAAGGCTATCTGCAAAGCAGTAAGAAAAATATAATAAACTTTTGAGTAGTTAGCCTGGCAAGAGGTTTATACTCCCCACACCTAATGTTCTACATATAACACTCGTTCGTAATTTTTGAATTTTCGTTTTTTCACGTGGGAAGGGAACGTAGCACTAAATTCATTTTCTAGAAGAGCTTGAGGAAAAAACGCCGAGGCGGTGCCACTCTTATCACCCCACCCCTTTAAGGTTTTGGCCATCATTATCAGTATTGCTACCTTTAGATTCGACAATTCCCCCGTCTCTGAAACTAAAACTTCCCCCTTGGGTGGGAATTCAACCTTGGTTGAGATCTCTTGCACTACATTATCGAACGTTTGCAATAAACAATTGATGTTAAAAAAAAAAAAGGACAGACTCACCGACTTGGCGGAAAACGGTCAAAACCAAAAAATCCTCTAAATATATTATTTATATCCATGAGGAATATTAAATTTAAAACATTTGCTAAAGGAACTATTAACTTAAAATTCTGTAGCGACTGACGCAATGTTTACAACTCTTCCTTCTTCTTTTCTGTATTTCGAGCCCGAAAATATTGTATGTTGTCTTCTTCCATTGATGGACTTGTAGACGACTTAGTAAGACTAGAATTTAATGTAACTTAAATTGTAAAATAGAAGAGAGTGAAGCAAAATAGGGTATTTCGAAAATTGTTAGGAAACGCAAATTAAGAAAATTTAATGGTCGAAATTAGAAGCACGAAATTTACTTTTAGTCTAATGTGTGATTTGAGATTGCGATTTATCATACGGTTTTATTGAAGCCAACAAGTCTTCTGTTTGAGTGAAAAAGTGCATAATTATCCATATCAATTACATATCCGTTTTAAAAGAAATAAAACAAAACACTTGATTTTTTTTATTTTAGAAATTGCAGACTTCTGTTCTGTCCACTTGGCGTCAAAAGTTTGTCTTTCTGCGGTAAACATAAGTCCCCACTTACGCGTTCCCTAACTTGGGGCATGAGACTTGGATAGTAAAACCGGCACAAGAAGAAGAAAACGCTATGATAGCCGAAAAAAAAATTGTATTAATGTATTTTTAATACAGATAGAATTCTGTTCCTAATCAGATTGTGCGATTTTAAGAATTCGTTCAATTCTCTCTTTTTGTGGTCTCCACATTATTATTTGGTGCAGCATAGCCTTTGCTGCCCTTGTGCCGTAAAAGTCAACAAATATATATTTACAACATTTTGCTTTTATATTTTGTTACGTTTTCATCGTTAGGCACCTGAAAAATGCCGTAAGGTTTTGTTATTTTTAACTAGTCAATGGGAATTTTCTCAAGTAGTGCACGGTAAAAACAGTTGGATATACGGCACTGTATTTTTCTGTGTTGTAGATGATAAAATTTGCAACTTGTTCCATTCAAAGTCGTTTGTTCAACGCGAACGACTATTTAAATTAAAACTTGCCCTACATCCATTTTTATTCAATAGTTCAAAATGGATTTAAGTTCGTTTATGGACAATCTTACATTGGGAATGGTAAGATACTTAGGTGAGTATATCTGTTGCTGTGATTGCTTACGTATACTAGGGTATATCAGAAAGTAAGGTTCCCTATTTTATTCTATCAGAGGTATTGCTCACATCATCGCCAGTAGATGATAATAGTGTCTCATAGTAGTTAAAGTTCCTATATTATTTTTTTCGTCTGGAAGAATCAATGCATAGGCATTTGGCATCCATTTAAAATGGCGAGCAGACCCAGCGAATGGTCTAAAGAAGAAGTGCAATCTAGAATCCTCTCTTTGTAGGCAAAAGAGATGCCCCCCTATGAAATCTATCCTGAAATTACTGCAGTATACGATATTAGTCTTATGACTATACAACATGTGAAGAAATGGTGTCGTGGGTGACAATACTTAGTTCGTTACCCAAAACTCACTCTATTCCCTTGAAAATGCTGCAAAATCCGCTAGATTGCTGTAGCATGTGAGAGTGTGACGTCACGTAGGTGTGTACGAAACCCAAGCAAGCTGTGAGTGAACGCGTCATGTTTTTCTCGGTCGCAAGGGGATTTTTTGCGAATCAGTATTTTTCCTGTATCAGTGGAAGCCTAGTGGAGGTGCCCGCCACCGAAAAACATCAGTAAAGCATGTTTTACTCTCCCGCCGTGAAATCGCCATAAAAAGCAATGGCAGCTATTCATTGTGTGCCAATTGCCAGGTTTTGAGGTCTTAGGAACACCGTGCTAGAATCTGCTAAAATTTCGCTAGTTTTAGGGGGGTAACGTATTAAAGTCGGTATTGTGAATTTTAAAATGGGAGAATTAGCATTCTGTATGAAGAAAAGATAAGGCGATCTTCTACTTCAGCATGTTGATGGCCTTGATGCAGCGATAACACGGAACAAGCAATTCACTCTTCCTCAATTATCGAAACAATTTGATCTTTCGTATGGGATATTCTTCATCACTGTCTAGGCTACCAAAAGGTTAGCAGTAGATGGGTTTCCGGACAATTTACAGAAGAGCACAAGCAAATGTGCATGGCAACTTCATCAGGACGCATCTTTCTACTACCAAGGCTTCGATTCCTTGATCTACCGGTATGATAAATGCCTCAAGAAATAAGGCAATCATGTAGAAAAATAAAGTAAATATGCACTTTCATATATGCTAGACTTTCTTCATTGTATATTTAAAATCCTTCAAAATAAAAAATAGGGGAACTTACTTTTTGATACACCTGTCTACTTCTATGCATATGGCATCATGTTCTGGCTGCAGTCCTTGAAGGACATGGACCTCCTCAACAATTGCCAGCCTGTTTATGTATGTAATTCTTTACCGTTTGCCATTCCCAAACGTCGGGGCTAATCTCTGCCTACAACCTGCCTTATAGTCTAGACTAACCCAGAGATACATATAGAATCTATTTTAAAATGTAAAATCTGCACTGTGTAGAGATAAAAGGGCCATTCCATTGTTACGGATGTAACATATTGTACTTACTTTTTCATCAATATGAAAAAAATTTCATAACGTCTTATTGCTTTATATTTTTGGAATAAAGAACATCACATAAGGAAAGGTTATTGACAAATTTGTAGTATCTTAAACTATTATTTATATGATAAAAAATTTAAAATTATGCCGTTACAGATGCTACGGAAATTTTCAATATCCTGCTAATTAGAAACATATTAATACTAAACTTATTTTTTGTCTCAAAAATGAAGGTTAATAGTTTAATATTATGCATTGAATATAGTTTTAAAACTTAATATTTGGTCAGAAGGAATTTTAATAATAGTTACATTTGTTACCTAGTGCAAAAATACATATATTTGTCATACAGCTTGACCATACATGATGCATATATCAGGGAATATCATTAAAATAAATAAACATCAATATATTAATAGACCAGAGTCCTGTTTAAATCTATTTTAATAATTAAGATACTTTTTTTTATAAAAATTGAAATTGCCCGCCGTTATTAACTAATCGATGAGCACATGTAATAACAGAGGACATGTTCTCACATGACTTTTTTTGTTTTTGCCAAAACCACGCATTTCTGCTAGATTGCATATAGTTTAAAAGCAACTCCATGTTTTCTTGATCAATCCCTTGAACCGCCGCATAGTAGTTCTTTCTAGTATTTGATTTTTCTGCAATTAATATAACCCATCGGTGTTCCCAATCTGAATTGCATTCAAAGCGTTTTCTGGTATATCGGAGAGTGGAGTCCTAAGATGATGATCACCTATATATTTGCAAACACAAACGTTATAAGGCATATTTGACACTGGAAGGACATCCTGGGGTTGAAGTTTGTAATTTTTTTTTTCACTGCCGGATATTCCTGGATAAACCGGTTATAAGGTTCGCCATTAAGGTACATATAACGTTTCTATTGAATGTTTCTTTTGACAGTAACTTTATATTTGATCAATAAAGTATCCTGTTTCCGAGTATTTTTTGATTTAATAAAACTGAAGATAAAATGATGTTACTTTTCTTATTGTGTTTCTTTAAAAGGTTGGTTGATTTGTTTACATCTCACAGAGGCATAAACAATCTTAGCCACTTTTGTTATTTCCTCTTTTAGAATTTTTGCCGTCACAGCCAATATTTTTGTAGGACTTTGTGGCAATTGTCTTCTGACTCTATGTACAGCTTTACCAAATAATTGCTTGCACTGGTAAGACCCAATTAGGCTCGGTTCTACAGTTTCAGTTGAAGCTGATTTTTTTAATTCTTTCCTTTTTTGAGGATATTTTCTTTGTCTTTCTGCATTGTAGGCTCTCTGTTCATTTAACAGTTTTCTTCCTTGTTTTGTCAGCTGGTCTAAAATATATATATTTCTCCTCCTCTTATGCCTCTGTCTTTTGTTTATAAACATTTCGTTTCTCTGGATCCATTTTTAGTCTCATGATACTTAAATGCCCTAGCTTTTGAGCTTGCCATGACCTGTAATGCATAATAAGTAATTACTTTATGGCATCTTTTAAGTGGAGATATCTGTAACACTTATTATTAAAAAATTATAATTAGAACAAAGTTGCGATTTAAATTCTATGATGTCGAATAATTTTAGCTCTAGCAACTTGTATAACATAGTTCATACTGACTAGCCTTTTCATATATTGTCTTTTATCTTTTTCTATATACATACTATTATACTATATACACTATTTTCACAGAGTAGGCTCATTCTCATCATATTCCTACATAAATCCATCACAGTAGGCATAATGGACAGGTTACACAATAAAACCTGTAACACAACACTAGTAATGTCACACCCGTAACAGCAATTAAAAATGTTTATTGCATTATTTACCTTAATTTATTGATTGTATATGATTAAAAACATGCCAAATCAAATAAATTCAAAGTTAATTGTAATTATGACTATCATTCCATTCTAAAAATTAACTTCTTTATTATTTTGTTACGGGTATGACAATAAAAATAGTATGAAAGTTAAATGGATGGAAAGGATAGGGAAAATAAATTTAATAAAAAAGAACTATTTGACTAGTTATCACATCAGTGAGAGGAGTTTATATGCTTTTATATGTCCTTCTGACTGTTCTGGAACCTGCTCTGTATGCAGTCTATTTTTCGGATTTATATTATCTGTAATTGTATTAGTTTTAATTGCTGATGAACACGTTTAGATAGTAGTTAATGTAAGCTAGGTGTGTGTGTTGGTCAGAAAAATTCCTGGAACTTGTAAAGGTTCATGTCTGCCAGGTGTGGCTATCATGGATCTTAATCTTTTGAATCAAACTTCATCCTCATTCTACAATATGTGGAAAAGAAAAGGATAATGATAAAAATTTGAAAATATGAGGAGAAAAGTTCTTTTAACATTTTTAAATGTTGGAACTTTGTCAAGTTTCAACTGAAAGAAAAAGCATTGATGAAAGTTAAATGCTAAATAAATGAGTCAGTTGATAGATATGTAAGACATTTCCCCTTCAAGTTTACATTATGTTAATGACATCCAGGTTTCTGCTATCAACACGACTTCTGAAAAAAGCCATCAATTGCATAAGCCTGCTGGCATGACTGTCTTTCGCTTACTCACTCACCTTAACTTCATCTATGAATTTCCAGCTCAAATCATGTTTGTATTACCATGTGATCTTTCATTGCAATAACTATAGTATATATATTTATGGCTTAATTAAACATAGCCATTCGCAAATTCATTGTTGATGATTATGTTTAGTATTAAATCATCGTACACCTTGAAAGGTTGATTATCAGCTTGCCTTGTTTGTTTGTGAAAATGTGTCTTCTTTTGCTTTTTTCATGTGTCTTTTGTTGTTAATATGGGTGTCTGTTGAAAGTGGGATAAGGAGAGTTCGTCGGGGTTTTTTTTTTTTTTTTCTCTCTTTTTCGATCCTCTCCCATGACAGGACAATATGTTAAAGACTTATGTGTGGAGTTTATTTGATGGAGCATAAGTGAAGTATTATTATATTATTAATGTATTATATACTGAACTAATGAATTATGTATTGTCTTGTCAGAAAATAGATAATCTTCTGTTTTAATTCTATTGGTTTTACATAAGGTAAATGGGGAGTTCTTCTTACAAGTGATGATTTTTATAACAATGCTTTATTAAAGTATTTTGTCTTTCTTTATAACTAATTATGCTTTTCAGAAAAGTTGCCATGCATCAAGAAAGTGGTCGTCGT
This sequence comes from Dysdera silvatica, assembly GCA_006491805.2. Classification (NCBI taxonomy): domain Eukaryota; kingdom Metazoa; phylum Arthropoda; class Arachnida; order Araneae; family Dysderidae; genus Dysdera; species Dysdera silvatica. The sequence goes on from QLNU02014176.1 coordinate 96,345,743, forward strand.
TGAAAAGCCACATGTACAAGAATCGGCATTTGCAACCTGGGAGCAAGTATGGAGAATTTTCTATACTAAATTACATCTTTGAGTAAAAAAAACAAACAAACAAACATTCCTCAGGAACAAATGAGATAGTAAATATATAGCTCAAATACATACTGCCTATGGCCCAGGGGTAGTGTAGTGGTAAAATCTTTCCCTGGTGACTTTGTGTGTTGACCATAATATTGACAATTATGTTATCCCTGAGCAGGGTAATAATGACTTACATACAGGATTGTTCAATGGTTATTTCTTACTACGTCTTGCAAAAGAACGTAGTTATACATTCTTTTGATGATTGAAATTATAATTTCAATTAAAAATTTGGTCAAATTTTACAGTTACCTCGATCGCCAAGCTCCTTTCGTCGCCAGAACTCATGATGTACTCTTAAGGATTTCTTTGAGGTGGTAACCCTTACTCTCTCACTACCGAAAAAACATCGGTAAAGCGTGGTATAGTACTCTCCTGTAATTTGAAAACTTGCAATAGTAAAAAAAAAACTCGCTTCTATGCATGCAGCAGTCGTTGAAAGGAAAGCAGAACATATTTATGCAAAAGAACGAAACCCCAACGGTCATAGTTCGACTTCAGCAAATTTCATGTCGCAACATCGGTCAGTTTTTTCAAAACATTTAGAAAAAATCATGACTCGCAAAACGTCAATCCATGTTGATGGTTACCGGCGAAGAAAGTTAATTCCTTTGGCAACCAGGATAACTGTAAAACAGGGCCAAAAAATTTAAGCCATTTCATGTCCAAGAGTTTATCTGAAGAATATTTCATCCTTATATTCCTGTTATCAGAAATACGTTTCAAACTCAATGATTCTCATTTTCGTCAAGTTTTAAGATGTTTTTTGATCTGAAGTTTCAATTGAATTAAGTCTTACAACTCATTAATTTTGTTGTTTTTAATTATGGAGATTTACTTGAATATTCTCTAGCCTTGTGACTGAATTGCAGCAGTTAATTTTTAATTGGACCCATGTCTTATAATGTATGCATTTATCAATAAATTTTTCAGATACTCCCTCAACTGGCTACTTTGGTAGGGTTCTTAAAAAAAGAAAAATTCCTTTTCCATTTTATTTTACACATATACTTGCATATATGCATTTCAAGCATTGGTCCTTTAAGTCCCTTTTTTAAAAAATTTGGTCCCTTAGTCCCTTTTTTTTTTCCAATATTACACTGCTAAAAGCTCTGTAAATGATATCTGGACCAATTTTCCAATCCTTCATTGTTTTTGAGGTTCTATGCAAGTAGGGAAAAATGCATTAAATGCTAGTAACATTACTGTGTGTAGTACAGTGTTTGCAAAGTCTGCAGAACTCCAGAGCTCTGCAAGCAGTTTTTAAAACATCACCAAAATTTTTAATATAATGTATAAATTCTGTAGTTCTCCTTCCCCCTGTCACACTACTCGTTGAGTTAACTAACCAATACTCCACAAAAATGGAAAAATACTATCTACCCTTTTTTTTTTTTTAAACTGATTTATTACTTATTTTTACATTTGCCCTGCGATGGTTATGCATTCGCCTACTGTGCCGTTAACCTGAGTTCGATTCTCAACAGTGCAAAGAACATTTACTTAGAGATCTCATAAAGATCACACTGCTCACTGTAGTCCGGGGTTTGGTTCCCTAGGCCTTAAGAGGTTTGGGCTCCTTGAAAAACAGTAGGTCCCGGCACAGCATGACCATTGCAGACCTTGAGCCGTAAAACCACAAACAATTCTTCACCCCCCACATCACACTGCTCCGTTGAGTTGCCTAACCAATACGCCACAAAAAGTACTATCTACTCTTTTTAAATTGATTTATTACTTATTTTTACATTTAATTTTTGTATAAGCAATCATAAGTAACAGCCCTTTAACTTTTTCTTTAATCATATTTGTAGCAGAGTTCCACACGGCTAGGCGTATGGTTAAGAAAAGTGTTCAGTAAAATAAAAAGTTTGAGAACCACTGCTGTGAAACATAGTTTTTGTCATTGGGTAGTAAAGGGTATAATTCATAGTCGCCACAGAGTAACTAAATATTGGGGAATGACGATTAAAAATATGTCTTCAGTTGCCATCTTACTCGCCACTTAGTTGTTTTCCAATGCAATCCTTTCAAATGTAGACTTGTGAAACAAGCAAAAGTTTCAGTTGAACACATTGATCCCATACCTACAATTAATTTGTGATGGTTGGATTCAGTGAAAAGCAGGCGACTAAATTTTAATCAGTAACTAAATGTGTCAAAAGTAAATAAAATGTGTCCTTGTCCTCCCAATCTTGAGGCATTTATGTACATGTTATCTGAATTTTTCAAAATTTGTATGATTTTAGGTATGTGCAAGGAAAATTTAAACTGGCTATTTTTGTACAAGTATATATATTCCTGTGATTTATCTTTCATTATATTAAGAGAATAAAGAATAATTAGAACAAAACATTTAGGGATATAAAAGATGCAAGACTAGTTAGTCGAAGTTATTTTTTATTTATAAAATCATGTTTATTTAATATACAGACAAATTATATAGGATTTTGTAGTCAAGCCGAAGTGCCTGCTAACTTAAATGAAGTATCCCCTAATGAAAAAGTCTTCTGGCCAGTGGTCATTAACCAAATATCTGAGTTGTAAGCTTTAGGTAGAACTTATCAGTGTGTTTCAGACAAACATCACTGTGCATTTCAGACAGGGGTAAGCTGCTAAAGACATTTTTGTAGCTTTTCAGCTAACTTGCACCTAAAAGTTGTAGCCGAATCAGAAGTTGTTTCCAACTTGATGAGAAATTCTGGTTAGAAACAGTCAACTTCATGCAATGTCATTTTATTATTTTCGTACTTTGGCGGGATTCTTTGTTTCTGGTGCATACATATCATTATTATATAGGCATATTCAGCCTTAAAATCAAATTTCTTCCTCTCTGACCCATTGATTGATATATTTATCAAATGGCATACATTAGAATAACATGGAGTCTATTACAAACGTACATCACCTTTCCTATTTTATCTGGAGCTTTTCACCGAATTGCTCAGCAGCTTTTCTAGCTGAATTTTGGTTAATCTCGCCTTTCAACAAAAAGGCTATCGATAGATTAATCCCTGGTTTCAGACAAACGTCACTTTCTTTCATCAGGAACCAACTGAAATGAAGTGTTGCCATTCATGTTATTGTTACTTATCTGGCAGCAGTGCTACTTAATGGTGGAAAATATTTGGAAATACGCATTTGAAAAGTATGTGGTGGATAGTTAATAGAGTTTAATAGAACCCTCAATGCATTACTGTATCTGGGAGTAAATTTGTGGTCAGTAATGAGATGTGTGACTATTCATCATTGCTCTTATCCCGAATCCCAGCAAGCACTGTTATGCCTAATTTATGTATCATGGTCCAGTGACCACATTGAGCCATTATTTCCACTCTAGATATTCCATTATATAGTCTCATGACCTAAAACTTTTAATAATAAAAATCATAGTATTCCAAAATGATGTGCTATAACTATTTTTCTCCTCTTTCTCAGTTTTGAACCTATTAAAAGAACATTTCAACATGAATATTTTCACTAAGCAATGATGAAAAATGCACAATTAAATATGTCCATGTATATTCCTCTCGGTCAATCTTGGGGTATAAAGGTACGATAGCTGTTCATTGATTTTTTTTTTAATTGAATTTAAACACATTGATACTTATCTACACATTCCCCACTACAATGTTAAAATTTTTGTTACTCCTTAACTATATTCTTTAGTTGAAAATTACGTAATGTCATATGGTGATTTTCAATCGATTTTGGTTTTTTTTCAATTTTTTTAAAGTGTGAATCATAGACAACACATATAGCCTGAGGAAATTTTCTTTTAAATACTATCCATAAAACTGTTTTCCAGGTTCAACTGCAAAGAACGCTTACTCAGAGATCTCATAACAATCTCACTGTAGTCCGGGATTTGGTTCCCTAGGCTTTCAGAGGTTTGGATTCCTCGAAAAACAGTAGGTCCCAGTACAACATGACCATTCTAATCCTTAAGCTGTAATACCCACAATCAAACAAACTATCCATAAAAAGTGTTTCGTTATAATTATCTGCAAAATAAATACCCAATAATACCCTATCTACAATTGAAATTCAGCTGCCTAAGTATGTATTGCTGTTTACTAATGCATGGGCACTTTATGATCAACAATAAGCATTTCAGTCTGGTATGAATACAAAGAAAGTATTTACATAAAGCTGAAACTAACAGCCTGTGTGTGAAGCAAACGTGATTCGTGCAGCATAATGAGTAAAACTAATGTGGATCATATACGATTCATAATGTGATCAACCTATTAAAAAGCCCTGTTTGGAAAATGATGAGTAACATAAACTAGAATTAAAATAATGATCATGTCCTCATTAATTTAAAGATGACAAGCCCTCTGAAGCTTGTTAGTATGATTCCGACTCCGATTTTAGGTAACAAATGCTTACTAATTCACATGAAATTAATTTCAGATTTAATAACATCAATTTAAATCAATGTATTTTTCAGAAAAACAACTGCATTT
>QLNU02014176.1:96355798-96388187 GCA_006491805.2 Dysdera silvatica
ACTTCGTTTGTTCAGATACAAATAAATCAGAGGCCCATAACGATCTGCATTGAAGAGATTTCACTGAATACATCTAATACGATTTTGTATATATATATATATATATGTAGAATTGTAACACCCCTCGTCCCTGGGATAAACATGCACACACCAATGTAAATTGCATACATATGTATAAATGGGTTACATTTCATTTTAAAATGTGAAAAGAACCGCCAAATTTAATGTCACCTGAATGATAAGATCAAGGTAAGAAGCAGGTGCCACTCCACCACACAAAGTCTTAATTAGCCAGCCGTCTAGGCCAACAGAACTCATAAAACGTCCCTTCTAAAGAATAAAAACATTAAATAATTAATTACTCTCTTTGAATATAATACAACAAAACCTCTGAGTAATAGTCACCTACGCGACTACGAAAAAGTGGTTGTCATCTGGAGGTGGCTGTTATTTAGAGATTCAGTATTTGAACAAATCAGGCACACAAAGTCATTTTGACTATAATAACCTTGATCTGAATTCATATTAAGAAATTCAGTGCATTACAATTGTTTTTTTAATGGCAAGTATCTTTTCCTAAAGAAATAATGTTTGTAATTTCATCAGTTTCATTTAAAGTTTTGGATATCCTAAAAGTTTGCAAGAATACCAGAATATGTTTCAACATTGGAATTTTGTGGCTGTTCAATGCCAAATTAAGATTTTTATTGGGAGCATGGCCTAGGTTTGTTTCTGGTTTTACAGCTCAAAGATTACAACGGTCATGCTGTGCCAGGACCTACAGTTTTTTAAGGACTCCGAACCTCTGGACCCGCAATTTTCTTAGGAATCTGAAACTCTTAAGGCTTAGTGAACCAAACCCTGGACTACAGTGAGTAGTGTGACTAGGCCGAAAAGATAGGATGGGTACCTAAAAAAAAGATGGCACGTTAAACCATGGAAATTTCGGCAAAAATCGAAGGAAATTTTAGAACGTTGGTATTTCTATTCAAGCTGGCAATGGAGTCATTTGATTAAAGATGGCCGTTAAAAGAGGTTTTGCTATACATCTACAACTTGGATATGTAATATTTTATTCAACATTTCAGTATATAAACAAAAATTCTGGGGAGATAAATGTAAACCATTAAATTAACAAGTGTAGGAACAATATATGTTAGATTACTTGTCAGAAAAGAATGATGTTCCTGCACTTCGTGGGACCCAAATCCACAAACTCATGATTGCGGTCAAGTGCTCTATTAAGCAAGCTACAGGCAATGAGTAGAATAGTTATACACTATGCAAAACTAATACATAACATAAAAATGCAAATTCTCGCTTGATTTAATCAAATTGCGATAATTTGTGGTTTTGTTATTTATAAATTACAGGTGTCAATCATTTCCTCCCTTACGAGCATATATAAGGCTTTCTATGGACAAGTTCGCTATTAGTGTGGCAATGCTGTGACTACTTTGTAACCAAAGCGAAAAGTTGAAGAAGCAAGGATCTTCAATAGGACTAGAATATTATTAAATCAACGATTTTTCACATTAGCTGATGAAGTGGCAACAATAGATGTTATATTACTATAAGAAAAGAATGATTTTCTTGCAAAGAATCTAACATCCATTATTGCCACATCATTGGCTAATATGAAAAATTGTTCATTTAATAAGTCGTTTGTCCTATCGAACATTCTTGCTTTTTCGACTCGTCGCTTTGGTTACAACGTAGTCATATCACTGCCACACTAATAGTGAGCTTGTCCATAGAAAGCCTTATATATATATATATATATGCTAGTAAGGGAGGAAATGATTGATGCCTGTAGCTTAGTTGGTAAAGCACTTGACCAGTAATCAAGGGGTCGTAGGTTTGGATCCCACCAGGCACCAGAAAATCATTTTTTTCTTAAGAGTAATGTAACAAATATAAGCTGTGATCTGAAATAAATTCTGCTCTCTTTCATAAGTAACTGTAATCAGTTTCTGCTTAACTGCTCACTGTAGTCCAGGGATTGATTCCCTGGACCTTAAGAAGTTCAGATTCTTCAGGAGAAAGCTCTGGCGCAGCGTAACCTTCGTTATCCTTGTTGCATGAAACTCAAACAATGATCAGTTCCCATTTTATGGGACAAGAATAGGTAAGACCATGTTGCATTAGAATCTACGGTTTTCCCATGGATTCAAACGTCTAAGGAATTGAACACTGGATTAATTTGCGTTTTATACACAGGGACAGCTAAGGTCATGCTGCAACAGGGCCTACAGTTTTTCGAAAAATCCAAACTTTCGTTGCTTTGTAAACCAAGCCCAAGATTATGGCAGACAGGGGTAAAAACACACCCTACAATATCGCTAGAATCGGAACTTAAATTGGGCGGGATCCTGGCTCCAGTACTTTTTCATTTTTGGTAATGATTTAAATATTAGCCAGAGCCCCTAAATAGATGCTGTCATGAAAACATGATAAATTTATGATCAAGGTTATGAATTTTGTTGTCCAGAAAAGTAGACATAAACAATCGATATGATTTATCGGTTCTTTTGCAGCCATTCGATTTATCATATTAGGGCTCGTGCACTTTTGTTAGAAATTAGGCCCTGATTGGAATCGAACCTTGGTTATGGGCGTGAGACGATTGTGATACCTTTATAGCAACCATTCGCCTTAACGTGATCAAGGATGATAGCTCTCATTTCCTTAGAACAACAACAATTTTTCTTCTTGTTTTGGATTTTTTAATAGATGTGAAAGGAATAAGTGAATAACTAAAAACAGTGACATATGAAAGGACCACATGGCATTAAATAAGAAAGAAGTGTAAAAGGAGGGTTGCACTATAATCCCAGACAGGACTCTCCGCCCTCCCCATTGAATATCAAGGTACATTTTTCTCTTTAATGCCAATTGCAATACACCTCTCTTAAAAGTTACTTGAACTCTCTGCCCCCACAATTTTCTGAATTGATACGCCCCTCACTGAAATAAAAAAAAAATGGAAATTAATCCAAAGAGCTCAATTCTCACTAAAGAATAAAAATGCATTGCCAAAAAGAATGGTTCCTGCCTATTTGTGTCTTGAATTAGACATGAAAAAGTAAAATGTTGTTTAAGGTAAGTATTCAATAGTGAGAGAGCACAAATTCCTTAAAACAGAACTGAAGGAAGTTTCTAGTCAAGTGATTTGGACATCAATCATCCAACCACTACTCCTGAGGAAGGTCAACTTGATGCATCTGAAAGCATGAGTACTTCGCTCTCTTGTTGTTTGTACCAGTGTCTTAACCGTTATATGTACATAAATTTCTTTTCTCATACCTTATACCGCATCTTGAATAAAACACTTTCTCAAAAAGTTTGATTGTCGGTTATGATTTCCACAAAAGTTATTTAATTTTTTGAGCAATTACAATGCTTCCTGCTTTGGCTAAACTGGAACTTCCCATTTATTACCAACCACTTGTGAGATCGCTTTCCTTGTAAGGTAAAACCAAACAAATTATTTTGCAGTTAAGTAAAGAGTCATTTACCACAATTTTTCAATGCTAAAAATCCCAAATGAGCCAACTAAATCGGTGTTTCCAATTAAGCAAAATTAAACATTTATTACCAGTGCATCATTTAACGTTTTTGTAGCAACATCTCCAGCACTAAATAGTCCAGCTGACTCAGATACCAAATGGGTTTCAGGGAGCTGTAAAAAAAATCATTACCCGATTAAAATAACTACTATACAAGTGCATAGCTGTTTCATTCATCAAAAGCAGGCTAATATCTGTAAGAGAACACAATGGATATGCAGTGATCTCGACATTAAAGTGACATCGAAAAAGCAATGCTACATAAAAAAATTAATTAATCGGAGTATTTGTAATGCTATAAAGCATTTTTAGCCAGAAAATACTACCGTTAATCAGAACAATGCTACTGAGAAAAATTACCATGGCAAAATTTAAATGTAACTAATAAAACTTACTTTCTTTATATTTTATGGTAAAAAGATAACTAAAGCCATGTCAAGATAATACTTATTAAGATCATGCAGGTGTGCTTTTTCAATTCTAAAAAGATATAAAATGCCCAATAGAAACAGTTGTTGAATTGTTATTTTTCCAATATCTTTACGATTTTTTTGTTCTCATTGTTCACCTTAATACAAATATTTGTATTATTAGCACAGGAAAGGAGGCTAAAGCCTGCACCCTCATTGGGTCTCAAAACACATTTTTCTCTTTGATACTGCGTCACATAATTTTTTTCTTTCTACATAAGCCACTAGCCGTAATTTTTTAATTGCTGGGCCACTGATTTGGATATAAATATACTTATTGAGATAAAACTCGTTTAAGCTTATAAGTCATGGTTCGCATCAGGTGACAACATTAATCATGAACTATATAGTTGTAACTGTAACCATAGGTCCATTATGCCACGGTCTACTGTATCGACTCTTTGCCAAGTCTTTACGTGACTTTAGTCAACTATATTGGTACTTAAATTGTGATAGCTGAAAGCATTTAGTTATTTCTAAAAAGCTAAACTAAAATTATTCATATTAAAATGAGAACATACACAATTAAATATTTGTGCTAATGGATTAGCACACTTTAAATAAAAATTTACTCAACTTCTGTTTCATTTCCTCAGCATAACCCGGAGTATCTGTATCGGGCGGAAAGGACACAGTTACCTCAACGTTGTACGGTTTTACCTAACAATGAAAAAAATTAAAACTATTAATGCTACATTTACATCAGAAAACCTTAATTTTACACATTTGGGTATTACAAGGTGCACCATAATAAGTATATACAGCATTTTTGAAGTTAACAACTTTAATATTAAAACGAAAAACTAGCAGTTAATAATAATATGGACATTTGGTAATAACATCTTCATAATTACTCGAAGTGTCCATTATTTGCACTGATACACAGCTTCAAACATGTAGTGAAATTTTCAGCCACAGCTCTTTTCATTGGCATTTTGTCTCGCTCCTGGCACAAGGATTGCTTCAGTGCTTTTAAACTTTTGTGGCACTTTGTGCAAGCTCTGGCCTCCAAAATCGACCATACGCTATAATCCACTAGATTCAGATCTGGTGAATAAGGTGGCCATTTTGCAGAAGTGATGAAGTTGGAAAAATGCACCTTGCACCACTCTTGTGTTGTTTTTTACCCTATGCGCTGTGGCAGAGTCTTGTTGAAACGTTCATTCTTGGTTGCTAAAGTGCTCTTGAGCTCAAGGAAAAAGTGTTGCTTCCAAAATGTCGCGTTGGTACAACTCTTGATTTACTTTGTTTCCTTGATCCACAAAAATGAGAGGAATTTTGCTTGTAACACAGATACTGCCTCATGTCATAACTGATTGCGGATGATGGCAGATGGTCCGGGAGTTTCTGTTAACCAAATGTGGTCGTTTTGATGATTTTGTGATTGCTCAATTGTGAACAGCTTTACATCTGTGAAGATCATTTTTTCTCAACAGGTACCAGTAGTGCGGCATTTGAGTGCACAGCATTCTTGCAGCTGTACTTCCTTATTATTTTCAGTCAGCAGTTGTCCTTTCCGGAGTTTGTAGGGCTGTAAGTCCAACTTCTTTTTTTTCCATTCTTCAAACCAAAGTGCGACTCATTCCCGTCTGCCTAGCAATTTTTCTCATGCAGAGCCTCATATTTCGTTTGGCGTGTTTTACGATAAGCTGTTGGTTCTTGAGTGTTAGGTTATAATTTAAACAAATCCAACTTATGCAGATTACTAATGCCACTCGCTTGTGTCATTCGGTGACGGGAGGTGACTTAATATGATTTTGTTGTAGTAAGACGCAGATGGCTTATGCCAGGCAGCACAGCGCGAACTCTTGCTTTGAATATATGTCTTATCATTTTTAAACTGTAAATGAAAGACTTCAAGTAGAAGTAATATTTCTGTTCGCAAAATTAAATATAAGCTCTTCTGAAATTATTATCTGCGTATTTCATTCTTCAATGATTTACTGCATCTCTGCTACATACTAGTATTAGGATAAAAATTAATATTTTTTTCAACACTGAGTATGCTGATCATGTATTTTCTTCCACTTCTTGGATGATCACCTCCATTTGACTGTTCTCGTGACAAGCGAGCGAACAATGCCAAGCAATCGAGCGATTTCACATTGCCATTTTCCAAATTTCAATAATGAAATAATTGCATGCCGATTGTTTGACATTCTATTAAGTTGTCATACAAAATGAATTTTCCAACTGTTAACAATGCACAAGCTTCTATGAAATGTGAACAACTTAAAAGTATAAATAATTTTGGTGTTACGATGGAAACCATTTTGTATATACTTATTCTGGTGCACCCTGTATATTATAAAGCTTCGGTACGCACATTACAACATTTGCAAGTACGATGTTAAAGAACAAGGAATAACATGCTTAAAACAAAATGTATACAAACTAACACAATTATATAAATAGATACGTTGTTAACCCACCAATTTATACAATGACAGCATTTTATGCTCATTTTATTTTAAATATATTATTGCACAGTATACTGCTCATTTAGTCATAATATTTTTTCGATTGGATTGATGCAATTAACTTAGTTTCACCTTTCTGTTGATGACATGGCATTTTTGTGATGTAAGGACATCTAAAATCATGTTTTTAAAGGATCTACTTTTTTTTTTTGTGGTTTTATGGCTTAAAGACTACAGTGGTCATGCTGTGCTGGGACCTACTGTTTTCCGAAGAATCCAAACCTCTTAAAGCCTAGGGAACCAAACCCCAGACTACAGTGAGCAGTGCGATCTTTATGAGATCTCTGAGTAAGCGTTCTTTGCACTGTTGGGAGTTGAACCAGGATTAATTTAAGACGCACGAGGCAAATGCACTACCACAGGGTAACTACATTTTTCTGCAGAATCCTAACCGTTTTCCCAGAGAATCGAAGCCTCAACTATGGATCAGTAGAGAAATGATCACTCCCATTTGAATTGAAACCCAGATTTTCTTTATAGTATACAAACATGTCTATGTGTTCTACGGAACAAGTGTCATATATAAACCAGGGCATACAGTTTTCGAAGGAATCAGAACCTCCTGTGACCAAGGGAACCATCCCTTCCACTACAGTGAACAGTCGGACAGTAAGCATGTTTTTTTTTTTTTGCATGGTTAGGAGTTGGGTGTGCAAGGTGAACGTGTTACTACTGTAGGGCCATACAAACATACCACTATGTTACTGTAAGGTTAACAGTGAGATAAAACTCCCTAGTGTCGTAAGTTCCATGCATCTTCACTGGCATTCATTGCATGAACTGCCTTTCAGTTGGATTCCAATAGTTAAAGATGAACACCATTCATTCCTAGGAATTCAGTCTTTCATTTTTGTTCTGAAAGAAGGACAACTCCTTAGATTTATCTTCATTTTTGGACTTGTTCCTTTTTATGGGACTTATTCTTTCCGTTGTTGGGTGTCATTCACTCCATGAGACAGTGGTCATTCTGGTGAATCAATAATCTTATGAGGTTCCCATATGCATTAGAAAAAAAAAAAAAAATCCCTAACCTTTTCCGACAAACTTCCCTAACTGATCACAAGCAACTTTTCAGCTGACAGGGGCGATTGTAAGTCCAAACCAGATTCCCTGAAATGTTACGTAATATTTTTGGTAAAGGCACTAATTTCCAAAGAAATATAAAAAATTATAAGAAAACAAAATTTTTGTAATTTTAAAAGGAAATTCCAGAAGAGGCAAGTTGAAATTTATGAAAATCCCGGAACATAATCACCCCTAAGCTGAACTTCGGTTGTGGGGAAAACGGTTTCATTCACGTTTATGAGGGATTTAGCTACTCAAAACAAATTTTCCAGGTTTGTCCAAAAGACCTTGTTTATCCCTGATCTTTAGGGACGATTTCAGGTTCCCTGACAATTTCAGGTTGTATGGGAAACCCATTCTTTCAAGAGAATGATTGATTGCTGTTATTATTGATCTACCTCTATAAATTAGTTCTTTGGAGATACCATGGATAAAAAATATTTGGAGATAAAAAAAACATAGATAAACTATAAACGATGCTTACCTCCATTTGGAGAGCCTCAGCCATCCCCATAAGTGCAAATTTTGAAGCGGAGTATGCAGAATAGCCATACAATCCAATAAGACCAGCAACAGAAGAGATGAAAATGATATTTCCTTTTCTCCGCTCCTTCATTAGTCGCACCAGTACTTGAGTTAGTTTTACACTTCCCATAAAATTTGTGTTGAACATTCTCTGCACAGAAAATAGGGAGATTTTGAAAGAAATTAAATGATATCAGTCAATATAAATGCAATATTTTTTTTTTATATTCCATTCAGGTATGTTGAAAGCTGAACAAATGTGGTGTATGCAAGGGAGTTACATACCTCAAATTCTGATGGAGGAGTTTCCTCAAAACGATAGCATATTGAGGTTCCCGCACAATTTACTAGAAAGGTAACAGGCCCAATGAGAGTTTCAACCTGTAGATGATGTTCAAAAAGCTTAAACTAATTACTATGCAAACAATATTACAAAACATTTAAATTAAAAAGAACATTCTTAGCAGCAAGAAAATGATCGTCATTATTGTTACAAAGACAGTATTTTACAGAATTGGAATTAATTTTATTAACTATTATAATTTAGAAAGTAAAATTTGTCGATGGTCAGAATATGAAAAACAAAGAAAATAGAAAAGAAATTGGAAATAAGAATAGTAAAAGCAATGAAAAGGAAGAAAATAAATTAGAAAAAGTTAAAGAAAAAAAACCAGAACGTTAAATAAAAAGAAAATTAAGCAGAAAGAAATAGAGAAAGAGTAAGAATAAGTAAAACTTACCAGCAGCATAAGAAAAATATTGCAACGTTTCGAGAACTACTGTTCTCTTTATCAAATGCTTCGCTTAATAAAGAGTTGGTAAGTTTTACTTATTCTTACTCTTTCTCTTAATTTTCTCTATTTCTTTCTACTTAATTTTCTTCCCCATTTTTTAACTTTTCTAATTTATTTTCTTCCCTTTCATTACTTTTACTATTCTCATTTCCAATTTACTTTTATTTGCTTCTTATTTCTACTTTACATATTTTTCTATTTGTTTTCTTTTTCTTTGACATTTCAACCAGTGACAAATTTTACCCGTTACGGTAAACCCTGGTCAATTGTTGTATTCTTTTGCATGATAATTTAACAAGAAATGAATATAACGGTCGTTTCAACATTAGACTTTCTTACTTAGCCTAATTTTTCTCGGAGTGTTCAATTTCATGAACTTTCGATTATCAAATGTCGGTTCAGTCCCAAGTACTTCCGATAATCAATGCAATCAATAAGGAGTCAAACCCAAGTTAACGTCGCATTAGATGAATGCATTACCACACTATACCACCGAAGGGCCTAAGCAATGTTTTAGATTGTGCTTTTATGGGGTGAGGATAGCAAAGGTCATGCTGTGCTGGTATTTGTATTTTATAACGCAAGGGCAACGAAGATCATGATCTGCTGGAATTTTTCCTGAGGACGCCAAACATCTGTCCTTTTAAGGACAGATTTTATCAGCCTGGAGAATATCCATTAAAATTGTAGTTTTCTGTCACATTGATAAATATATACAATAAAAGTATATGTTTAAAATGTGAAAATAAGCATGCCTTAATAGGCAGTTTTAAATCGAAAGGCATAATAATTAAAAAGGCCATCTGATCTGTTTTACCATAGCTGCCGCTAGAACACAATCCGAATGAAATAACAATCTGATGCCCATATGTTTACGCCTGAAGCAAATGCTTTTAATCAGATATTATTGACCTTCTCGTTGTAAGATATGCTGTCGGATCTTAACTTCCTTAACTCTCTAAGGTTTTTACTGGTCAAAACAGCCGAAGAGTTGCTGTCCTTTCAGGTTTTTAAACAGCCATATGGCCAGGGTGTGGTATTTGAAAGTCTGAAGGGCATCCCCTCCCGATTTTTTTTCACCACACCTCGGCTGTACAGCCGCTTAAAAACCTAAAAGAACAGCAACTTTTTGGCCGACAAAACCCTTAACGAGCTAATTCCCCATGAACCCAATAAATAGAGTGAGTTCTAAAAGAATGATAAATCAATCTTCTAAAGAAGGCTTACGTAGAGAAATTGAAACGTGAAGTTATTTAAATATGTCCAAGATTTCATGTATGCTTATATAAAATATGAGAACGGAAACTAAATATAATCCAATACGAAAAATCACATAAATCATAAAAGTAACACCTCTCACCTCTTTCACTACATTTCGTAAAGCATCATTGCTCCATGTAACATCAGCTTCAATAGCAGAAATTTTCTGAAACACAATATTTTTAATGAAATAAATTTGCAATTTTGTTCCAAATTTTATATATTGATTCAATACTTCTGTACATGTACAAATTAAAACATTTAATGATAAAAAAATATTATTTGCATTTAAAGCAACATCTTCTAAATTTAAAATGATTATGCACTCGTTTTGGCATCTCAACGTTATAGCAATCCCTTATATGTAGATGAATAACCACAGGTTACAAATACATTTGTATCTCAAAAAATATATATATATATTATTTGCACAGCATATTGATGCATTTCAAATTTGCTACAAAGATTTCTTATTAACAATACATGTCCAACACAGGCAGTACCTACCTGCTTTGGAGATATGGAATGCTTTGCGATATGAGTTTTAGCATCATCTAACTTCTCCTAAAATAATAAAAAAATGTAATGAAAGCATGACGTGTTTGTTCTCATATAAACCGACAATTAAAAAAAATACCAAAATATTTTCATGCAAATGCAATATTTTGTGTAATAAGTCTATTCATGAGTGATATTCAAAGATTGGATAAATTGTAGAGATGATGTCTTTTCTGAATACCAGAGATCTTAGTCGTACCAAATCAATGCCTGGTAAATAAATTCATCAATTGCTTCACTGTATAAAGAAGTACAGAACGAATTGTTTGTACTTATATATTTCAGGACTGCATCATGGTGCTAACAGCTCAACAAAACCTGTGAGCCACAGTACTACTCATAAACAGTGGTTACCAAATTTTTGGATCTGCAACCCACATTTTAGGACATCAATCTCCGGTGTTCCACCTAGCTCTAACCAGGGACGTATCCAAAGGACGGGCCCAGAGGCATAGCCAGAGGGGTGGTTTTGGGGGTTGTAACCCCCCATCGCAATGAAATTTTGTATATTTAACATAGGAATATATGAGTTGTAGCTCTGTAACCCCTCCCATTACGAACTTTCTGCCTAAGCCACTGGATGGCCCTGCCCCCCACCACTCCCACTCCAAAATGCAAAATTTGATTGATTCAAAATGCCACAAAAACCACACAGTTTTTTTTTAATATCCATTTTCAAGTTTCAAAAAATGTTTCTGAGAATATGCAAACTTCAAAAATGTTTTGTGCCCCACCAAAAATGGGCCTGTTCACCGGTGATTTGGGAAACACTGCTTTTATGAACAAAGTATAATAAGGTTCAAAATTCATACCCTACATACTTACAAGGTTGCAGGTCAAGATCATTGAGAAATTAGAAATGGAGTAAATGATTCGTTCTAAAGTAAAATGTTGCAGGGCAAATTTTTTTTAAATAACCTTTAGGATCCAATCCTGTACTGCGGGTCTGCATACGAAAAAATGACAAGCGCTGAGTGTTTGCTGAAATAAAACTAATTATTGACACATCACCCAGATAAATACATTATTACTTTATGTCACAGTATGTCATCCCAAGGCAATCACATCAAATGGAAAACAGTAATACAAAAGTTCATTGATAGACAAACTAACTTTGTAAATTAAACCTTTTCCCCCATCTGGCAAAACTTATTCTGTCCCATTGAAAGAAACGCAGCCATTGAACCACAGCCAGTTTCACTGGAGTAATCAAATTTGTGACCGTTGGGTTGGCAACAGTGTACCCTTTGCACATTATCTAACTTTTGTTTAAGGAGACAGCTCCATGCTTTCAAAATAGCTGTCAATGTTTCATAATTAAATTTTTAACTGTGATTTTGATTATTTTATTTAAACTAAAAGTATCATACTTGTTGGAGATTCATCACTTATATATTTAAATTCTTAAAGTTTTTGAAAATTCATAGTAATTCCTTCACCTTATTGCGAGCCAAAATAGTGACAGATGCTCCTCTTTTTGTAGCTTCAATGGCAAATGCTAAACCAATTCCACTAGAACCACCAGTTATCTACGTATATAAAAGAAAATACACATTCATTTCATGTTTGTATATATATATATATCATCAACAACAACAATAATTTGCAATCCACTGCAGGATGGAGGTCTCTCTGTTATTACACATATACGTAATAAAACGAAAAAAATGAGGAGAAATCAGCCTTAAACTCACCACACTGACCAGGCGTATTGGTAAGCTGAACCTACAGTTTAGCGAAGGTTCCGAACTTCAGTCATCCCAGCCGAAATCCTACGCTAAGACGGAACTCGTTGTGTCACCCCCTTAATGAGTGACCGCAACCAGGGCTGCTTCGAAGCAGTGCAGTCTCAACAGCCGGTATTCTTGGAAGTGGATGACTATGGAGCAGAGCACAAAATTTTTACAGCAGAATTTTGACGAGTGAAAATTCGGTCTAATTATAGATAGAATTCTTACACAGGAAAAAAAATTATTAAATGAATCGGCTAATCAATAATTTACTGGAACACGCCTCGCCTACTCGTTCCACCTGTTTGCTCTCTCACCCAAGTGTTTCTTTTTCGATCTCTCCTAGTTATTCCAAGCATGCACCTCTCCATGCTCCTTTGCGTTGTCTGTAACTTTCGTATTGCTCCAACTGTTAGACTCCATGTCTCTGATCCATAAGAGAGGACTGGCAATACACACTGGTTGAAGACCTTTCTTTTTAGACACAAAGGCAATTTCCCCTTCAGGATAAAACTGTTTCTTCCAAATGCACTCCAGCCAAGTTTAATACGTCTGTTGAGTTCTTTCATAATGTTGCCATCCATTGAAATCAGCTGGCCAAGGTAAATATATGAATCAGCAATTTCTAGCTCAATGTTGTCAACTTGTATTTTTGTTTCCTCTACAAAATTATTGAACATGATCTTAGTTTTTTGTAGGTTCATCTTGAGTCCAACTTCTTTACTTCTAGTTGAAAGCTCCTGTACCATGTCTTGGAGTTCTGACCAAGTGAACTAATATAACGCTAATTTTATGCATATGTGAAGCATACACACGACTACAGAACACGGCAATTGACAGTGGTGGTCAAAAAGTGAGATTCAAGAAAAGTACTGTTGATCAAAATATCTGATGCATTACTTTTCAAACTGCTTTTTTAGACCAATGTTTATTTGTTGAAAATGACAGATGACTAGATTTTCTTATTAAACTGTTGATTTTCATTTTTTGACAGCTCAAAACTGATCAATTTCTTAGATTTTCCAGCACGGCTGATGTGCAACATTCATGGGTGCCTGTAATGTTGAAGTCGTCAAGGTATTCTGTATTTACATTCAGACATATGCTAAATTTTGGGGAAAAAAAAAAGATGCACGCTTGAGTCTTGCGCCTCAGACCGCTCGGCCGACAAAGCAGCAGAGGAGCAGTTTAAAGTTAAAAGGGGATCTCGCATATTTTTAAACATAATAAAAAATCTTGAATTGTATATTGTTTTATATTGAAAATTTGGCTCTAGTATACAATACTTCCCCTAGCAACTTTTAGTGGAAAGTTTTTCCAAGACGCATTGTAATTGTGGCACTGGCTTGCTCTAATGTTGTTTAGGTCATATTAATAACATGGACGTCTCGAATTAAGCAAAGTTAAAAAAAGAATGTACTAACTTTTGTTGGTCCTTTTTTCGTTGGATGTGGGGCGTTTAAAATCACGGAAAACTAATTTTCTAGTCTATTTTTATGCAGGCGCCTCCATTTTACGAGTCCAACAGTTTCTTATTCCTGACTACGGTTTTTCCTTAATGCCCTCCCCTTCTTTATCTCCCTCTCTTTCCCCTCCTTGTCCCTTTCTCCATTGTCTATCCCTCTCTTCCCCTGTCATACATAAATTGCACTATCGGATAATGGCACTGACTTTCTGGTAACACCATTCACACGAGGCCTAGCTCACGATCTCATTTCACAGACATATCGGGACGAAATTATTTCTTCTTACAAAACCTACTCACACATATTTCTTTTCCCTTTCTACTGTCATTCCACGAAAAAACACAATGTTACCCGTTAAGGCGCAATATAATTCACACGTGCAAATGTCCTTTCACGTCCAAATTCCTGTATGTGTGTATTCCCGTACGTCACAAGGCTATGTACTAAATCTAGCGACTTTCCGATTCATTTCAAGAGGATAGAAACACTATGGGGCGTGTTCTGCACTATTACCGAAAATTTTGTTTTACATTAAAATTACACTTAAAGTATTTTATAACAAAATACCTTTTTTGTTATTAACTTTTTAAACAATAGAGTCCAGTGTAAATTGACTAATTTTTATTTTCGCTTTCAACGGTACTTACCAATAAGCTATTAACTAGTAAGTGAAATACAAAATTGCAAGGTAAAATAATACAGAGAAATCTGTCTACAATATTTTAGGGGCCCGGAAAATACGTCGTTATGCACAATGTTGAACGTTATACACTCTGTAACTCTCAAGACCACGAAAAACACTGTAACACACATATTCATTGCTATACGGAATATTGATATGGATGTAGATTTCACTGTATAAAGCAAATTTTAAACCTACCAAGAAGTGTTCTTGCTTTAAACATCGGGTTTTTCGTTTAGTGTGAAGAAAAATTATGAAAAGGGGCAAAATACAAACGAAAGCAGTAAATAATATCATTACAAAATTATATATTAATACTGTTATAATTATTAATACGCAAAAAATAGTTTCATATATTAAGCCCCTTATCAAATTGGCGAAACATTCAAATAAGGATGCTTGCACTCCTTTTTGATCGTATCCAGGCTGACTGTGGGTGAGGATTTCGGTAACTACAGTGCATAAGATAAAAATTATAATTCCATCCCAAAATTCAATAAAGTTTAAAAACAAAGTCAATTATGGTGTATATTTTGTAAATAAACAGGTTATTTCTTAAATTTATGGGCATTAGAATAGGTAAGGACTAGTTAATTTGCAAGATAGCAGAAATTTTCACACAATCGGTTTTACACTTTCTTTATGACGTTACAGTTCTTAAATTTCAAAATGTATAAAAGGCGATTAAAAAATATTCTAAAGGATAATTTCTGTTTCTTGGTTTTAAAACGACGTAGTGGTTATAAAATTTAACACAAACAGTCGTCGATCGAAAGTCCTATGTTAACAAAATCAAAAGCTTGTTTACGATGTCCGGTCAAAGAAACGACGACCGAAAGTATAATGCTATTTGATGCATGGAGAAAGAAGATTTCTAATTCTGTATTTTCTTACTTTTTATTTAAAAAATTCAACCAAAATTTTTAAGTAAAAATTCCAATGGAGTTGGATATTTGGACCGGAGATTGGGGATTGCCCTCAATTGATTTAACTTGCCTTCAAATATTGGTTTGTATAATTCCTAAACTAATTTGCTAATTTTAAATAAATAGAATTGTATATATTTCCTATTACATCACTGTTTTATGAAAAATTTTAGGAAAATAATATGACTCCAGGATGCGATTTGGACCGGTGTATCTAATTAGATACACTAAAAATATTACACATCGTAATTAAGTGTTCTTATTGGTTTGCTTGAATTCAGTTTTTGTATTTCCATACAGGCTTATGCGAAGTTTTCCGGAGCACCTATTAAAATCAACAAAACGAATTGGCCATTATCTCGCTATGGTAATTTTTTAATTATAATTACTCCTTTCATACTTTCTTCATGTTTGTGTTGGAAAAAATATAGTATAGGTAACGTGACATACGTTACCTATACTACATTTATACCCGTTTTGAGGAAAAAAATAAACGGGACATCTACTAAGTTTTAGGTAATAGTATGTCATTCAAGGAAACAAATGTTGGTGCTAGTACAGATACCGTCCCATTTCGTTTTTAGTGGGAAGTGTTTCCAACCCGCATGGCAACTTTGTCCTGGCTTGCCGCCATGTTGCTTACGTCACAATACAGGCTCCGCCCCTTTTCCTCCTCCCAGCCTTCACCCCTACCCTCTCCCTCTTCTTCACTCCTACCCCTCTAACTTCTCTCTCCTTAACCCCTACCTCTCTAACCTCTTCCTGGTGTTCTTTCTCCTCTCCACCTCCCAACCCTTGTTTTCTTGGCAGTCACATCCTACTCCTCTAATTCCTTTCTCCTATTCCCAACCTCCACCCCCTTTGCCTCTTAACTTTTTCTCCTGTTGGCTTTTCTTCCATCCCTTCTCCCCCCCCCTCCTTTTCTCGTGCAGCGAACAAAATAAAAACGGCATACTAACTTTTATTCCTTTTATCTGTCGGATAACTTCACCTCTTCAACTATTCCGTCATCCACGTTAGGCCTAGCATACCAGCGCACCTTGCAAATCGGGTCCTTCTACTCCAAACCAAACAAATCTTCTCCCACAAACCAATCCAACAACATTCCTCTTCCCTTTCAACCGCAATTGAACAAAAAAATCCATATTGAAATGTTCCGACATCTTTCCAATCGCTTGAACGCTTCCATCACACTCCAAAGAACTATGATGCATCTTCGAAACGTCTTACCACCGCCACAGAGAAACACTGTATGCTGCTCCACCCTGTGGGACATCCATCACGTGTTAAAATTTCTGACGTCAAAACCCGGCCTACAGCGACTTTCCTTCATGTTTCTAGGGGAAAATTGATCTTGTGGGACGGTATCTGTACTATCACCTAATTTTATTTTTTTTTATAGTTTTTATTTATTATTAAAAAGAACAGGAATGAACATGTGAAAATAAATAATTTATGTGGTCTTATATTTTTCTGAAGAACAAATTTGCTTAAGTATATTTGGATTTGATTTTAAATAAGAATAACATTCTTGGTATGATTTCTTAAAATTTACTTTGGTAATTATCATTACTATTTCAATGGGAGAAGTAAAGAAATTTGGGGAGGAGGCAACGGAGAAAAGTCTGGGAGGGTAGAAGGGGGTTTTCAAAAATAGAAGAAATTTATAATAAAAGAAAAAATGTATACTAGAAGAAATTTAAAACAAATTCACGTATTTTTCTTCAAACAAGAACCCATTTTAGTAAAAGAAGTAACGAAACTGGGGAACTATGGGAGGGTGGAAGGGGATTTTAAAAAGTAACAAATGTATTGGGGATGAGGCCAACAGAGAAAGTCTGTGAAGGAAGAAAAAAGTTTTCAAAAATAGAAAGATTTTAAAATTTCCCCATTTTTCTTTAAACTAGAACCCCTTTCAAGGTCAAAAATCAGATTAGCTATGCCAGGGTGACCAAAAGTCGGTTTGTTTGAAAATTTCAAAGAAATACTACTCCCAACTTTCAATATCACGTTCTAAACAGAAGACACGAAAAAAAAAAAGTAAAAAAGCAATACAACCGGGATCGTCTTGACGATAACGAGTCCGAAGAAAGAAAAAACCTGATGAAAGCAAGAACGCTAGCTCTAGGGCTGCCAAAACAGAAAATTCTGGATCCACAAGTTCTAGAGATGGAGGGTGCCAGAAACGGCTGACAGCCGCGAAGAAATACACCAAAAAGAACAACCTATACTACATCTGTAGTTTTGTGTTTAAAGCATAATTCCCATGTTACTTAAACATGGGAGCTGTGGAGGAGTTGTGTTTTCCCTGAATGTCACTTAGAATTTGCATCCCATTAAATACTATCCCTCCCCTCCAAGTTGAACTACCAAAAGAAATATGCATTTGAAATTTGTCATCAAATTTGTGATTTTAGAATAAATGTTATGATTTTTGTGAACATAGGGTGTAGAGTTATATGGGCCCATGGAGCTTGAGCCCCCAATAATTTTAAATAAATTGCACTTTTACAAATACTGTAATGTATAAATAAATATACAAAATATGCTTGAAACCCCCCACAATAATTTTGGAAACTCTACATTGATGGGTGTGAAAGTAAGAATATTTAGTGGAGGAGAGGGGGGGCATTCATTGTAAGTAGATTTGCTACAGAGAGTTCATTTGAAAATATGCTGTTTCCTAACATTTCACAGATAGTGTTGTATGAATTATGACTAAACATTTGAGCTTTGCAAAATGCTGAGTTTTTCTAAAATAATATGGTATGCAACGTGAAAATGCTGACACCTTGTGGTTGCAAAAAAAGCAACTTATGGAACCAGTTTTGGTAGCCAGTTTTTATGTAGAGGGTACCTTAGAATTGGTGCCCTGCTACAATAAGTAGGCTACTTCAATTCTGATGATAGCTGGCTACATTAAATGTAAATACAATAATTTTTCCTTTTAACAACTTTCAAAAGATGGAAAAAAAAACCACCGTTAAACAGAAAAAAGTGTTAGTGTGTGCAGTTCCATAGAGCATTTGAAGGAATATCAAATTACTATCATTAAGCATAAATAACTACTAATCAGAATTGTTGAGAAGGAAAGAGTATTCTATATAGACTTTGATAAAAGTGTTTTTCTAAATTGCCTTTTTTTTTCAATAGACAAGCTGTACTTCATAAGAGTGCCTCACATTGCAAATATTTTATTGCAGTTACAATTGATAAATATTAAAATTTTGGGTTAATTAAAAATATTTTTAATATAGGGCAGCTGCCAATATTTAGGCACGGTTCCAAAGTCACTTTAACGTCATTTGACAATATTGTGGCTCATTTGCAGAAACAGGTTAGTTTTAAAAAATTTTAATAAATATTATTTCCTATGCTATTATACAGGGTGGTTAGTGAAGTCCGTATATACGCCGATAACTGTCGAACGGAGAGAGCTATATGTATGAACGTAATGTATAAGTGTAGTAAAGTGACTGTGCGCTACAAAATGGGACTGTGCAGCGTCCCCAAATGAAAAATTCTGAACTTGGAGCTGCTATCTCGAAAACCATTCAAGATACAGGGTAAAGGTCAATTACAAAGTTGTTAAGCACCAACTAGTTAGTACAAAACGATTTTTTTCACCACCTTAGTAGGGCAAAATTCGTGATTAAGGGGTACAGGACGCCCCTGCGCGACAGCTTTCCCTTCGTACAGCTCTGCGTGGAGGAGAAACTTCGGGTCGGGGCGATACTTTCATTGCACACATAATGGTGTCACAAAGCGGATGATATGCAAATGTGTACGCTACGTGATACGTTATCGGTAAGCATAAAATAGTGACCAGGCAAGGAGTGTAAGACAGTGTGAGAAGTAAAACGGTGCGTTAAATGTTTGTAGTTCCATAATATATGGCGAATTATTCCAACAACGAGTATTGCGAGATGGTGCTGTTATATGGGGAATGTGGTCGTAATGCAAGAGAAAGTGCACAACAATATGTCGTACGTTTTATTTTGGGACCCCATCCGACTGCAATGACCATCACTAATGTGGTGATATATGTATGTTATAATAGTGTTGTAGAGAGGTTTTACTGTATAATGAACCCTCCCTGTAATAATCACTCTCTATCTTTCTCTCTCTATAACGAAAAAATTTTTTTGTTCCGTATAATAGTGTTGTAGGGTGGTTTTACTGTACATGTGAGTATATGGAGTTGTAGCTCTATAACCCCCATTGCATGACTAAAATAGTATCATTTTCAAAGCATGCAGTCTCAGATAGTTAGGAAGATGATTTTTTTTATCGTCGTATTTAGAACAGAATCCGACGAGTTCTAAGTTGAATTTTTTTTTAAATCACTGTTGCATTGCAAATCAATTGAACTAAATCTAATGTCCATATACGCTAGAAAACTAAAGTAAAGCGTGATTGAGGAAAAACCTCAAGATTCTTTAGTTATCTAGTGTTTTAAGATATTTATTACGAAATGTGAAAATGTGAACAGAATAAAATACATAGATTTCATACCCAGAGGAAGCAGGGGGAATCTGGCAGGATTTTTGTGTGAAACAATTTGTATTTTTTTTATAAGCCGGCAGGCCGCATGTTGAAGACCCCCTTCTCTACGGGATACCAACGTGTATCATGGCCGACGGTGGCTACATCAAGCACACATAATGACATACAGTAATACGCTGTTCACATTTGCCGAACCAAATACCCACATATTAGCGTTTGACGTGTTCTATTCCCGCAATTCATGTATCATTTTGTACTGCATCAGTGATGCTGGACAACTTTGTAATTAACTTTTTTTTTTCCGTTTCTTGAATAGTTTTCGAGATAGCAGATCTACGTTCTGAATTTTTCCGCTAGGTATGTAATTTCAACTGATGATGTTGGAATGGAAAATATAGATGTAAAAATGGTATGAAAATAAAATTTGTATTTGTACGCTGTACATACATATCATATTCATACATTTCCCTGCATTTGACAGTTATCAACGTGTATAATGACTTTACTAAACCACATTAAAAACCGTGTGTGTGCAATGAAAATATCGCCCCTACCCAAAACTTCCCCTCTATGCATAGCTGTACGAAGGGAAGGCTGTCACGCAGGGGCATCCTGTAGCACTTAAACTTCCTAAATCACGATTTTTGCCCTATTAAGGTGGTGGAAAAAAATCGTTTCGTACTAACTAGCTGGTGCTTAACAACTTTGCAATTGACTTTTCCCCGTATCTTGAATAGTTTTCGAGATAGCAGTTCTAAGTTCTGGATTTTTCCGCTAGGGGCGCTGCACGCAGTCTCATCTTGTAGCGCATAGTCACTTTACTATACCTATACATTACGTTCGTACATATAGCTCTCTCCGTTCGACAGTTATCTGCGTGTATAAGGACTTTACTAACCACCCTGTATAGGACAAAGTTTTCCTTGTTTGATTAATCGTTTTAATATTTTCAATTCTGTTCAATCAATAAAACGTTGGAGCATTGTGAAAATTTAGGATCCTGAGATATTGGACTGAGTTGGATGCCTAATAAGTTTTAGTACATGTAAACATATCATGGTTTAGAGCTATTACTTTTACTGTATCATTTTGCTCAAATTATGTGAATTTATGATGAAGAAGGCAGTTAGGTTTAAATAGATAAAGCATTAGACCAGACTGATTGGATTAAAGTAGCTTCCAGTCCATTTCTTATGATGAATAGTGGTGTATATCTGAAATGCATCAATTTCTGTCCAACATATAAAACTGCACTTTGCAATGTTATTGACTTTTAATGTATTTTACGTAGCAGTACATTAATTTTTACGATCATGTGAAGCAGCAATGTTGGATAGTTTAAAAGAGTAATGATGGACACTAAGTAATTTTCGTTCATAGCAGCACTTTAATAATCCTTAAAAATGATGGTGCGAGGAAATGTATAGCAAAGTGCTTATTTTATTTTGTGAAAAAGTAATTGTATTTTAAGAAAGTAATCATTTTCTGCCAAAACAAAATGGCAAGCAAGCTATATTTCTGTATAGGGTGTACCGAAAACCTGGACCGTTCGTCTAATTCCTTAAATATTGATCTTAGACATATGTACTAAATTGGAAAGTGGCGTAAAAAAAAGGTGCAGAATTTTATGAAATTGATTAAAATTGCAGAGGATTATTTTGTGAAGGAATACAAAATTTAAATTGTTGTATGGTCTCTGTACACAAAAACGTCCAAAGAGTAAAATGTTCCCCATATTATAATATGTCAATGTGCAAAATTTCAATATTCTAATGGAAAAAGAACCAGAGATATGAAGACCCAAAATAACGTAACTTAGCAGAATGAATTTTACCCCTCCTCCCGGCATGTACCTCACTTCAAAAAGTGTTGTCAGTCAATTATTTTGAGCTTTCATATGATTCTTTTCCCACTAGAATGCTGAAATTTTGTATATTGAATTTCTAACGAAACAATACAGAGTTTCACCAGGAGATTCCATAACAAACAGTTATTTCGACACTGGCGTAAGGTTTAAAAACATCGTGTTTTTAAACCTTACTCCAGTGTCAAAATAACTGTTTGTTTTGCATATTGACCTATTGAAGTATGGGAACATTTTACTAAATGGACAATTTTGTGTACAGGGACTGTATAAAAATTTAAATTTTGTATTTTTTCAAAAAATAATCCTCTGCAATTTTAATCAATTTCATAAAATTCTGCACCTTCTTTTATGCCACTTTTTAATTTAACACATATGTCTAGAATCAATATTTAAGAAATTAGAGGGGCGGTCAATGTTTTTGGGACACCCTGTATACAAAATTTCCTAAAACCTACATGCACAGCCACTTTTTGTCGCTTAACGTGCAGTCTTTTATCTGGGATTTGCACCTAGTACTGGAAATTTTTAATAAAATTCCATATAAAGGATTTTTTTTTCTCATCAAAACATCCCCCATCTTTTTTAAATCCTGTCCACGAACCTGCCTGGTTCAGTGGTCATGTTAAACAGTCTGTCCCATTCCAAATTGCCCATAGTGCAAGCTTACCTAAAGCCTAAAATATGCAAGTAAATGTTTATATTGTCAACTTAAAAATGGTCCTATGTTTATCACGAAACTTCGGTCTGACAATTTACTCAAAGGGTGATGAATGTTATGAGGAATAAACTTGCTTTTCGCGTGGATTCCTTAAATCGGCACATAAATGTGTATTTTTTTTCTTTGTACAGAATTACAATGCCGATGGTGACCTAGTGCCTAAGCAGTGTGCTGATATTATAGCCTATACCGCATTGTTGCGTGACAAGCTGTATCCCTCTCTAGTGAGTATGCATCCTTATACTTGTTGTAGACAGTGTATATACTACATGGAGTAGATTTGAGATATGTGCTGTTTGGTTTCATTGGTGTTTAATTGCAATGTTCTTGTAGCTGTACGTTTGGTGGGTAGATTCACAGAATTACATTGATTTGACTCGGCCATGGTATGCCAAAGTATTGGCATTTCCTCTCAATTATTTCCTACCTGGTCGGCAGAAATGGCGAGCTGAGAGGACAGTGAACGTCCTATGGAATGATGATCTCATGTCTGATGCTCAAAAAGAAATTGCCGTAAGTACGATGAAAAAATTGTTTCTGATTTTCATTACATTTTGATGTTTATGTCTTTAAAGTGGTTACTTCTAAATAAGTTTCAAAACAGTAAAGCAGGGTATGAAAGTTTAATTTCTTCAAATCATTTAAATGGATTCGTTATTTTCTTGTAAAATTCAAGATTCCGGATGTGTCATTACTACATAAGTAGTATTGAGCAAGAAAGCTAATGAACTAGAGTAAGCTTGTATAACTAACTTTATATGTAGCTGAGGCAGTGACTCTAGATAGAGAAAATAAAAGATTGTATGTCCTCAAAATGTGGTGTCACCAGAGAATGGAAGGAGTCATGTTAAGGGGAAAAAAGGAAGAGATGGCATAGGTTATGAAGTAACTGAAAAAAGCTATGTTGAAAATCAGCAGTAAAAAAAATATATATTTTTTTTTTTAGCCAAAACATATCCTGTAGCAAGATGAGTATTGCCCTAGGCGTTACAGAAATGAGAAAACTCAATACTGTCCTACAAGCCTGTACATGTGCTTATAAAAAATTTAGGGTTATAAGAATCATTGAGTCAATACTTTCAAAAAGCTGAGATTTGTGGTGGACAGGCAGTATCGGATGAAGAAGTGGGCTGACAAGACACACAACCACCAGGGTGCATCCCCAAAAAGTTTAGATCCAATCTCAGCCTATGATATGCAAAGGAGCAAGGATATCTCAGTGCAGCCCTGGATCAGTGGTACCCAATTAAATAAACACCATGGACCCCCCACACACACACACACACACACACACTTTTTAAAGTCAAGCTACATACCCCTTTTTTTTTTGTAAATTTTGGTATCTATAATAGTTACTGTGCAAAGTAATTTTTGTTCGGGAAGCACAGTGGAACCTTGATTATCCGTCTCCTGATGTACCGTCTTTTTCTCTTAAGCGTCAAGTTCAAGTTAGAGTCGGCACACTGATTGTATGCGTCAGTACAGACTTTTCCACCAAGTCGTTCATCTGCACATCTCTGGGTTAAGTTTGTTATGCTAGTGCTAAAAATTGTTCAAAAAGAATGAGTGAAAAACTTAAGCTTGTTGTGCTCGATTTGTCTAAAAAATTGGAGATCATTAAGTGTCTACGAAAGGGAGAAAATTCAGTTAGCATCTCGCCAATTTATAGCATAGACCGTGCAACTGTAAATGGTATTAAGAGAGATGCCGACAAAATTGAAAGCCATGTTTCCAAACTTATTCCTGATGTCGACATAACATCGAGGAAGACAATAAAAAAAAATCGTCATTTGAGCAGCTGGACATCATTGTTTATCAGTGGTTCTTTCAACCACATTCTCAAGATGTTCCCCTTTCAGGTCCTATCATTCAGGGGAAAGTGATGGAACTTCATAAAAAAAAAAGGATGGCGATCCTTGTTTTCACACGAGCACTGGTTGATTTGCTACATGGATTTAAAAACCAACGTGACCTGTGTATATTTGAGGTGAAAATTTGAGTTCTGACAGTGCAGTCATGGATTATCAAAAAGAATTTTTAAACCTGGTTAATGCCTGTAAGTTAGTATGAGAATACTTGTACAACTGTTCTAAATTTGAAAGCTCTACCTCAGAAAACAATGTCCGAAAAACAGCACAAGGATTCAAAATGCAGGAGGATCGCATAACAGTTATGGTGTACGTCAATGCTGCAGGTTTGTATCGATTGCCCCTACTCGTCATGGGAAAATTCCAAAAACGTGAACATGAAGGCACTGCTTGTCAATTACTATGCTCAAAAAAAGACCTGGATGAGCCAAGGTATTTTCATTTCCTAATTTAATGAAATTTTTATGTCCCTAGTCGGAGCACATCTGAAGAAAATGGGATTGCCTTCTGAAGCAATGCTGTTTATTGACAATGTTCTCACCCATCCTAATTCTCAGCTAAAGAGTGATCATGGAAAAATAGCTTTCCACATTTTGCCAGCAAACACGACCACGCTGATCCAACCCATAGATCCGGGAGTAATTGAATCAATGAAAGGACATTACAGAAGAGAATTCATTGAGCAATTAGCGACATGTAGTGAGGAATTCAACATTAAAGATTTCTGGAAATGTTACACCATAAAGAATTCTATTTTTAACATTGCTCAGGCTTGGAATTATCTTCACTTACCTTCTGTAACACTAAAGGGAGCTTGGAGTAAACTGTGGCCACAGGAGAACAAGGAGAGTAACGACATAGAGAATGACAGCATCGACAGTGAGACAATTTTACACATTTGTAAGGCTCCGCATGCAGGAGAAAACATTTAAATTAACGATGTTGTTGAATAGATGAACATTGACAAACTTGAATACAGATTTTGAGGAGTTCCGAACTGACAATGAACTCATTTAGCAAGTGTTGAACCCCAATGATCTTAAAGAAAACGATAAAAGTACACAGGTGGTTGGAGAACCCACAAAAACCATCACCCATGCCGAAGCAGAATGTATGTTTTCCAAGTGCATTAACGTTTGAACAGCAGACTGAAACAGATGCTACTCAGCTATTACCGCTTCGAAGAGTACGGGACATGGCAGCCAAAAAAGCACGCAGTGTGTTTAAACAAAACAAATTAACTGTGTTTTTCAACAAACAGCACTAATTTTACACACAGGTATATAATATTTTATATACGTATTTCATTAAATGCAAGTTCTCTTGATTCAAATAAACTTAGTTTGTACATTGTTCAGCAAGTTCAGAATATTATTTTTTTCTCATTTTAATAAAAATATACTATGCTGTACTATAAATTTACCCTTTCCCACTTAACAGTCATTTTAATTATTCGTCAAGGCTCTGGTCCTGTGTCTGATGGATAATCGAGGTTTTACTGTATGAAGTAGTCCTTAATGAGCAAAGGATTTGTAATAAACTACGAAGACAGACCAAAAAGCAAAAACATTTCCACTGAAAAATAACAATAATTTAGTTTAGGAAAATGAAGGGCATTAATTTTACTAATATCTATTACAATTGAATAAATTAATACTTGTTTTGCGGCAATTGAACACTAATACTATAGGAGAAAGCATATGGTTCATTCATGAAACAGTTAGAAAATAACGCGAGCTGACGTCACAAGCAGCCTAACCGGTTATAGCAGAGGGGAGAACTTCATTTCAGAGCTGGGTTTTAGCAAACATTTATCTGTACCAAAAACCAGTTCTGAAATGACGTCCTCCCCTCTGCTGTAATCGGCTAGGCCGTTTGTGATGTCAGCTCCCGTTATTTCTAACTGTTCCATCGGACAACTTTTCGTGAACGAACTATACCTCTTTTCGTCATGAATGGATTACCCCATGTTCAAAGGAATTCCTTATCCACGAGATCAGTATTTGGTTCAGTAAAGTTATCACTGAAGCTAAAGTCACTAAATCATGCAGTTGCTCACTCATGGTATATTCTATTTCTGGTGTTATTTTTTTCTTCAGTGAACTCTAGAAATATTTTCAGCATTGGGACGTTCGTGTTGCTATCGCATTTTAGTCAGCCATTCTATAACCATAATTTTTGTAATCGTTCCCTTAATTTTACCTTCAACGTAAAGAATATTCACATCGCTACCTTGAAGATTTGTGTTGAAAGTATTCAAATATATGAAAATGCCTAAGTCAGCTACTATGCATAACCGCTCAAAGTTATTCAACTGATTGCATAGGAACGAAGATGGACTTAGATTATATGACGCTGTGCTCATGACCAACATCTGGGCACCTCACATAAATATTACTTATTTTCAAAATGATTCTTTTTGATATTAGTTCTGCGATGGTCTCTAAAACGTTGGACTTTTTCCTGTAGAATTTCGTGCCTCTTTTAACCCAATAAAATGTTCTTTTGCCATTGACTTCTTTTCTTTACATGTCAACAGACCAAATAGTGAACGACATCTTTTCAGAAGGACTTGCAGCAAATATCCAAGCTAGGATAATTTAAAAATATCCGACGTGACCATCTAATAATAAGTTTTAAAAAAATCTAATCATCCGGTAATCAGTGATTGAATTATCAGATTTGATTTGGACTTGTCAAGGTCATTAGGTACACTCTCACCACTATATTTCCTTGGCTTGGCATCCTGTGTGATGAAACTGCTCATGCTGCCATAAGTCTGCCGCTGTAAAAACATTTTGAATATGTCTGAAGAATTCATACTTCTTTATGTAACTCAAAGAATCATTTTAATATCGAATATAAATAATTTTATTATTATTATTTAGATCTTTAAAGACGCACAAGAGTGTTTGAACTTGCTGACCCATAGGCTCAGTGACAATGACTTCTTTTTTGGGAAAAAGTGAGAGTTTTATCTGTTTTCTTTCCAATCTTAAAATTGTTGGGTAATGTTTAAAAAAAAGCCAAATCAATATTAAGAATGTACAGCCGATTCCGTTTAATCGGGACTAGGATATTTTAGCCCAATTAAGCAGCTGCTCCAGATGAGCGAATTTCACGTAAAATTAAATAATGAAGTTTTTAATTCCCTTAATATCAGAAAATAATGTAAACTCCGAAGAGAAAGTAATAAATTTTAGTTTAAAAATAAAACGTAAGTTTTATCGAGACCTATAACGCTGATATGCATCACATGCATTCCAAAGCTGTGTCATCACACCTATGATAAACATTAAGTGATATGTATCTGAAGTTCTCTTCTACTGTATGTAAGATCACATCATATTAAATCATTTGCATTTTTTTTTCTCGACTATGTGTGGCATGATATCTATGTACAAATTAATTGTAATCTTACATTTGTGTCCCCGTTAAACAATGTAAATTACTGTTAGTTTCTTGTTTTGAATTCCATTCCTTAAGATTTGGCCCAATTAAGTGGAGTCGACTGTATATATATATGCAGGAACTTCAGAGCTCCTATTTTTCCTTTTTTTTTTTTCCTCCTGCTTACTCCTACCTTTTTACCCCATGATCCCATCCAAAACAGGAATCACTCTTTCTTCCCAAAGATTCCCCCTTCACTTTGGTTATCGTTCAAGGTCCTGTTCTTAATGTATTCTTTGTTTTCAAAACAATAGAGGTGGGGTGGGGGTAAGACACACACACACACTATTTGAGAAGGATGGGCAAAGCTTTATTTATTGGTATAACCCTTGAGTGAATTGTTAGCATTCCCACCCCCTCCCCGATACACTTTTCTTTTCCTCCTGTAAAAAAAAATAATAATAATAATAATCAGTGGGACACAAATAATGTGAATTTGCAAATTTTAAGAAAAGAAAGTCCAATTTCGGTGTAGGATGTTTTCTGGACCCACATATGCCAGTCAAATGGCGATTTTCAACTCCAGTCTTTTTTTCTTTTTTTTAATCATTTGGTCCCTATTTTCCTTTTTTCCACATTTAACGAATGCTTAATTGGAAAAAGTGAGTTTAACGTAAATATCATGCGTTGATCAAATGGTTACAAAGGCATTTTTAAAAGTAATCGATCCCCCTATGTGTTTATACAAAGTGTTATGAGAAGATTGATTATAACAGGTGGCTCCGTACTTTTGCCAACCTTCATGTATTGCACGTAAAATTTACTTAATTTAGAAATCTTGTATAACTTTTTTATTTTAAATTAATCTCCATATACTTTTGAGAAGGGTTATATATATCCAAATTAATAATAAGAGTGTATATATATATTTCTATTTTGTTCATATTTGTTACCGTTTTGATCCCATCTGAATTTTCTTAACCCATGTGCAATATTCTTTATTTACAGCCCATGCACTTTAGATGCTATTGTCTTTGGCTTTTTGGCGCCATTACTAAAGGCCCCGTTTCCAAATGCTGCTTTGCAAAACCATCTGAAAGCTTGCACCAATCTTAGCAGTTTTGTTGACAGGATACTCCAGAAGTATTTTCCTCTTTCCGCAGAAGGTGAGCAACTTTTCTTACAGTCATCAGCATCGTTGCCATTGGCTACTGCTTTTCATTGATCGTTCATTTATTTATCTCATAGAAATTGAAGAGCAGAAACGTAAAAAAGCTGCGGAGAAAGAAGATAAACTGGAATTTCCGAATAAGTGGCGAAATATCATCTTATCCAGTCTGTTTGCTGGTGGCGTCATGATAGCCTATTTGATGTCCTCTGACCGTGTAAGTCTTTGCAGCATTTCATAAGTCACCATTGGAATATACTATATATATTACGTGATATCCTCATACAGTAATTACTCCCAATTACATCATTCTAATTCATGACTATTTCTATTTAATGGCTGTAATTTGTAGTCCTAATAAATGTTTCTTCAAATGATATTTTGATTAACGTCATTTTCTGTTTTTTCTTCGGCGCTGCAGTTCTTGCAGGACCTGGGCTTCCTTAACAATTGTTATCCATTCCCCTCTACCAAGAGCTTTCTTTGCCATTCTCACATTTTCGTTCTTCGCAGATCTTCTTCCACTCTATCAAGCTATCTTTTCCTAGGACATTCCACTTTTTCCTATTGGATTGGTTTTCATGATTTTCTTAGCCATCCTACATTCTTCCATCCTTTCTACATGTCCGAGCCACCTAAGAATTCTTTTCCTTATTTCTGTCACCAACAGGATCTCCATATAAATTATATAATTCCTCATTTTTCCTAATTCTTTGTACACCATTTTCATTAACTGCCCCGAATATTTTCCATAATACTTTCCACTCCTATGTTCTCAGCAATTCTTTGTCTCTAGCTGTTGACGTTCTGCTCCGTGTAAAACTACAGGTCTAATTATTGTGCTTCCTGTTTAATTGCATTTTTTCTCTGCTCCTTGGTAGTCGTCAGTAGGAGAGATTATTGTATTATTCAAATTTCTTGTAACATACAAGGTATATTAATGTATTCCACCATACACATGAAAAAAAAAAATACTGGCCTAGAGATGATACATTCGTCTGTTGTGATGTTATCCTGGGTTTAATTTCAGTTGTATCATAGGGTGAGTTCCTGTTTTTTCTACCTACCTGAATTAGAGTTCGATTCCCTCAGAAACAAATGTGTTGAGTCATCAGAGAACTGTAGTTTCTGTAACAGCGTAACATCTTAGCCATCCTAACACCTAAAATGCAAACAAACCCATTAAAAATGCTTAACAAAGGTTTTTAAAAACATTCTTTTTTTTCCATATTTTAATGTAATACTTAATGAGTATAATATGTATAGGGGTTTATAAAGTCTTTGTGCACTTTTAATTATTAATAATTTTGTAAATGAAAATTATGAAATAAAGTGAATATAACTGTGGATAACTCAAACATTTTATTAAAATCGCAATTCACACGAATGCAGTTTATTGTGAGCTGCTATGACATTTTTAGAATTGTTTGAACAGGAAAATGTCATCTTGCCTTTGTCAGAAAATCAGACTGATTCATTGCCACCAAATTGAAATCTGTTCTTCGGGAGATGTTAAATTTATGTAGCTCCATATGTTGTGAAAAATGTGAAGCAAAAATGAATTTTACAAAGAGTTGGAGAAGGAATGTTTATAACTATCGGAAAAATAAATATTTGCACACAAATCAATAACCATTGACATTGCTAAAGGTATGATAAACCTCAAGAAAATTAAAAATCGGGATGATTGAAATTTCACTATTATTGTCAGAAAAATAGAATTGATAACTGTGTTTCCATGAATGTTTTACAACTTATGAAATTCTTAGACATAAGTTTTGTGATCATTAAGCCTGATTCAAAGTGCTGTCTATGTATGACCAGTTTCAAGCATGGAGAGCACTTTGATTGAAATTATTGCACATACCCTCCATCTTCATTAATACAATCTACGGTTTGTTTTTCATGTCGAGCTATTATACTTTCCAATATTCCAGTTGAAATTTTTTCACAACTTACTGTGTGCTTTACTTCAAGTCATCCAAAGAAATCACCTCTGTTTGACAGACCGAGCTCCGAATAACAAGTTAAATAAGAAAGTTCAACTTGTGTATTGGAAAATTATGTCTTAATATGAAAATTGCATCTTCTAGATCAGTGGTCACCAACTTGGCGATCTGCAAAAAGATCCGGACATTATTTGCATTTTTAATGTTTTATTAATAATAAAACAAAAATAATATTCTAAGAAATTCTCATATTCTGAATGACAATTTTTGCCTTTATATTGCACTAAATTCACGAAATGTGGTCCACGGGATTTAAAATTATGGATTTAGTGGTCCTAAAGGTTGGCGACCGCTGTTCTAGATTGTATTGAAACAGATGAAAGCATGTAGAATAATTTTAACTCTTAACTGCATATTAAATAAAAAGTACCTTTGAGCTTTCCAATGTTATTTGCATTTTAGTTTTACGGGTGCTATTAACAGTTAAAAGTGCATAAGGATTTTATAAATGGTAGTTGTGTAATCCAGAACATTCCAGTTGTTATAACCATTGCTAAGCTGGGTTCAATTCCTGGTGAGCTTGGTTGTATGAATCGTACTATAATTCAGAGACCAAATTAATTTTTGGATTCCATCTCAAATCACTCACAAATCAAATTTAAAAAAAAAAAAATAAAAAAAAAGAGAGAGAGAGAGATTTCGATTTTTTTTTTTTGTCTTGCTCCATCAGGAAGCGTTAAGAACCATATTTCCTTTAAAACATATGTGTTTAGGAGCACTAATAGTATTGCGTATTGCTTGGTGATTTTGACACTGTTAACAGTTGCTGATATTTTTATATCACTGTTGTCACTTCCATCGATATTTAGGGCTGATTTTGTTCCGGGATTTCAGTAAATTCCAGGTATTTCAACTTTCCTCTTCCAAGATTTCGTTTAAAAAAATCACAAAAATTTTGTTTTATTTCCTATAATTTGTTATATTCCTTTGAAAATCAGTGTCTTTACCAAAAATGTTACGTAACGTTTTAGGGAATTTTCTGATATGTTCAAGGAGTCTGGTTTGGACTTAAAATCACCCCTAGATATTAAAAAGTTGACGTTACTGCCTTCTCGAAACATCCATCTGTTATTAAAACATTTTCAGTATTCAAGTGTGCAATTTCGGTTGTTTAAAAAACCAACTCCCAGTGATGAAATTTTGCATCATGTGAAATTATCACCTAGTATAAACTAATAATTCATGTTAAATTGAATTCCATATTATTTAAACCAGTATCACTCATATTCTGCCTGTGCAATTTAATCCTCGAATCTTGTATAGAAGTTATAAAATACATAACTACATGTATTTTATAATGTAAAATACATATTATGATTAGCCGGTATAAGTACTCAT
>QLNU02014176.1:96388287-96435700 GCA_006491805.2 Dysdera silvatica
GCTATTGATCATTCTGTTTCATATAATACATTCTAAAAGCTAATAATTGTGATCTCTTGCTGTGTGAGGAGCGCTGGCAGGACTGGGTCCTCTCAAAGAGCGCATACCTTGAATTATCGGAGGGCGCAAGTCATATTGCCTATGAGGGCCAGTTAGCTGGTGGCCCACTCCGCCCATAGGAGAGAGGGGACCAATTTTTGTAATCTTACATGGTTTGGTTGAGTTATTGTGGTAAGTAATAGGACAGTTAAAGTCATGTTTAGCTCATACCATCTTGTGGGACCGTATTATACCACATGCTTAAATTATGGTAACTAATCCTGTTTCTTTAAACTGCCATATATACATGGTGTCTACCAATCTGGGAAACCTGAAGAAATCGGGGAAGTTTTTCCTGCTTGGAAAAGTTGAGGAAATTTGGAGTACAAAGGCCCAGTTCGGGGAAATTTGAAAGTCATTGTTATAATAAATAGCTTATTAAAATAATTTTCTTGAACTGTGCTTTTCATACCGTATTGCGTACTGAAAAATTTGAAAAACTTGTACTTTTGACTAAACTTCTTCTAAAAGTTACTATTTTGCACCAAAACTAATATAATTTATATAAAATTATTATGCATGTATATTTTTCAGGAGAAAATGTTTGCCAAGTACATAATTAAAACTTTAAAAAAAAGTGTTTTTAGCTAAATTATTTAATCTGTAAGGGATTTTGATCATACCAATCACCTTTACCCGCTAATCATTCACGCTTTAAATGGAATAGAAGCTGAAGCATCGGCTTTGTGATTACATAGTTAAACTCCTTTATAACGAACTCAAAAAGAACTGAATGCAAATATTGTAAATATTTAATTAATGCTTTTAGCGTAAATAAATGAATTTTTTAATGCAAATTTTACAACAGTATATTCACTGTAATTGAGTTATCAATAGTTTTGAGGTTTGTGTTGGTGGTGTGTGTTTTTTTTTTGGTATGTGTTTTTGTTTACTATAGTGAGTTACTGAAAATTTATTAAGATTCCGTCTGGAAACCGCAAAAAGTCAGAGAAGTTTGAAACAGAATTTAGGTTGACACCACATACGGACATCAATAAAAATTTCTCCTTACCTACTTCTCCTGAACCAAGACAAACAGTTATTAGTCCTTCTCTATTATTGGCATATTTATTAGTCCTTCTCTACATAGAGAAGGACTAATAACTCAACTAAGACAAACTCAACTTGGCACAGTTATTAGTCATCTGCATAGCTACCACCGAATCACACACTTCTCCCATCGCTTTATACAGCTTTCGAGACTTCATTTGTAGAAGTTGGCAGATTGTGTCAGAAACCATGACTTGACCTCTACAATTTGCATGTCATCATCTAAGAAACGTTTTCCCTTCAAAAATAACTTCATAGTTGGAAAGAGGTAGAAGTCCAATGGTGCAAGGTCGAGAGAATAAGGGGGTGAGGAAGGATTTCATACCCACAGGACCATGCTTTTAACTGAGCAATATGCGAATTGTGAACTGGGTCATTATCCTGTAGGAGGCACACACTTTTGGTCAGAATATCACGCCTCGCAATCTTTATGGCCTTCTGCAATTTCTACAGCGGTGAAGCATAGTATATTCCAGTAATTGTGGTACCTCTTTCTAAGTAATCCATCATCGCTACTCCGCGGTAGTCCCAAAAGACCGTGAGTATGACGTCACCTGCTGACAGTTGAACATGTGCCTTCTTTGGAGGTGGTGAGTCAGAGTGCTTCCATTGCTTTGACTGGGATTTAGCCTCTGGTTCATAATAATAGACCCATGTTTTGCCCTACATAATTAGTCTTTGAAGAAGTCATCTTGGTTTTCTTGATACATGGTCAAAAGAGCCTGTGAGCATGCGACTCATTCTTGCTTCTGGAAAGGTGTCAACAGCCGCCGAACCCACAGTTCGAACACTTTCCCATTTGCAAATGATCATAAATGACATTTGCCACAGACTCGTTTTGATCTTGACATGTGTGGCTAGATGGCGAACAATTATGCGGCAATCCTCCAAAATGGCGGCCTCCATTTGTTGGATGGTGTCTTCATCAATGGCACACTGTGGCCATCCTGGAATGGGGGCCGTTTCCACCGAAGTCTGACCATACTTGAACCGGCGATGCCAACGTTTGACTACGTCACAGGATGGGGGCATCCTCCCCATCAGTCCCTTTTATCTCATCAAAAGTCTCCCATGGTGTAAAGCCTTTCAAGTACAAAAATCTGATGACCGCTCTGCATTCAACTGGTACCATGATCATACGTTACTTCACGTTAGCACCCGTAGAAGAGAAACTGTTGGTAGCTCAGAACTGCAAATTACCACGTTGCCTATGGAGATATGTATCATGATGCATGCTCAATTTTATCCTCCTATAAAAATCAGAAGTGGGTCAGGGGAATTCTTTATTAAAAGCGCCTTTTATACAGTTAGGCCTGCACATATTGCACTTGAATGTATTGAAGTTTATCTGTGTTTTCCAGAACTTCGTAATACTCATCAGCAAGTCTTATATTTTGAAGTTCTCATATATCGAATATTTTTGCGGCCCCACTTCAACTTCATTATAGGAATGTTTGTATATACACAGCTAAAACGGTAATTAATATTATAAGTATAGTGGGAAAGCAAAACATATTTGTCATTTCAGACTGATTGGGTTTAAAGTTAGTTTGAATCAGCAAAATATTCAGGTTGTCGAGATTTTTCTATATTTTTACATATTTTAATACATGCATTGCCATGGCATAACTCATTCTTTCCATGCCACTAACTGGTGCATATGTTAAGTTAGGACTTGTGATATTTTGCTCCTCCTCCAGAGGGCATGAATTTTGGAATTTAAAAATAAAAAAAAATAGGTTTAAGTAAAGCAGTGGTAAGTTATTCATATAATGATAACTTCAATGGCATTTTTTAAAATAGATTTCTATAAAATTGCTCTTTAAAATACAGTAAAATCTGTTAACAATACTTGAAGAACCAGAAAAAGGTGTCGATACAAACCATTTATTGTTATATATAACGTTGATCATGACACACAGATATACTATGTCTGTCGGGACTGTGGGAAAGTATCGTTACTGCTTGAAATGGATTTCACTGCATAAAATAAATATATCCTTCATGTAGTTTTTTTAGCTAATTTAGATTAGTAGCTTTAACTGTATTTTTAATGAATTTTCTAGATCTTCCAACTGTGTCATTAAAATTCTACTGTTCACTTCCATTCAAAAGCAGGGGGGAGGGGGGGTGCTCAGCGTGTATTGTAAAAAACACATTCAAATTGATAGCAGTAGTGCAGTGTTGTAACACATTCGTCTAGTACCCCATTAATCCGGATTTAACTCCAAACAGTGCAAAGAATGCTTACTCAGAGACCTCATGAAAATCACACTGCTCAGTGTAGTCTGGGGTTTGGTTCCCTAGACCTTAAGGTGTTTGGATTCCCTAAAAAACAGTAGATCCTGGCGGAGCATGACCATTGTAGTCCTTGATTGGTAAAACCAAAAACAAATAAAGTTGAAAATTTCTTTCGTGAAATTAACTTGGACAAGCAACGTTAGAAAGTAATCTCGCTTAAAGAAATGAGCTAGCTTGAATTAGAAGAGGCCATTTGCATATGACAGTAATTATATACCATCTGCATATGTAGCAATTCAAGACTAATTGGGGTAGGGGGCTTAAGTGGCTTAAAAAAGATTATGATGCTGCCTTTGAGAAAACTATGTGTTTTAATATGTAATAGTGGGGGGGGGGACAAGTCCCTCCCTTTCCAATGCCACTAGCTGGCATGTAACATGATGATCCCTTCCAATCTATACAATTTCAGATTGATGGTCATTAACAAGGACCGAGGTTTTTCATCACTGCATATGATTCTGAACTCAATACCGAAGTGGAAAACATTGTCATCGCTCCCTCCCCATTTTTTTTTTTTTTTTTAAATTGGCGCCACTAAATGAAGTATCACACCGAATGATGCAAAAGAAATGTTCAATTGCAGGCAGTTTGAAGGTCTTTAACTTGGAAGGTGGCTTCTTTTCACTGTATTGGATCTTGAATTCGATATCAGAGTTGGGAATATGGACAGTTTTTTTTTTCTCTCTTGAAAAGTATAGTTTTGCCCTGACAAATGAAGAGACAGAGACAAACTGAAAGGAGGATGCTTAACATCACGTAACCTAAGGCTAATATTAAATCGATCCAGTTATATTAGGATATAACTGGAGTTGTAAATATTGGATACAATGTGTGAAATTAATTAGGAAATCAAGTTCTTAATACGTTTTCGCACTAAACTAGAGCTCTTTGACCAATATATATTACAAAGTCGGATATCATTTCTCAGGATTAGCACAATTTCGCACAGAAATAATCGTCAATTGACCACGAAGAAAGAGCCCCATCACTGGCGTATACAGGAGATGGTAATGGGGGTTGCAACCCCTCCCATTGCAATATATTTAACATAGGAATATATAAGTTGTAACTCTGTGACCCCCCCCCTTTTTTCTGTGTACACCTATGGGGCCCCATATCCTCAGACATCTCATAATTTAAAAACACGAATAAAGAGAAAATCATCTCTCTCTCTCTTTCTACAAAGCATGTGACTTCCGACACTTATTAATGTTAAATTTATTACTTATTATCAAAGGCGGATCCAAAAATCTTCTCTAGAATGGGGGAGGAACAATTGGATCCAATTCCCATTTTACCAGTGTCAGTGCTTTTCATTTTTAAATATACAAATCCCAGCTTTCAAGAGTGGGTGGGGACCATGGCCCCCACTTAGATCCGCCAATGCCTATTATTATTATTATTAATCACTATTTATTTAGTATTAATTTACTATTACTTAGTAATGTAAAATATTAAAATAAAATAGACATTCCATATTCTCTTTATATTCCTAAAAACGTCTAAGCATTCTATAGAATGTCTATAAATTAATAGTAAATAGATAATTAATTATAGTAGTAATAATAGTAAGTAATGGTATAGTAATAAATACTAATAAGTAATATGTTATGGTAATAGTTAACAGTAAATTAATAGTAATAATTAATAATAGTAGAACCTCGTTAAGACGAACATCAAGGGGAACCTGTTCATATTAACAGTAATTTGTATTATCCATAAAGAATGGGGGGGGATCTTATTACTAAATAATTTTTCCCATCTCTGGTTACCTATACACATATTTTGCTGTTATATAAGTATATATGTCATTAATTTATTATAGATTACACATTTTATAACTGATATATACATACCTTTAATGTGGATGAGTTCAAAAGCTCTGTCTTTCACTATATGTGCATATTATGGTTTAGTAAATATTTGTTCTGTATTACATACTGTGCCAAGAAAAATTTTTAAATTGTAATAGGGACTTAAAAAATTCAGTAATTGCTTTCGCTTTTTGCCATCACAATGCCGCCAAAAATCATAAAGTTTGTCCATAGTTTCAGGGGAAGCCCCAGTACCGTATTTCCCAATAGGCCATAGACTAGAGCGGCAAAATTTTGTGTATTGAGTCTGATATAACAAAATCAATACCAGACGATGATATAATCAGATGTTTTGCCGAGAAGAAAGCCAGACGTCATGCTTTCCATTTAAATACCAGTGTTTAATGGGCTTTTATTTATTTTTTGCTAAAATTAAAATTTATTTCAATAAAATTGAATTTGATTTATTATATACCAAGAAGAGATAATACTTCAATATAAGTTAATATTGTTTAATGTTTATGTTTCAATTTATGAGTTTGTTTTTCAACATATTTACTCTCAATGCAAAAATTTTTGGTATTTATTAAATATAACAATCTTTATGTTCCTACCACTGTCTGGGGGTGGGGGACGGGTATGAAAAGGCGGCCAAAAAAAACAGCGCAGCATAAGGGCGGCAGAATGGTAAATCCGCCCATGAGAAGCCCCAGAACTTACCTGGTGCATCAAAAATGTTGCATGCAAAACGACACAGAGTTGGCAACTCAGTTAAAACCTCCATCATACTAACAGGATTTTCGTTTGAAATGGCAGAGCTGTCAATGTCACTAACCGAAAATAGGCATTACTTTTCGACAAAAGTTTTATTTTACTTAAAAGGCCTCAACTATTTTGGCGTCCATTGAAACACTGCGTGTCATGATATTGCCGTCTGTTGAGACATATTCATCAAATGTGGCGGAATCGAGAAGAACTCCACAAGCTCGTGCAGTTGTTATATGGAATTCAACTCTCTCTTTCGTTATGATGACCCTATGTCATTTCGAACAAAGTTATGATAACAGAAAATATTTTTCAGTTCTTATCGCATGTAGACACTAACAGGAAGTATTTGTTATACAATTGTGTGTTCCTGCCGCCACTCCCGCGTATCTAGTCTGGCAACTGCAGTTTGGTGGAATTATCAGTGAGAAGCTCTAAGCTTAGAATGCGCACTTTGTCCGTACTAAATGGAAGAAATATTCCCACGATGACAGTGATTGTCAGTTCCTGGTAAATGGTGTTTCGTTGTAAACTTGTTTATGTCAAAGGAAAAAATAACATAGAGATTCCTGTACAGTTTGGGGGGACTTAAGAAAACGATTCGTGTTAAAAGCAATTCACCTTAAGAGTGTTCGTTTTAACGAGGTTCGTCTGTAGTAGTAGTAATAATAATAATAAGTACTGATGGATCCAGGTGGGGGGCTTTGGGGCGATCGCCCTCCCCCCCACTCCGCACTTGATGCAGAAAAAAACGGAATAATTCACGAAATATATTTGCACTGTCTTTTCTATAAAAAACACAAAAAACATTTAAAAGTACATTACACCTACGCCTTCAATCTTAAAATAAAGGGCTGCTTAACTTGCATCAAATTTCATGAGCAACGATATTATATTACTTTACCAATGTATAACATAGACATTAGTATAGGTGCCGACTTGAAAAATTATTGTGAGTTCCAAAAATTTTAAATCGATTGACCCACGCCCTTTTTAAAAGGATGTAAGTGTAATTTAAATTTCATTATCAGATTATCTGGTACAATAAGACACCTGAAATGTTAAAATGAAGCAAATTATAGTTAATTATAGAAAAATATTTTTTCTCTAGATAATTATTCACCTGTATTTTGCTTTCGTAGGCGCAACATTATTATATACAACATACAGATACTTCTGAATTCATAACTCAATTACCTTCATAAAAGTTTTAAAATTTTTTTAATTTTTTGGGAGTGTACTTGCCAACCCTGTTTGCCCTGCATCCAAGTTATGTCTATATGCATGTATTATTTAATAACTCATTAAATGATTTGAATAGCTGAGAAATATATTACTTTTAAATTACTGGTGAATCCAGCGAGAGGAGGGGGGGGATCGCCCCCCATCAGGGTTAAATAGGAAAAGTATGACGGTGAAGAATAATTTTATGTGTTTGTTACGACTGTAATAAATAAAAGTCTTACACAGGCGTCCAAAGTCTCTAAGTCTTGGAGAAATGCGATCAAGACGTTTTTCCACGAATCTATAAGCTACTTGCCTTTCAAACTACGTTTTCAGTAAGTATTGC
Source organism: Dysdera silvatica (assembly GCA_006491805.2). NCBI lineage: Eukaryota > Metazoa > Arthropoda > Arachnida > Araneae > Dysderidae > Dysdera > Dysdera silvatica. The sequence continues at coordinate 96,395,887 of QLNU02014176.1, forward strand.
TTCAGCAGAATGCAGTTTTTTATCCTTGAAGCGCCGTTAAACTTGGCTTCGAACGCGGATGACAGAAGAGACTTTTAATACACATCCATAGAGACATTCATATTGATGTAAATAAAGTGATTGACAAATTTTCAAAGAAACCAAGATGGCTTGACTTTGCACTATAAACTTCAAATTTTTTAAAAAGTTGCTTGTTATGAAAAAAAGTAAAATAATTACGATGTTTTTGTAGTTTAAATTTAAAGTTGTTCTATTAATTACATTGTAAATTATCGTTTTTGGTTATTGTATATGTCTTATACAATAATTTTTGCCACCCACGTTTTAATTACAGCTCAAACTAGAGCTTATGTAATTTTGGAGAAAAAGAGACGCTTTCCCCATCCTGGATTCGAACCAGGGTCCCTCCGTTTAGCCCGGAGTGTCTTGGACCGCTAGACGAATGAGGACAGGAAACAACGCTCTCTTTCTCCGTATGTAAAGGTGTTAAGGTATTATTACCCTCCGTATATGTCTCCTTTACTAGGTTATTCTTCAGTATGGGGAAATTGGCGGTCCCGCGACAAGAGCAAGGCGCTTCGGAAGCGCCATGCCCCCTGTTTCCCCAGGGTGGCACGGGTGGTCTGACCGGTTCCCAGATTTGGCCGCGGGTGGTGGTTTTTTTTTTGGTTTTTTTAATCAAAAGTTTTTAAATTTATTTAATTTTTAGTTATTTTGGAAATCTTTCGCTACATGCCAAAGTAGAATTTTTCTGATTTCCTATATTTCTAATAGAAATGCGGTGCTTATGAGCACGGCGACCATCTCTCTAAGACGATCTTACGGACAGCCGTCTTTATTGCGGTTAAAGACTTTAGACTTTGTCCATTTCCCATGTGATTCTACTTTTTACCTCTGTGAGACTCCTAAGACGATCTTTCGGACAACTGTTTTTATCATAGTTTAAGATTTTCGTTTATTTCCCTGTGTGAATTTGACGATTGACAAAAAATGTCTGACCGTTCACCTGTTTAATACGAGCATCTGTCTAAGACGATCTTGTGGACGAGTGCCTAAAATTTATAGTTATTGTGTTTTATGGCAATTTTTTTTTTTTTTGTTAAATAACTAAGTTTGCATTTTCAATCATATTCAAATCCTTATTTTAAATTGCATCCTATCATTAACGATTCTAACCCAAGACCAGTCAAAACAACGTGATGTTCCGTTCCTGACGAGAAACTACGGTTCAGAACAAGTTGAAATCAATTCCCAATATGTTTTCGTCGCTTCAGATATTTCGTCGCCAACACATCCTGATCCCCCAATTTAGTGATGGACTAAACTGTTATTTTTGAATAACCTGTTCCAACGTTCCTGTTCCAATCACGTAACAGGTTCCAATCACCGGTGACTGGGACGTATGCGTTACTTCACAGGTTTGGGGAATTGAGGAACTTAACGATTACACATTTCAATGCTCAATCCGTAACAGAACGTCGTGCCAACTCCATAAAAATAATAAATCCTTTGGAAAAAAATACACACATATGAAGTACAAAAATAATGAGAAAAAATAAGGTTTTAAAATACTGAATTTTAGATATTTTAAAAAATACACGATTTTAAAAATCAAAGAAAGTTTAAAAAACTAATTCTAAGTAATGAAATACAGCAAAAAATATTGACACTGCTGTAAATTAATTGGTAAAACATACTGAAAGGTTACAATGTGGAACTAATTAAACAGGATAATGATACAAGATGTGTATTCTCAGCTGATGTAGTTATACACATGTATGTATTCAGAATTTTTCATGTGTAAAGCTCAGTAATGTAAAAATATTAATACTTGTACTAATTAATATACATGGATAAAAAATCTATTCCATTAAATATGAATTGGCATTTAGGAACAATAATCTTTCGGCTTGAAGAGGCTCCAAACTGATTTCTTTCATTCGTTAAAATGGTACCAGCCTTTGACAAAACTCTTTCGCTGCCTTGGCGCAGTATAGCCCAGATGCTCTTGCGCCATAAAAAGCCCAAACAAATTTCGCTGCCATAAAGTTGAATTTTTCTTTTTTCACTAACTCGAATAGATTCTGGGTAGATTAGAGAATGGGATCTCCACCATGACAGAGGGTCTTGATTCCGCGGCAAGTTAATTTTTTAAATTATCGTTCAGATATGATTATTTTCAGTTGCTATTGATGAGTACCTAAATATTAAATAAATTTAAACTTTATGAATTAAACAAAATAATAAACCAATTGATTAAAAAGAATATTTAGTTAACTATAACAATATAATAATAATAATGTAATATCAGATATTAAATGGGTAATTAGTGCCTAAGCCCTTGTGTCAGCTAGACAACTATGCCGGATGTTGTGATAGCCCGTTATCTCAGCTGTTTCCTCCTGTGTGATGAAAACGGGGTGGGGGATATGTTCCTAGAACAGTGATTTCTCGGTCACCGGTGAGTTTTAACTGTTACTTCAAGTAACTCCTATCCCTAATCACCGGTGATCTGAAATATGAAATAACGGCTGTTATTTAAGAACAGGGATTTCAAAGTAGCATACTGTTCCTGGAACAGTGATCAGTCGGTAACAGATGATTTTTAACAGTTACCTTAAATAACTCCCATCCCTATACCCCCCCCCATGCTTGGAGATCTGGTTCCAACATCCGGTTACAATTACCGGTTTCGCTCTTTTCTAGCTAAAATATCACGTGACAGAATGACTGCTTTCATTCTCATCCCGGAAAAATAACCACTATTTTCCTCGTAGCTGAATGAACGTTTTTCGTGTGGGAGAGGGGTCTTCCTAGCGGTGGATTTGGGAACTTATTTCTATTGTTTCGAGAGGATATTCCGCTTGATCGTGATACATATATATGTACATGATGGTCACATGTCTCCTTTTTTAGCAATCGTATTTAACGCTAGCGGAGAATTTTGGTACTTTTTGTAAATATCTTGTTTTCAGGAACATTTCTCTCGCTCTTTGTATATACTTATCTGATGGTCACGTGCCCCTTTTTTAGCGATCCTAACAATGAATTTCGGTATTTTCTTCGATTTTTACTTTTTCAAGGCATATTTTTTTGGTTTGTTGCATCGAGTAGTCACATGCCCTCTCCCCCCTTTTTTTAGCGATCATAGCTACCCTAGCGGATTTTGGCATTTTTTGTAAATATCTTGTTTCCGGGGGCATTTCTCTTGCTCGTTGCGTGTATGTACGTGCCCTTTTTTACTGATCCTATCTCTCTCTAGCGAAGATTTTGGTACTTTTTGTAAATATCTTGTTTTCAAGGACATTGCTCTTGATCGTGGTATATGCCTATCTGATGGTCACATGCCCCTTTTTAGTGATCCTAGCTCTCACTAGCGGAGGATTTTGGTATTTTTTGTAAATATCTTGTTTTCAGGGACATTTCTCTTGGTCGTCGTGTATACCCATCTGATGGTCACATTTTTGGTATATATGTATACATTTGTGTATACATTTTTGGTGATCTTAGCTCTTCCTAGCGGAGGATTCTGTAACTTTATACACTTTTGTTAGCAAAGTGATGCAAAATATTGATATGAACTTAAATACTGCCGTGCAGTTAATAGAAAACACAATTGTATTTTTGAAAGAGTTCAAAGAAACTGGTTTCGAGAACTCTAAGATGACAGCGAAAGAATTAGCTAGTGAATTGGAAATGGATATTACTGATATGCGTTTTACAGCTGCAATGTCGCTTCGTAGTAAAAAGGTTAAAAAAAAATGTTTCCTTACGAGTCGACTGATGATTCCACTTATGATCCGGAAGAAAATTATCGCGTAAATTTCTTTTAACTCCTAGATCGAACTATAATGTCAAGTCAGGAGCGTTTTCAGCAATTGAAAAACTTTACCATGACGTTTGGATTTCTTTTTAATATTCTGATGTTAAAAAGATGGCAAGACGGTGAAATACTGAACCACTGTAAGCAACTGGCTCTTTCTTTAGACGATTTAAACGGATTAGGCTTATACACAGCATTGAAAGTTCTTCTCGATCGATTCCGGAAACACTAGCTTCTTCACCACTGATCATTGTTAAGTACTTATTTGAAAAGGGTTCCCAGGATGCTTTACCAAATTTGCAATCGCCCTCAGAATTTTGCTGACGATCACTATCACTGTAGCTTCAGCAGAACGTTCATTTTCCAAATTGAAACTTATCAAAACGTGTTTAAAATCTACTATGACTGATTCCCGCCTTATCACTGATTTCAATTGAAAATAATTTGTCCTGTTCTATAGACTTTTCACATTTGATAGGCAATTTTGCTGCACAAAAAACTAGAAAAATTACTTTATAAGGGAGAGCTTAAGAATTACGTAATCATCTTCAGTGGGGGGGGGCGCCGGTTATCTTATTTTCCTATGTTGGCTAATGTTAATTTTTGCTTACGGGGGGAGTTAAAATGGCCATGCATGGCTTACGTAATACTTGAAAACACCCCCAAGTTTTAATAGTATAATAGAAATGGCTATATTCGTTAAATTAAATTTTTAGTAATTCGTTATAATTAGAGCCCGGATTATATGCAGTTGCATATTTTAGCTCTTTTCAGCATTAGTGCATATAAATGCATAAAGAAGGCGCATTTTCAGAATAAATACGTGATTCGGGAGCTTAATAATTTAAAGAATTTTATTGAAACCCCCCCCCATCTAGCATAAAAATTTCGGCTTTAAGGCGCAAGACATTCGTTTTTCAAGTTAGTGAAAAAATGTTAGTGCATATTTTTCATTTTAAGTGTACATCTTTTTATTTTAAGTGCATATTTTGTTGTTTTGAGTGCATATTTGCATGCATTTTTACTGGTTTTTAATGCATATAATCCGGGCTCTAGTTATAATAATAAATTATAATTATTCGCGTATTTTAATTAATTTTTATCCCCCTATACTTAATTTACGAGTATCTTTTCTTTATCTGTACCTTTCGCGTTTGGATTAATGAAGGACTTCGCTTTTTAATGCTAAATTCTGGTCAGTTTTTTTATCATTGTGTTAAAACATTTTTGAGGGCCGCTAAAATCTGTTTCGCCCAGGGCCGCTAACACCGTAAGCAATGCCCTGGATTCGAGGAACACACAACAAAATTATTGAGGGTTCAAAAACAGGGTTGCTACAGGTGACTAAAATGCGACTATTTGCTGCTATTTTTTACTTTAGGCGACCTTTTTCGTTGAAAACAGCTCAAAAGCTACTATTTTTGTCGAAATGGCAACTTTTTTCACTTGCTGGCAACTATTTCTTCTTTACCTGTTTATTTTCGTTTTTCCCACCAAGGTTTGTGACCATTTAATGGATTTGATGAAAATGATCGTCAACTGTTCCATTTGACGAACGGCATGTTTGGACAATGGAAAAAAACGAAAACGCGGAGAATCCGCGCCAGTAATATTTCTGGGGATCTTTTCCATCCAACGTATGCGCAATATAAACATTTCCGAACTTCTTTCAAATTTTATATGTCTCTCACTGTACGATAATTTTCGTTTCATTAAGGGTTGATTAGAGCGTGGCCTACTGCTAGCGGAAGGCCCGTAGTCGCTGTCTTTGCGCTATTGCTCAACCACAAAGATTGTAGAACTTCATCACCAACTTTACCTGTTTCATACCTGCCAACTTGTAAAGTTTTTTTACCGAATTTATCGCAAACTACGATTTATTTATATTTTCAGAAATTAAAAGAAAACTTAAGAACGATCTAATGAACGCATTTTTCCTGGATATTTTTAACATTTTTTTTTCGTTATTTATTACTACTATTCTTCTCACAGCATCAACATAGCGAACAAATATGGACTCAAACCATGGGGCTCGTAATGTGACTTATTACATGAACAATGGGAAGTTCGTAAGAGCATTGACCAAAGGAAGGGGTGGAAGGGTGAATTCTTTAAGAAATAATTGTTAGAGTATTCCTTTGAAGCAGAACTGATCGATACAATACTTTACTCCCAAACCCAGATTTGGGGTACAAGTTACCTTGAATACAACAGTGTTTGCCTCTCTTCCCCACAATTTCATCATACAATATACAGTGGAACGCTTCTAAGGCGGCCACCATCGGTTCTTCTAGAAAACTAGCCATTTGAAGTTGTGGCTGTGAGATAGGGGTACTGATAAAAAACTTTTCAAAACTATTAAATTTAAAATATCCCTAGTATCCCCAATGCATTAAAAACGAATGTAATACCGTTTTGCTATTGTGTTACTAGATTACAGACATAACATAGTGATAAGAGGGCGCATTGTATAAGGATCAGAAACAATGCCCCGAGAGCACCTCCCTTCCTCATTGTTAATCCAAGAGTGAATTTTGCACTAGATAGCTAAGCTTTCTTTGTTGATAAACACAATGGTGTTTCTAATAATGAATCAATCCCTTCACCTGTCTAGCTACAAGGCGCGAGAAATCGGTCGTTTTGAGAGAAGTTCCACTATATATATATGTTCGTTAAGTGAGATTTACTCTGTGTGTGTATACACATACACAGAAAAGTCATTAGGGCAGTGCGTCCTCTCAAGATTTCTAAGCTTAGTTAGACACCTTCTTAAAAAGTCTTGCGACGGAAAACTGCTATATAGGGAGGGGGGGAGAGTTTATGATTACCTTATGTGCATTGTTAGGTGGAATAATGACATTTTTATAAATAAATTTCATTTAATGACAAATCTGCTTTTTACGTTGTTGGGGTGAGGAAGGAGTCACTTTTCCCGAGGACAGGTAATGGAACTAACACACAAAAAAAAATGCAATGGAAATAAACCTTGTTGTGGAAGCATTTTCTTTAAAAAACTGGTCTATCACCCAAAGTTTCGGAACTGAGATCGGTGGTTTGCGACGTTGGATTCCGGCTATGGAAGAATATTCAGTTTGGTGGAGGCGCGCCCCATGTATTTTTTGGTGGCATTTTTTGAAACTTTTTAGGAATTTTGTAATGAGGGTGGAGAATTTTCGATTGACCTACGTGTCTCTAATGGAAGGAACAAAACGCTATCATAGTGCTTTCTGATGACTTTTTACCGAACTTTTTTTTTAAAAAAACTTGTCACCTCCAAAATCATGGAGTTGGGATCATATAGTCTACAGAGTTTGATTTCATAAAGCGAGGGAGATTCGAATTATAAATAAATTTTATATGTTGGATTAAAATGATATTTGATTTTAAATTTGAAACCTGCTAATTTTAATTATTGACCTTAGTGTATTTATATTACCTTGTGTAGTGTTAACAGGGTTTGTGTATTTGGTAAACCTGGGAAATTGGAAATACAAAGGCCCAAGTCAGGAAAATTGGAAATTCATTGTTATAATAAATAACTTATTAAAATAATTTTCCTGAACCGTGCTTTTCATACCACATTGCCTACTGAAAAATTTGAAAAACTTGTACTTTTGACTAAACTTCTTCCAAAAGTTACCATTTTGCACCAAAACTAATATAATTTATATAAAATTATTAAGCCCATATATTTTCCAGACGAAAATGTTTGTCAAATATTAACAAAAACAAAAAAAAAGTATGTTTAGCTAAATCATCTAATCTGTAAGGAATTTTGATCATACTAATCCCCTTTCTCTTATATATAGTTATACACACTTTGAGTAGAATAGATGATGAATTTTTTGATTATATAATGGAATCAAAAAGGGCTAAATGAAAATTTTTAATTAATGTAAGTTTTTAATGTAAAGTAATGCATTTTTTAATAGCTTTTGTATTTGTAAATTCACTGTAATTGAGTTATAAATGACTTTGGAGTTTGTGTTAGTGGATTTTATGGTCTTGAAACTTATTTTTATTACGCAAATTTTAATGCGTTGTGTGTTGTTTACTGTAATTAGCGACTGGAAATCGATTAAGACTTGGTCTGTAAAGTCAAGCAAGTTTTAAAACAAAATTGTGTTAGCTACTTGATCACTTTTGAAAAATTTCTTTTGATTCTCAAACTTGTAAGATATTATTACCCTTCACAGGGATAACACAATTGCCAAATATGGTCAACACAGAAAAGCCTCCGGGGCGAGATTTTTGTGAGTTTTCGTGGGGGAATTTATTATACAATAATTTTTGCCACCCACGTTTAAGTAGCTCAAACTAGAGCTTTTTTTATATTTGGAGAAAAAGAGGCGCCGTCCTCATCCTGGATTCGAACCAGGGTCCCCACGTTTAGCCTGCGGTGTCTTGACCTACTAGACGAACGAGGACAAGAACAAACGCATTTTTCTCCGTATATTAGGATGTAAGATATTATTACCCTTCACAGGGATTTTTTCTCCAAATATAAAAAAGCTCTAGTTTGAGCTACTTAAACGTGGGTGGCAAAAATTATTGTATAATTCTCAAACTTGTTTCATGATTATGTTACTTCTTAGATTGTGTTTAATTATAATGTATCCTAACGTATTTTATCACGATGTCTACCTAAATTCAATTTCAAACTTTCCTGACTTTTCCAGGTTTCCAGACCAAATCTTAATCGATTTCCAGTCGCTAATTACAGTAAACAACGTAATAAAATTTTCCGTAATCAAAGTAAGCTTCAAGACCATTATGAAAAGCCATTTATAACTCAATTATAGTGAATTTACAAATTCAAAAGCTGTATTAAAAAGTGTATTTCTTTACACTAAAAACTTGCACTAATTAAATATTTACAGCAACATTTCCATTCAATCCTTTAAAAGGGTCGAAATTTGCGGTTGCCCGCTTTCCCTGACAATCAAATTTTTAGATGGGTAAGTTAAATAAAAAAATCAGTTGTCCTAGGGCAACCCAACTAAAAATTATCTTTTTAACTTCAATATTTATAATATAGCAAATTCAAAATATCGTAAAATGCAGTAAATAATCAGATTTTCAACACTTGTTTTGTGCAACCGCTACCAGTTTGACAAAGAAGCTACCAAGTATATTACAATATATGAAGACATGCGAGAAAACAACTATTATGTTGAAGGCATCATGTGCAAATGGATTGATTTTAAACATTTTTTGTACACGAAATACAAGGATATCTTCAAGTGGGATTGAAGTTCTGTAAATGAATTGAATTTGTAAGTGAAGGAATTTTTTCATTGTTAATAGACTTGCTTCTCAGTCTTCCAACTCAGAGTGTGGATTGTGAACAAGGTTTTTCTGTCATGAAAAGGGCAAACGGTGATCATCAAGCAAACTCGTGTTAACGCGAGTTTGTTTGTTTATCGTTTCGTTATAACAGACGTTATAAGAATAACACTCTCATCTGAAAATATTGAAGATTTTAAACCAAAAGAAGCCAACATGTGGTTAAGTGCAAAACAGAGAAAACCATACCAGAAACTATATAAAAGTCGAAAACAAGCATCTCTTTTTCCAGAAGATTCAGATGCTTCAGAGAGTGATAACTGTGCAGAATCTAGCCATACAACTAATGATGATTAAAAGTGTTGCACTATGGATAAATCTTCTATTTCTATTTTCGCCCCTTAATATTCAAGTGAATATGGCAATAATTTTACGAATAGATACTTATTACATCATTATAATGACCGTGAAAGAAATTTCTCATTTTGTACAATAAATAACTTAGGGCAACAAACTTGGGGGCTCCCAAAATAATTTCAGTGGTTGCCCGCAGGGCAACCACTGAAATTCAGAAGTTTCTACCCTTGGTCCTTTTTGAGTTCATTATAAAGTGTTTAACTATATAATCGCAAAGCTGATGCTTCATCTTCTATTTCATTTAAAATGTGTATGACTGTATATAAGGCAAAGGAGATTGGTATGATCAAAACCCCTTACAGATTAAATAGTTTGGCTAAAAACAATTTTTTAATGCAATTTCTTGGGAATTTTTTCTTGCAAGTTTTAGTTATATATTTGGCAAACATTTTCTCCTGAGAAATATATGGGCTTAATAATTTTACATAAATTATATTAGTTTCGGTGCAAAATGATAACTTTTGGAAGAAGTTTAGTCAAAAGTGTAACTTTTCATTATGCGATATGGTACGAAAAACAGTTCAGGAAAATTATTTTAATAAGTTATTTATTATAACAATGAATTTCAAATTTCCCTGACTTTTCCAGGTTTTCCAGATCAGTAGCCACCCTGTTTTATTTATTCCTTAAAATGGTATTATAGGAATAAAATCATTTACATAGATCATTTCTCTAATTCATTTGCTGTGTGTGTGTGTGAAGGGTCCTTAATTTTGTTTAGGTCCTTAAATTTTATCTAAAGAAATGTATATAAATCTTAATTGAGTGTGTTTAAAAATTATAAAATAAGAAATATATTTTAATTTTGGGAAATCGTTTTGGATTTTACTTTGTCTAATATAAACTATATTTATCAATAAATAGTGCTTAATAAGGAAAAAATTGTAGTACCCCATTAGATTCTAGACAGAGTTCACTGCATGTTTACAATTCATGTGTCAATGCATTAAACCTAAGTTTTTCTAAATCGAAATGTTGACAAGTATGCTATCCACAGATTGCTGATATTCAATAATAACAACTCTGAAAGTCAGGTATCGCCAAGTCCTATAATAAAGATTTTAGCTTTGAAATTTGTGACTGTACATGTTGTTCTGTTGTACAGGTTTTTAAGGTATTATATATATTTCTTTCTCTGGGAAATAATGGACTAAGTCTACAACACAGGCGAGTGTTTTTGTCTCAATAGCGGCGACAGTTGAATAGAATTTGGTATTTCTCATTTGATATTCCTGATATAACGAACTGTGACTCAATTTGTTTAAATCACAATTTATGGTCTGACTTTTGAAATGAAGAGGGCTTAAATGATACTCTTACCAATTTCACAGGCTGGATGCAAGTTTCTCGATTGTTTTCTATAAATTTAGGATAAAGTTAAAAGCACTACGGCTGGATAATAAAAAATAATCTTGCCAAAAATCTTGCCAACAGCTTACTTGACTGCAGGGCAATCAAAACTCAAAGGTTACATCCAGATGGTTACGGATATGGCATGTCTATTTACCACATGTCCAGTTGGAAGTTTTAGTAACTAAATATCTGATTCCATATTAATTGCGAGTGCAATAAATAACGAGCACAATAATTAGAACACCTTTTGATATCACAAACTATTAAAATTATCAGAAATTGTTACACCATTGAAAAGTCAAAACCAGAATACTGTGTTGCAATAATGAATACAGTGATAAATAATGTCAACTGTTTCGATGCAGGTCATATACGCCGCTGCCACTGGGATCCCCATCACTTATATGACCATTTTATGAAATTAATATTTCCTATACTTATTTTTCGAAAACTTTTTCTTGTTTAATGCTGAGGAATGTAATTGAAAATGACATCCAAATCGTCATGGATATGATATAGAAGCTTTCCTGTAGTCATAATAACACTCACAGGAGCGGCAACAGTAATTCAATGGCACGAGAACCCGGAAGTGTTCTTAAATGGTGCTGAAGACATTAAAGGTTACGTCCAGATGGTTACCATTATGGCAAATAGATGCCATAATTATTAAGCGGAAATATATACATAGGGCATAATAATAAATTCGTTTTTTCTATTCTTACGTTTCTGTTCCTAAGCTATAAAGTATTCTGATTTAATTGTGAGAATGACCGTACAGTGTATTGAATTAGGTGAGGTCTTTTTTAAAGCATACAATTTCAATATTTTGTTAAATATTTGCATAAGGTAACTTCTTTTACGACTAAATTTTTGTTAGAGGCAACTATTTCTGACTGTTTAGGCTACTAACGCAACTATTTTCAATATAAATTTGAGTGGCGGCCCTGAAAAAGTGTCGCGAGCCCACAAAGTCGGCGCCACTGGGCATTAGAGCAACTAATGGATCAGTGAAATAAAATCGCAGAGCTTTCGCCTGAATTTTTGCCATGAGAAAATGTCATTTCACAGACACTGGGCAGGATAAAAGCTTTCATGGGCCCTGAACTGGGATGCGGGAATGAGTCCTTAAAAAAAACGTCGTCCGTGACATTCAGTTATAAACTCATGGTGTGGTTTTGTGTGTGTGTGTTCATTATCTATAATATTGAGGTTTATGAATAATGAAACTGTAACATTTGTCAATAAACAAGATTACAATAACTCGTAAATAATAGCAAGGTCCCTAAGAAGGACCGGGCCTTCTTGCTATACGTAAATTGGGCACTGCGCCGAGATCCCATAACGGCCCATGCAGTGACGAAAAACGAGTTAATAATTGAAAATGTATATTAAATAACATATTTTTTTTCTTTTCTCAATTTCTGGATCCCCTGTGAAAATAATTACTTATGCTTTTTATCGTGACGGCGTCGAATGCCGGCGTGGAAACCGGTTATAAAGACGGAATTTTTACAAAAAGTTTGATTTCCTATTTTATTTTTTTTAATTGCTCGTTAAATCCGGGGTCCAAAAAAGACTCGTTCGCTAAAGGTGGTTAAATTGTATTGCTCATTCGTTCTACCAAACAAAACCCATATTTTTCTCGCTTTATCCTGAAACTCGCTAAATGCGGACTTGTTGTAAGTTGGTCCTACTGTATTTTACATCCCCCCATCGTGCCGTTTTAAGCTTTTTGTGAGCCCTTGAGATAATCAGTAAATAAGACATGAGTTTTTATTTGACGTTCATTCCTTTAATATTTAGGTTTATAAGTAATGAAGATTTACGGAACAATTATAAATAAACAGGGTTATAAAAACGCTTAAACTTAAATATTAGGGCCCGGCCTACTTGGCGTATACGTAAATCCGGCACTGCATACCCCCCACCACCACCACCAAGGTCTCCTCTGAACTATGTATAGATAGATAGATAGATAGATAGATAGATAGATAGATAGATAGATAGATAAACACTGTTATGTCAAATTCTTAAATAATATTAAATTAGTAATGGTGCCAATATTGTTTTTGCATCTGTGAGGTCGGGAACGGCCCTCGTTGTGGTATATCGCAAATATATGTAGGAATTTTTCTCGAACTACAAATGCGTTTTTCTATTTTTAATGACACGCTATAAGCTGATTTGTTGCTTAAGGCGACCTTAAAGTTAACGATGACGCATATTGAAACGATCCCGATCCTATTACTTTCAGTCGCTATTGAACTACTGCCCTTTCGTCTAACACGTTTGCAGAGATGCTGTGTGGAAACCCGTTGTTTGGAATGCGAGTGGGCGGGAAGCTGCTAAACTTCATAATTGCCTTTATCCAGCGCTTGGTCATTGACTTCGGGGGCTCATCCTGGTCTGGCTAACCTTTTCCATATCTTGAAACTGTGCTTTTTCCGGCCCTTTTTGGTTCACGACGCATTTCCTAATTTCCCATGAATGGTCAAACATAACCAGGTATTTGTGGACGAACTGTTGTAAATTTTTTAACCGTTTCATAGTCTCTCCATATTCGGTGAAAGTCCAAAAATCCGAACTCCTCGAAGATCCAGATACTGAGACGGTCTTTTTAAGATTCAAGCAACATAAAAAATCATAGGCATGTAAAGACATTATGTTTGTGAGCTTTATGGCTCAAGGGTCGCGCTGCGCTTCTTAAGCTTAGAGAACCAACCACCGAACTGGAGCTAGGACCGACGAGATGGGGGCAGCAGGGGCTACAGCCCAGAGGCCCAAATTTAGTCTAGGGACCCGCACTGGTAAGTGCATAGGCGTACGCAGATAGTTCATAAGGGGGGGGTATAGGCTTAATGGGGTGATTACAGAGCTGCAGCTCACACATTCCTATGTTAAATATACAAGATTTCATTGCAATGGGAGGGGTTTCAACCCCTATCAACACGTCAGTGGACCAATGCTTTGTGGGGGGGCGTCACTGCCCCCCAAATATCTTTGGTATGATATTCTTGCTTTCTTATTTAAAAGTGAAAATAATAATAATCTGCACCCTCCCCCCGAGAATTTTCCCAGCTACGGTCTTACGTGCCAGTACACATATGCAGTGATCTTGTGAAATAATTAATAAATAAGTCCAAAGAAAAAATGCGGGCCTGTCGAAGTAAGCCTGAGGCCCGCGTTGGCTCTTTGTGCCCCTGACTACAGCCAGCTATTCATTTGTGAAAGCTTATTATTATTATTTTTTTCGTTGGTGAGTCGAATCCTGAATAATTATACATTAAGTGGACGCGTTACAGTTGCACCATCGTAGGGTCTGTGGGTATTATGTGTCCTGTTTATGAATGTAATATACAGAGGTGATTATGTTCCGGGATTTCCGTAAATTCCGGGAATTTCAAATTGCCTCTTCCGGAATTTATTTTTAAAAATTACAAAAATTTCGTTTTGTTTCCTGTAATTTTCTATATTCCTTCGGAAATCAGTGTTTTTACCAAAAATATTACGTAACTTTTCAGGGAATTTTCTGGTATGTTCAGGGAATCTGGTTTAGACTTACAATCACCCCTGATAATATGGATTATTTATGCATAAAAAAAATGTATAATTATCATATAGAAAAGGTGGGGTAAAATTACGGTATATTTTGAATTACTATTTGCAAATCACTCTTACGTAATATAAATGTAAATTGCCGTTTTTTCATTTTATCAAAACCTTGTTCTGTAGTTGTTTTTTTAATTGAAAAAAAACAAAACGAACATATATACTGAGAATTTTGGTCGCTAAAGCGACTCTGTTATCCCAGAGAAAGTATGAACAATTTAATGTGACGGTGAAGAATTCTCAATTAGAACACAAAAGACAACAATCCAAAAATATGGACGAAGTATTGACCGAACCCAGTATACAGAGCTGACAAGAGGGTGTGGGCAGAAGAGGCTGCAGCCGAGAAGAAGTCTAGAGGCCCGCCCTGGCGAGGATCTAAGTTTGGGGGGGGAGGTCAGGGAAGGAGTCATGGGGGCCCCTTGAAGTGAACCTTGACTCTCGACGTCTCTGCTAGTATATAAATCACAAGTACAGAATACTTGGACGAAGACAAATAGCCAAGAGAGCTGGAAGCAAAAAGAGGCAAAGGAAGGAAGTGTCCAGTACTATAGAAAAAATGGTTTAAAGCAGCAAGCACAGGAGGAGTTGGTCTTTGTGGAATGAAATATGATGAGTCATCCTTGGAGGTATACCGTGTTTGGCACAGTGATTGCCGGGATATTAAATAGACGTTATTTTAATTACAACCTTTTATTAATTAACTTAACAGCATCGTAAACGAAATGAACACATCAGTCAGACTACTTCCTTGCTAGACCATGGTATAGCACTAACCACGGCCAGGTTACAACTCCATTAATTGTCCAGTTACCTGTTGCCACTTCCAGTTGGCGTTATTTTCACAACCACCGTTGCCATCCAACATACATAATAACCAGAGCCCGGATTGTATGCGATTGCATATGCGCATATACAATTTCATATTCTAGCCCCTTTTAGCATTGTGGCACATAAATGCACAAAAACGATGAATTTCCAGAATAAATGCATATTTTAATAATTTTATTATTCCCCTAATCGGAAAAATGCCACCATGATGCTAAAGAAATTTTCCTCTTACGTCTTATCTGAGCGGAAAGGCAATGGAATTTGTAAACGTACGCATTTCATTACGTCCTAGGACGCCAAAATGTTGTCGTAGCTGAATTATAGCCACCATCCTTGTTATGAAGACCAAAGCTGAGTTTTACTGTGTTTGACTGGAAATTGATTGAAAGTCAAATTAAAACAAACACTTATTCTAAATTTCCACACCATTTTCCTTCAGCGATAGACATCGTTCTATCATCGATAAACTATTCGTAATAGGCAATCCGCAAAAATTTGTAAGTGCTGTCCAAAATTTTTTATAGCTCTGGAAAGAATCCTTTTGGTCATAAAAATGCTATTACATGATAGAAGATAAAGCTTAACTGTTTAGAATATCGAGAGATATATTGTGATATACTGTTATAGAAATTGTAATGTATTGTTTGTTTTACGGCTCAAAGACTACAGTGGTCATGCTGCGCCGGGACCTACTGTTTTCCGAGGAATCCGAACCTCTTAAGGCCTAGGGAACCAAACCCCGGACTACAGTGAGCAGTGCGATCTTTATGAGATCTCTGAGTAAGCGTTCTTTTTGCACTGCTGGGAGTCGAACCCGGATTAGCCGCGCAATAGGAGAACGCGTTACCACACTGCGCCACCGCAGGGCTAATTGCAATGTATAAAACGTATGATTTAATGTATATCGAATTTTTCTACTCTGCAGTTAATAATAAATCTTTTTGTTTTAAAATACAGGACATAAGATTATCAAACGTTAAAAAAAAATTTAAGTACACGTTTATTCATTTTAAGTGCATATACATGGATATTTTGAGGTTCTTTAGTTCATATTTTGAGGTTTTTAGTGCATGAGATATTTCAGTGCATATTTGCATGCATATTTTGCTGGTTTCTTAGTGCATATAATCCGGGCTCTAATAGCGACATTGATAATTTAAAGTTACGTTGCTGTTACTAAAAAATACATAATACATTAATAGACTTAAATACATTTGCCATTATAATTTTACATATGATACATTGGTAAGTTTGGATTCATTTGCCGTTATAATTTTACATATGATACATTAGTAAGTTTGAATACATTTGCCGTTACGAAGGTGGTAAAAGTCCTAGACAACTATAATAGAAAAAGTCATCAAATAGAATCGATATTGATCGATAAAAATGATTTTTTTTTTGTTGTTTTTTTTGTTTGTTTTTTGTGAGTCCATAGAATAGCTTTTATCTGGGACAAACGTTGGTTTCGTGGTTTTGAACCTGTATCCTGTAATGGTGTAAGCGTGGGCCGCAGCTTTTATTTTTTCCTGTCAACTTTTTATTTTACTCCCATTGTTCACTGTTGCTTGCGATTTACGCTTTACCTCTGGCCCGCTTTTATTTATCTTCTGTCCACATAGCAACGAGCTATTCTCCACTTGAGCGTCTCGTTCACGTATATGAGATATAACATCTTAGTTGCAGTTATGTGGTACGTGAGATCATAGGCGGGGGCAAGGGGGGCACATGCCCCCTCCCTAGTTTTTTTAGAACAGAGGCAAAAACGTATTTTTCTACCCATTTATTTGCTCCCCCCCCCCAGGTTACGTAATATTTAACCCTCATGTTACGCCTATGCGTGAGATTATTAAAAGTAGCCAAAGTGATGAGTTCATTGCATAAAATAGAATATGATTCTAGAACAATGAAAGTGTTGATAACAATAATATTAATTTAATAATAATGTAATAACAATTTAAGAATAATTACAATTAGTGTTATCGGTGATTTTTTTCCAGGTAAAGATTTCTGTTTTTAGATTGAAGCCCAGCGTGCTCGATTTACACATAGGCCCAAATTTTGGGGACCCATCGGGGCCTTGTGTTGTTAAAGTTTGGAAGTTATTTTAATCTTGCTTATTTACAAACGTCTGAGAAAATTTTATTATTGTTAAAGCTGAATACTAAAGATAAACTTAAAAAAAAATCGGATAAGGTTTATATTTATATTTAGAGGGTTTTTCAATTAACATTAACTCGCAACTCTCTAATTCTCAAGTAACTCGGTAGGTTTTCAACGTTAACAACAGCTATCATTATTGCATTTACGGAAGACCTTTACCTTGTCCTTTTTATTGCGTATAGACAGGCAGACAGGAAAGCCAAAAGCAATAGCGGGTTCAATATCTATTGAAACCCGCTAAAAAAATTTACGATTTTTTGACTGAATATCGTGAAGGCTACATTCTTTATGAGTTCATTCTATCCTTCAAGTATTTGCAAGGATAGATCCAGAACGGTTTTTTTTGGGGGGTGTAGGGAGGCAAGGCTTAAAAACCAGTATCGTGAGAAAAAAATATAAATATAAGTTCGTTATTCTCAGAGCAAGCGTGCACTCTTTAATCCGCCATCGAGTTTAGGGCCTACGAAACTTTAATCCGGTACTGTTGGAGTTATACGACATGACAAGGGCGGACTAGGCCGCCGGCCTCCGAGCCGATGCGTCTTCATGGGCTATAGAACTCGGGCGCTCCAATAATCCAAGGTATGCGCAATTTGAGAGGAGCCAGGCCGCCCCTGCGACGTGGTAGAACACACATAAATTCATATTCCCAAGGATCGACAAATCATGACAAACCGTACTCGCCAGACAAAAACGGTACTCGTCCGTTTAAAAAAAAATGATGGGGGGAAAAGCTGTTTGATTGACTTTTTATGACGTAATGGCAACCATGAGCGTAGCCAGAAAGTTCGTAAGAGGGGTTATAAACTCAGGGAGAGGGGGTTACAGAGCTGCAACTCGTATATTCCTATGTTAAATATACAAAATTTCATTGCAATGGGAGGTGTTACAACCCCCCTGGCTACGCTTATGTACGGCACTTAAAAATAATGGATACCCTAAACGATTCATTCTCAGAAACTGTAGACCCAATAGTACATCTTTAAACAATACATCTCACACCCGCATATCTATTCCATATATTCACGGCATTTCCGAAACAATCTCTCGCATCCTTAAAGAGGCAAATATCCAAACATTCTATTCCCCTGTCACAACACTTCGCAAACAACTTACAAAAGTTAAAGACCCAGTTCCACCAGAAGATCTTTTACCAGAGACTGATCTCACTTGCGAAAGATGGCATAGCCTCATGTCTGGCAAAACACGCTTTACAACACGGACACGAACCCGACTGGGACTCAACAAAAATACTACACCGTCACATCACAAACAAGAATAGTAGACTCTTCTTAGAATCTTGGGAAACTTACAAACTACATGGGAAAGCCATTAATACATCACAACCACTTCCAGAAACTTATAAACAACTCTTACTCTGAAATGTATGGGACATCCCCAACATTAGGTAACCCGCAATATAGGTTTCTCATTGGTCCCTATTGGGGTTTTTCCATGATTCTATTGGAGGCCTCCCATTGGTTCCCATTGGGTTTTCCCATTCTGCGGGACTACTCTGATGAAGGGTTTTCCAGAAATTTCAAGTATAAAAAAGAGACAGAAACATAACATCGTCATTACTCCTGATGAAGGACTGCTGCTGATGCGTCCGAAAGCTTGAGTGATCTTTTTCATTGCTATTTTACCAGTGTTTAACCTTTTTATGTAAATTTCTTCCCTGGTACCCTGTATTTTATTTCTACCTTCACATTTCTACCTTCAAAGTTATTCCATAACTGTCAGATTAACTAACTAAACAATATTAATTCATTGCCATGAAACAATACCATATCAGTTCCACAAATCAACCATTCTGAAGGCACAGAATCGTACATAAGTACATGAATCATACAAATCATACACATGCTCATTCACGAATTATGAAAAGATGATATGCCTTGAGAATATTGCATAGAATGATATTCCTTCCTCCTCCTCCCCTCTCTCTCTCTCCCTCCCACCCACTACGGAATTATTTCATTCCCTAATTAAACATAACGCACTTTCTCGCTTCCTAAACTTATTATTTAATTAATGCTCACAACCTATTGTAATTTAGCAATTTTTAAACAAAATTGATCAATTATTATCTCTTTGAATTTAAGATAACGTGAAGCGTACCAGATTAGGATGGAAACTCTAAAAATAGATTTCGTGATAACAAGAAGGACAAAGTGCAAATAAATGCATATCTATTTCTTTATTAGAAAAATCAGATGCGTTTAAAGTTATATTTGCAAAAAAAAACTTGAATGAGATTCGTTTTAGGATTTCAGCATTCAAGTTTTGGACAAGATATGTGGACGACACTTTTGCAATCCTTCCTGATGATGACTCCGATCTTTTATGTGTCATTGTTATACCAAATTCAGTCGATCTACATATCTCGTTTACTTTCGAAGAAGCCAATAGCTCATTGCCATTTCTAGATGTCTACGTCACACGAACCCCGTCTGCTTTGAAAACCAGTGTATACAGAAAACCGGTCACTGTATCTCTCCCACCGCACTCACTATCTGCGCATCCACAATGACAAAAAATGAGTTCATTTTATTGGCTTATCTCCCGTGAGACAAAATTTAATTCTACTAGGCAAGCCTTGGATATTGAACTCAATATCCTACGGAACATTGCGTCGGATCCTGGTTACGATCCGTCCATTGTCAACGAGATCTTTTCTAAACTCAATAGACCTAAACTGGCCACCACTCTCTCCAAGAGCTCTTCTCCTATGAACAATACTGTGTGCATCCCCTTCGTTCCGAAAATCTCATCCAGAATCTCCGCTATCTTACATAAATTCAATTTCCGTTTGGTTTTCACCCCAGTCAATCAGTTGGGTTTTTTCAAAATTGAAAGATAGCATTCCGGACAATGATAATTGGTAAATTTACTCTGTCCCGCGTCAGTGTGACATGATATACATCGGCCAAACATGTCGGGTCTTACGTTTTCGATTAAAAAAGAGCACGAGGCGTACGTTCGAAAACAAGAATTCCATAAATCCAGTCTGGCGAAACATTCTTGGGAAGCTGGCCACAAATGTCTTTTTTCCAAAGCACAGTTAATTTAAAAAATCTCTTCAAATTTTGACCTCAACTTCTTCGAAGCTTATCACATCCTTACAAATACAGCTAATTCCGTGAATGATCAGCTCCCTTTTAACGCCCTTTCACCTATTTGGAAAAATTTGCTTAGTTCTACCGCAAGAGACGCCACCCCTAACGTACAACCTCTTAAATACCTCTTAATTCGCTGTTTTTGTGATCACGGCGTTGGCAACGCCTCACGCCCACATATGTAAACAGAGTCATAATTGTTCTGAGGATGGTGGCGGATTAGCCACCGAAATAGTTATCAACAGTGTAATTAAACATTTTTAACTGCGTTGATTTGTTGTTTTCTACTCGCTCTTTCATGCATTTGTAATCTGTATTATTCTCTGTTGGAAATAATTGTTTGAAAAAAAAAAAAATTTTTTTTTTCGATTTTTCTCACGGATTTCTTTGTTGAAATATATAAAAAAAAAATGTGTTTTTGAAATAACTGCTTTTAACTAATTAAAAATTGTAAATAAATAAAAACCATGTAGCTAAATTTTTTGAGAAACGTTGTCGGCTTAACATCATGCTTTATAATCTGGAAACACGTTACTCCCAATACCGAAATAAAATTTTTACATTAATTACACATTTAATCATTTAAATTTTGATGGGCATCAAAACAACAACAACAACAACAAAAAACCTTTTTTTTTTGTTGTTGTTGTTTTTTTAAATGTTTTTTGTAAAATATAATAACTCTTATATAATAATATTAAATTTATATTTTTATTACATAACTCTTATTATATCGACTATAAAAAGGGAGGTTCAAGTATTACGTAAGCAATATTTTGGCCATTTCACCCCCCCTCCAAGTAAGCAAAAATTAACATTGGCTAACATAGGAAAATAAGACCAACGCTAACCCCCCACCCATACGATGCTTACGTAATACTTGAACTTTCTCTAAGAGACATGGCGCGTACTTATGAGCCCTAATGATAGTGTAATCAATTCATCATCGAAATCATAAATTTTAATATTCTTCTGCAAGTTTTTTGGAGCAAAATTTACGTTAAACATTTTATTCATCAATGTTAAATAGATGATTACTCCCCCTGATTCCATTGATAAAAATAACTTGTTTGCACAAACCATTTTGAAAATTAGCTATGGATTTCACACAAGGCAGTATCCAATATTTAGTTTCTTTGTGGGGGTTCAAAAATTTTAACAAAATAACGTTGAATAAAGGTGGGTCACCTGTATCGTGAAGAAGAAGTATAAATACACCGTAATGGATTACAGGCGGTGTGACCGGTTCCGTTGCATCTGGCCCCAAAATGGCCTAACGACCCCGAAGTGCATGCAAGCCCAAATTCAATTCGATCATCTAAGCTAAAGGTGGGGAACCTGCGGCCTTTTGGATGAATCCAAATTTTGCAAACCAAATCCTTTTATTTTTATTAATATGATTTTGTTTATCGGATTTTTGTTTATTTCTTTATTTTTATTATCATCTCCTATGAACGTATTTGAAATATAAGAGATAAAAGAAGTGCAGTAAGGATAATCTAAAAATTCAATTTTTAGATAAAGGTGCAAAGAAATTAAAATATTTATCCAAAAACACGTTTAATTACATATTATTAAACAAATATATTGATAGTAAAGAACGCCACAAAGTATATGCATGTGTTAATTAAGATATTAACTGTTTTATAAGTAGTCTGATATCTTTTTTATGTACTCTCTCTCTATATAAAAATATACGCATATCTTTTTATCTGTTCAATATCTACCATTTGTATTGGTTTCTCTCTGAAGACTGGAGTGCATTAAAAAACAAATATGAACACTTTTACCGAAAGCATTGAACGAGTATCTACTAAAATAATAATACGAAGTTCAGCTGGCAATTTCTGTTAAACGAAGTTCGAATAATTTTACGATTCTACTATCTTAATGCCACGAAAAAAATTCTCATCAAATTTTTCTGCAATAAACAGACCAATATTTTTTCTTCAGTGTCAAGCTATATGGCCATTTTTGACTCGTTAAATCCAAGTAAGGAAGAAATCTGGCTTGCTCAAGGCGTTTAAATGTATTACATATTAACATTATACCAAACAAAATCCATATTTTCCTCGCAAAGTCCGTAGACTCGGTATATGCGGGCTTGTTATAAGTGGGTCCAATTGTATATGCATTCTGCCCACAATCTATGTCAAAGAAAATGAATGAAACTAGTTACATATTCATGAGGATATGTAGGACAGGACATGGTAATTTACTTTCTGGGTTAGAACGCACCTGCCCTAGAGAACGCTAGACCATTTCAGCTTTGGCTAGAAACGGTAAAACCAGTCGATATTTAAAGAGTTCTCCCTTTTTGATAGCGTTGTTAAGGTGAAAATTCAACATGCAGTGATTCCCTACAAAGGCGAATGCTATGCTATCAGCAAAGTTTGTTTAAGAATAACTGTCCCACTGACACGAAAGTCAACTCAAACTGTTCTCACGCTTAAATCACGCATCGATTTCGGTAACTCGGTCCTCAAATAATTTTAGGGGACAAAGGGACTTGGGGCCCCTTAAAATAATGGGTATCCTGGGAGAAGTAGTCCGAATAGTGTGAGGAAAACGCTCGATGTACACATCAAATAATTTTGAGTCCATCCTTGAATTTATCATCGAGCATTCCTTTTAAAATCTGGTAATATGCATATTGTTAAAAAAAAATAATAAAACCTAATTAATGGCTTCTGGATAGACAAAGTTTTCTGGACAAACGCCAGTTTATTGTATTAATTTTCGTGCTCTTAATTCGAAATTTCATAACTATGAGACAATAACAACAAAGAGAAACAAATAAATAAAGGTTAGTTGTCTGGGAAACTAAAGATTTGACCTTCTTGGACTAACTCGTGACCAAATTTGGTCAAGAATTCGTCAAAGGAGGTCACGCATATAGTTCAAGGTTTTAATGTTCGAGTTAATACTTTTATTTCTATTTTAAAAAAAGTGATGCCAATTCTGATTTATATTTTACCTTTAACCATGGTATCCCCATTTGATTATCGAAATTTGTGTAAAATTGGTAGCTGTAAATCTCAAATTTGAATGTTAGTAAAATTGTTTGTACTACATTGTTCATTGGATTGTTAGAGTTATTGTATTGTTTTTTTATAGTTATTGTATTGTGTTTTTATAGTTATTTTGTAGTCAGTTGGTTTAATTAGTTCAATTCAATAAACAAAAATAAAATAAATATAATATTTTTACAATAAAAAATAATCGTTCGTGATCGATAACGTACTGAAATTTGTTTTTATTTAAGTAAAAGGGTATGTAATGGTTGGCTGTAGCTAATATATCTGCATTCTTAGAATATACCTGAAGCGTTAGGCCCATTGCAAAAGATACTTTCCTATATAAGTCCTTCAGTTCCGGATTTAAGCATGGGCGTCCCGAGATTTTGAGAATATCAAAAGGCCTGATGTAATTTAAACTTAATACAGTATTTTCTCTGAATAACATCCTTCAAATTAACCATGTTTTCCGTTTAACAGCTGTATTTTGTGATCTCGTCCAATGCTTCATAGTGGTGATGTATTTCGGATTAACGATGCCATTTTTTACCGACATTTAGTCTTGTTGTTTTTTTCCTCGTCATTCCCATTTACCTCGAATCATTTCCTGCCCTTGAATGTAAGTACGGTAATTGACTATCTGAACTTTCCATTGTGTATGAAGATAAGAGGTTCATGTTAGTAAATTTAGTTGAGAAATGGCCCCAATAAGAAAGCTTCTCAAGCTTTAGGATAAAGTAAAAATTATTGAAGAATGGAAAAAATAAACTGGAATTAAATAAACAATTTCAGCTGCTCTTCAAAGCATTTTAGCAGACCACGAAAAGGTATTAGAGACTGCACAAAAATGTGGACCGTCATCGAATAAACCTTGGAAAATACATCATTCTAAAGAAGAGGAATTTGACAAAGCTTTTCTACAATGGTTTAACGAAGTAAGGGCGCACAACCCTGCAACTTGACCACCAGTCGCCACTGAATACAGTATATTATAGTAATGAAGTGATGACTTACAGATGATTTCTTCCAAATTTAGTTGCTAGATATAGGGCGTTTTCTTTTAACAATATACCAGAAACTGTAATGTTGGATGCCCATGCATAATGAGGCAGTTGCCTCAGATTAAAAGCTTCCGCCTTCTTCCCACTACAGCCGGATTAGCGGGAGCCAAATAAGCAAGAGTTTAGAGCTTTTAATCTGAGGCAACTGCCTCATTTGCCACACCATTGGCATTGTCCAGGATGCGGAATTTGCTAGAAATAGAAAATAAGGTTGTCTTGGGCATTGGCGTAGCTAGATATTTTGTCGCCCGGGGAGAGTGACTCTCATTTCCGATAAATATGCCCCAAAATATCTTAACAAAGCAATGAATTTTGTTTTTTTAAAGGCTAATTGCCGCCCCCGAGTTGTGGTGCCCGAGGCGACTGCCCCCTTGCCCCCCTCCTAGTTACGCTACTGGTCTTGGGCAGACCTGGGCGATCCCAAACACAGGGCCGACTGCGGACGATGTATTGTTATTGTATGTTATTATATTGTCTTAATTAAGGACCTTCGTTTCATTTTTTGTAAATAAAAATTGAAAAAAAATGCGTCTTTTTATATATAATAACTTCTTTAAACCAGTGGCGTGGTCCTGAAAGAAAAAGTGGTAGATCCACGGAGAGGGGGATCAGGGAACCCTCAACCAGTCAGCAGCCCATTAATCTGATAGGGGCAGAAATTATTATTATGTATGGGTTGTTTAGCTAGCATTGCAAGACCCCTCATTCCACGATGCCTCTCTGGGTCCAACCCTGCCTACAGTATATAGCTTCGGGGTATATAAGCGTGAAATAATAATAATAATTAACTGAATCAGTGGCTGTAGTAAATTAGCTCAATTAGACTACAAAAAAAGACATAACAGTATGGCCTCCCTGATTCACTGGAATATCTGCAGAAAATATGAGACTCCAGTAACCAAGAACTACTGGGAACATGAAGCAAAAAAGTGACAGAAAACGACTAAATAAAAATCCTGTGGGACTTTCGGCTTTAAACAGACAGACATTTAAAACACAATATACCAGACATAACATTGGTGAAGGAAAAATAGGTATTTATCATCGACATTGCAATACCAGGTGACAGCAGAATTAAAGAGAAGGAATTCGAAAAAATCTCCAAATATCGTGACCTTGCAATAGAAATTAATAGACTCTGGAAAAAACAAGTAACAGTCATCCCGATTGTGATAGGTGCACTGGGGGCCATCACACCTAATTTAAAGAACTTCCTAGAAAAACTGGACATTACTGACATAACGACAACAGACCTACAAAAAACTGCCTTACTGGGCACCGCCTATATATTAAGAAGATATATGGACAGTTCTCAGGTTTCTGGGTGAGACTTGAACTAAACCAAGAAGTCCAGATCAAGAGGATAGTGATTATCTCCTTGAAGCTGTGTAACACAACAATGTATAACGGACATAATAATAATAATAATATAATACAAGCGCATGAGCCCAAGCCGAACTAAACCAGGAATGACCTCTGAAGTGAGCTAATAAAATAAAGAAAACAATTGAAAAAATAGCCAAAAGTCCTCCTTTTCGCCCTTGTCGCCTTCATTGTGTCAAACAGCATTGTGGTTTTTTATATTTTCAGAACACAGTTTGTGATACGTGTTCCAAGCTGTAATTTCCTTTAAATTCCCACGATTCTTAGTTGATTTATTCAAAATTTTAGGGTCATTGCTCTAAAAAATTTTTTTTCTTAATAAAATTGTCGAATCCACATATTTTTTATTTACAACTTGAACAGAATTTCGTTTGTAAAATGTATGATTTCCTAAAATTTTGTCCTAGTGCCGCTAGGTCTCCAAAAGAAGTACCCTAGCGCCGCTAGACTACGCTAGGCTTCGACTACACCCCTGCTTTAAACTATGTATAGATGTAAAAGTAAATACTGCACATAACACATTTTTAATGAAATAACATTAAATTAACAAGGGCAGCGATATTGTTTTTTCCCTAGGCGGTGAACCACCTAGGAACGAGCTTCCTAGAGAAGGTAAAAATTGTGTACGGTAGCATCTCGTTAATTCGGCTATTCGTTTCATAGAGGTGCGCCGGATTATTGAGGGTATATAAAAACACAATTTTTTATTAAACCCCTCATTTGTGACGTCACGTGGAAGCATAATACCGCCTCTTTTTCGCTGGAGTTGAATTAGTGAAAGCTAGATTAGTACTTTATATATATGTGCTGTTTATTTTTTTCACGAAAACATTGCAATTAGACGGGCCACTGACTTTAGGAGCCCTTCTTTACTTTTCGATCTGGGGCCCATAAAAACCTTAATCAAGCACTGACTCGCGCCCTTTAAGAGAACCCTCACTACAGCCCTCTGGGCGCCCATGATCGCGTACCACCGCACCGTTCGTAAACAGCAAGCACTCATCCAGAGGGAATCTCTCTGTATAAAATCCCTTTTTTTCGTCTCGGAAAAAAACCCTCTTCCCTTTATTTCTTGCAGCTGCTCTGCCATGTGTTTGTATCACGATTAATCTCAGTGTTTCCGCATGATCTAGTCTCCTTTGCCGACAAATGTAACACATATCCAAAAGCGCTGGTTGCAGAATGAAATCGTTTTTTCTTCTTGTTATTCTTTTTTTTTTTCGGTCATATATATTATCCCTGTTCATCGTCCATGCAGCGATGCATCTTCCGCTCATTGTCTCGTGTATTTTTGTTTCCGCCACATTCAGACTGAGTAAAATGACGTCATTATTAATCAGTCTGGAACACTGGAAGGGTGTATTCAGCTTTCAGAGGGGTGGAAAGTGGTAGAGTAGCCCGTTTTGCCAATTCTGTCCTTACTATTATTTTGTTTTATGTGCCCCTTTTCACCTTTAAAAGATTACGTTCTCGGACGTACCATCCATTTTGAAAGCGTATACGTGTCTTGCCTCACCTTTCTTTTCTTCCCTTTTCTTTCTCTTTTTCCTGCAGTTAGTTTTTAAGAAAAATAGCAGTGAGACAGCATTGGCAACGCCGTAAATATCACGATTTAGTTTGCGATTTTGAGTTAGCGTTTAGAAGAGCAAGGGAAGGTAGAAAATTGCGTTTGTCGAAACTTAAAATCATGTCATCAGACCGTCAATTATCAAAATTAATAAGAACCAGTGGCGCACCCACGTAGGGGGCCCGAGCCCCTCCCTTGTGCTAACAAAACGAAAAATTATTACGCCAACAGACACTGGTAAATTATTTTATTAAAAATGTAAGATAAAATTAGTGATGTTCCCAACATTTCCTTGAACTCTGGTGACATCGATGAGACTACTGTTAAGGCAAGCAATATCAGCAGAAGCCTGGGACTGTCTTCAAACGCTTTTCAGGAGGTAAAGGTAGACCAAAACACAATATCAAACACAGTTGAAATAGAAATTCTGACTGCAGATATTTCTAATTATGTCAAGAAATCTAACCTCACTGATGGAGATAAGACAAGAGTGCTGGCCATTGTAAAATTGTGTAAACATAATCTACTACTTCTAATTATTTAAGTATCTTGCATTGTAGAATTATTAGTAATTCAATAATGATAAAAGTACACAAAAAGACAACCGTAATTGATATGGCGTCTGGCCCTTTATTTCCACCAAAAATTCCTTGCACCACTGGGCTCCCCCATGGGGAATATTCTGGATGCGCTACTGATAAGAACTGAGCCCCCACACACACTTTTAATAATCGAAAGTTCATATTATCGAACAATCCTGTTAAATATCAAGCAATCACAGCCACGCGTGTGTAAGCGGCGTCTTTCAGCACACTTGGATTTCAACGCCCCCCATAAAACGAAATTAGCGAACTGAAATTAATTTCAAGGATTTTTTTATTTCTTCTATACACAAATGCAATATATATACCTCGCACCCTAAATTCGAACCTGCATACTACTCATGTAGTTGTAGTATGGCAAGACATGGCGGCTAATTCATTGTTTTCTGTTCACTTTTTATTGCTTTCCTCTATTTTAAGCTGTCCAATTTTTGCAGCAGAGATTTACTTCAGGAATTGTATACAAATTTATTATCAGTTATCGTCTCAATGGATTTAATTATTCATGCATTTAATAATTGATTTGAATGCATGATATGAATGATTACTATTTGTCGTCTTAAAATGGCGTCTCTCTTGCTCAGACGCCTTCGTGTGGGGCACAGCCGCACGCGGCAGTCCTGCAAGCGGTAGCGCAGCTCGTGAGTTGGAAATGTGGGAGTAGAGCCGCTCACGCATTACGTAAGCACCTATGGGGGAGATGGGTGTTGAAAATTGCTTATTTTTGCTGACAATGAGGAGGGTCTGAACCATGCTTACGTAAGACACAAAAAATAATAAAATTAACACATGCAAAGTGGCAACCACCCTAACAAAACTGTAATACTCGAATGCATAATACACTGCGTGTAGAAGATATGAAATACACTTAACCGCAGTTAAATATTTAATTATTTAAACTAGTGGTTCTCAACCTTTTTACGCTCGGGTATGATATTTTTAAATTATCATAAATGTATTTTATCAGATCCACTTCTTATATATTCACAGACACAACGTTTGCTTACAACGTAAGAAATATTAACAATAAAAATGTAACAAAATACTTTATTATGCCACCAAAATAGCAATTAACAGCTTATTATTGCTTTCTTAGATGCAGCAATTTGCTGTGATTACCCTCTATTTATAAATATGTTATTTATTGTAAATAAGCGGTTATTTATAAATAATTATAATTAATGTTATAACAAACTTACAAAAATAAATATTCAGTCAATATTACAATAAAAATGTAAATAAGTATTATAATTTGCATCACACATTGCATTCATATTCTAAAACAAACAAACAATTGGAACACCGAAATCGTACGTAAGCATGGAAAGGGATCAAGCATTTGCTTATTTTTTCTTACAGGGGGAGGGGTATATAAAATGGTCAGAAATGTGTTTACGTAATACTTGAACGGCCCCAATGCTAAAAATATTTTCAAATTTTAAACCACATAACACATATTTAACGTAACATACGAAAATATGAAAAAATTTTATACAATAGTAAATAAATAGGAGGGGCTCAAGCCTCCCCCCATGAATTTTGATTTGCCGTGCTACTGAATGAAACCTCGGTTATCCGAAATTCGCTTAATCGAAGTGACCGCTTACGCTATTTATTTTAAATTATTATTATTGTGTTAAATGGACACTCGTTTAATGTTTTTTGAAAAAACGTTATTTGGTTTCCAATTCACTCCGGCCTTAATAAAGAGATCGATACAAATGGTAGAAAATATCGATTATAAACAACGATTTATATATATATCGATTATAAACAACAATTTGTATATATCGATTATAAGCAACAATTGTATATATATATCGATTATAAACAACAATTATGTATATATCGATTATAAGCAACAATTTGTATATATCGATTATAAACAACGATGTGTATATATCGATTATAAACAACGATGTGTATATATCGATTATAAACAACGATGTGTATATATCGATTATAAACAAAAATTTGTATATGTCGAATATGTACAAAGATATCGAGCTGTTTCCAGAGCATTTGGGATCTTAATTAATATATACATATACTTTATGACGCTCTTTATAATGAACTTGCCAATTTAGTAACATGCAATTAAATTAAATAAATGATTTCTTTGTAACTTTAAAACTTGAAATTTGATTATACGAAATCAGGTTCGCTCTCCCCTTTATTTCAGATAATCCGGGTTCTACTGTACTAGTTAAATGTTTTTGTTTAACAATGCCCAATTAAACTGAAGTTTATTCTGGGGAGAAAACAACACATTTCTGACTTAAAAACGGATGGAAAATCAATGGAGACAATAACATGTGCATTACCAATTTAGCATTCCAATATCGACTAGCTCTGAATTGTTTGCAGTTCTACGCAGAGCTATACAATCGTCGTTGCAGCAACACGTTGACGGCGCCTGACAGGCATCATTCCGAGCTTGCGCAACGAACTATCGTGTTCTAAAAAAAAAAAGTCGCAGCGAAACTCGGTTTCCAGGACTTTCGGATATTAAGCAATTTTTCTACTAGGATTGCGGCCGCAAGGATTTACGTATGAATAAATAAAATTATAGTTTTTGAAATAAATTACTGGGAGTTCTGTAGCTTTTATAGACCAGTCGATTGTAATGCCAAGTGAAGTAAGAGAAAGTCAATAAAAACAAAAATTGTTTCTTTTTGGTTTTACGGCTCAAAGACTACAGTGGTCATGCTGCGCCGGGACCTACTGTTTTCCGAGGAATCCGAACCTCTTAAGGCCTAGGGAACCAAACCCCGGACTACAGTGAGCAGTGCGATCTTTATGAGATCTCTGAGTAAGCGTTCTTTTTGCACTGCTGGGAGTCGAACCCGGATTAGCGGCGCACTAGGAGAACGCGTTACCACACTGCGCCACCGCAGGGCAAAATCAATTGTAATTTAAGACAAAAGTATACATAATTAATTCTACATAAAATTATACATAATGAATTTAACATAAAATTATAGGCTACATAATGAATTTGATACAAAATTATAAATAATTCATTTAACAAAATTATACATAATTAATTTGACACAAAATTATATATACTGCAGACTCCCCCTCCCCTCCTCCCCCCGTTTCAATCGGCTGTTGCTTTAACTGGCCCTTTCCATTGCAAGTGGGATCGGTTGAAGCACCCGAATTTTTTCGCATATTTTATAACATTGCTACAATATTTTGTTACTGCATGTCTTTTGTTATCAAATTATAATTACAGAACTTTTATATATTAAAAATTTCTGTATATTAAAATTTTTGTGAAACTTCGTGGTCATTAAAAAAAAAAAGGCACAGAAAAAAATTCTACAAATTGAATTATTTTAAGAAAAATCGGGATTTTTTACTCATTAAATATACTAAAACACCATGGCGTCAATTCGAGGAAATCGTTTTTGGTCCCACTGTATATCGTTTTCAAGTTAATTGATTTTTAAGTAATTTTTATCCTAATACCCCAATTTTTCTATTCAGCTTTTTCTATGAACAGCTCAATTTCTGGATTAATAGGCTAGGATCTTGGTCCCGTCATGGCCTTTTACAAGAGAGTTAACTGTCATTAATTTAAAATTGTGCGTAATTAATTTTGATTGATTATAATTCAATGAAATAACATTACAATCCGTATCGTTGTCATGACAATGATAATCGTCTGCTGGCTACCATAAGTACCGGATTGGGATTTTTATGAGTCCCTAAACTGGAAGAATAGAATGGGCCCCCTAACGAATATGGCCCTCGCGATGTTCTGTCAATAAATCATAAATTTTCCTTTGAAGTCCATCATCTTCAATATTTAGGTTTCTCAATAACGTAAATTTCTCGGACATTTGTGAATAAACAATATTTAAACAACGCTTAAGTTTAAATAACACTAAGCTCCTTCATGGTCCCGACGGGGTACAGAGCTGGGAAAAGGTTTTTATTGGTTTTGGGCTGGACCAATAGAACGGACTCATAAAGTATGTGGCCCTCACGACATTTTGTCAATAAATCGTAAGTTATTATTCTTTGAAGTTTATTATATTCAATATCCAGGTATATCAATAAAGAAGCGTTCAAGTATTACGTAAGCACCTTGTGGGGAGGGGTTGCCGTTGGTCTTATTTTCCTATGTTAGCCAATGTTAATTTTTGCTTTCTGAGGTGGGGGTGAAATGGCCAAAATATTGCTTACGTAATACTCGAACGCTCCCCAATGGGAATTTCTTGGAAGTTTGTAAATAAACAGGTGTAAAATGATGTTTAAACTTAAATAGCACAGGGTCCTTTTAAGGCCTTTGCGGGTCCCTAGGCCCAGCCCTACTTGGCCTATACGTACATTCGGCACTCTAGTCTACTTGGCTTATAAGTTAATTTGGCACTACTGGTCTTGGTGATTAAAATTCTGCTCTGCCTCGCTTCCAAACGTCGGTATTCTCAATGCACCTGCCCAAGATTTAAGAAACGGGGGAATGGTTGATAATAAAAGTGGGGTGAGGGGCATGGCAGAAACAATATGTCCTCTCATGAAGAATGTCATTTTGCAATTAATAATATCATTAAAATGGCAGGTTTAACACCCCATCAGCAGCCTCATTCTTGTTCTCAATTTAGTTTTGTATCATGAGTGAGAGCGAAATTAAAATAAAGAGGTTTTTTTTTAAAGTTTATTAATTGACATTGTCCTTTTAATCAATGAATCATGAAAGCAGTTCATCCTGTTTCTTTGTCAGACGAATCTTGAGAAAATTAGAAATTTCTTGCAACAGGAAAGGTTGGCAAACGATGCGACAAACGATATATAAAAAAAAGTCAACATCCCACCTACACACTTTTACCCCTACATGCTTATAATTTATTTTTACTTATTTCTTTAAAAAAAAACGCGAGGGTTGAGATTATGTAGAATGACGTGACCTCGATTGCAAAAATAGACCTGACGTCATCCAAACACACATACACACATTAACCTAAATTTTATTTCAGCAGTATATCCGTTGAACCGTATATAATTAAAGTCATTGTGATTTTGTCATTTCTTTAAGTTGTTTTCCAAGATTTTTTTCCAGAAAACCGTGGTAATCAATTTGTTTTTTGAACTTAAAATATTTTAAACAATATTTTGAGGTTTCTATATTATAATTTTGAGAAGATTAATATTCAAATTTTATAAGTTCTTTTCCCTTTCTCTGAACTGCGTGGGCACTATATGTCAAAAGAAGATTCCAGCCCCCCTCTCTCTCCCACAAGTTCCGTCTTAATGGGTGGACAAACGGAACCTGTGTCTAGGGGTCCAAAAATGGCTAAATTTATTGTTTTTATATTATATTTTTCTTACTGAAAAAATCTGAAATTTGTATTTAAAAAGGTGGGAGGAGGGCAAGGCCGTAACGAGGATTGAATTTCTGGGGGAGGAGGGTCAAAATTTTACAGCATGTGTTGATACATTCACAGTATGCAAAGCAAGTCCCATTAAAATTTGGTTTCGGTGGGGGATCGGTCCCTCCGGATACGGGCATGGGAGGCAAAAATGATCGTGCCCAGAGTCCTTAAACGGGGCCCTGAGCATTGTCATTTTCATTTTAGTAGAAAAGTCAAGGCCGTAATCCTTAGGCGTAGATGCTCCGTCTTATGTAATCGCGGAGTCATAGGACAGATTACCCACGCAACTGCAAATACGGCAACAGCAACGTCTGGGACAGAAAGACAGCGAATTTAGTTCTTTTTCTTGTACAAAAACATCAAATGAAGATGCTTTTTCGTTAAATTACTTTAACGAATCTTTTATTGATGCTGTTGACCAGGGGTCTTCGACCTTTTCCAGTCCAAGGGTCAATTTTGCTTATTCTTGTTGTTTTTTGCAGGCCGCACTCAGGGCCCTACTTACGGTGTTAGCGGCCCTGGGCGAAGCAGATTTTAGCGGTCCTCAAAAATGTTTTAACATAACACAACGATGAAAAGATTTACCGGAAAAGATTTACCATTAAGTCCTTGATAAAGTATAAGTCATTTACTGGTCTAAACACTTTAGGTACAAATTAAGAACAGATAATGAAGTTAAATTGAAAATAGAGGACAAAAATTAATTAATTGAAATACGAATCACTATAATTATTATTACTAGAATTATTATAATTAGAACGAATCAATAAAAAGCTATCTCAACAAACGAAGCCACTTTTTTTTTTTTATATACTGTTAGAACTTAAAAAGTAATTTTTCTAGTTTTTTGTGCTGCCACGAGTCTCTGCAGTGGCCGTATGGCCACCACAATAAACATGATAATGTACATAGGCTCCTGATGATAACACATTTGACTAATAACACGTGTATTTATTCTGACCACCATTTAGAAGTTGCATTATGGGAAGTATGACGTCACACACACAAAAGGTGAGTTGACCAAATACTCTGTCGAAAGTATATGGGGCCGCTAAAAACTTCTGGGTATATGCACTACAGTTTTAATTTCTGGGTATTTGCACTACAATTTTTGACGGCTCTAAATTTAACGGCCCTGGGCGGCCGCCCGACCAGCTCGCACCCCCTAAGTACGGCCCTGGCCGCACTACTGTACAGGCAATATTGGGACTGAACAAAAACCGATCCAACGGGGAGGATGATACGCTTTTGTTGTCGGTTTTTTTTGTTTTGTTTTTTTAGATTTTTATATTGATTTACCCCCACCCACCTCCGAAAATATTTCTTGGATCCGCCACTGGAACTGAATATACATATATTACAACATAAAATACGTATGGAAGCAAAAAAAAAAAATTTACAATACTTTTAGTTGTTAATATATAAAGCGAAATCAAACCTTTTAGTGAGATTTATAGCACTGTTTATTTTTAACAAGCCTGTCATATCTTATTTTTGAGAGTGTTTTTACGGTGGACGTCGGTTATTCTGGTCCTAAATTTTGATTTTACGAAGTTCATTTTTGAAAAAAGCTTTTCGCAGACGTAAGTGCTCCCGAACAGTGATATCGTTTACAGAGCATGCAGTCGGATGGTTGGGAAGATGTTCTTATCGATTTATTTAGAATAAAATTCAGTGAGTCGTAAGCTGAATTTTATTTTAAAATCACTGTTACACTGCAAATCAATAAAACTACCTTTAATATCGATATAAGTAAGAAAATTAAAGTCACTAACGCACCCTCGTAGGGGGACGAGGGTGCCCGGGTCCCTCATTGGGCAAACAAAGTGAAAAATTATTACGCCAGCAGACACCGAAATTATTTTTTTAAAAGTAGTGAAGTTTAAATTAGTGACGATCCCAACGACATTTCCTTAAACTCTTGTGACATCGATGAGATTGCTATTGAGGCAAACAGTAGTGACTAGGGGCTGTCTTCAAACGCTTTCCAATATGTAAAGGTAGACAAAACTGTTGGAATGGAAATCCTGATTGCAGATATTTCTAATTATGCCAAGAAATCTAACCTCACTGATGAAGATAGGATAACAGTGCTAAAAAGTCTTTGGTAACCATATGCAAATTGCAGTTTTCTCACGACAGTCACAATAGTGCTGTATAAAGTCAAGGAAAATCTCACCACAGTTGGAAGTTCTGCTCATCTAAACTGAGTAAGTATAACTATCTAGCTTACTCGAAGACAGTGCCTATAGCAAATTTTGTGTGTTCTCTTTTCTCCCCATGAAGTCTATTTAAGATCTACACAAGCCACAAGTCAACTTGTTTCGAAAGAAATTAATAATTTGAAGAAGGCCTTGGAGAAGTTCAGCCAACATCGAACTTTTCTCTATCATAAGAATTCAGTTCACAAAGCCGATGAGTTTTTAAAGGTCGCAAAAGGAAAAAAGGCTTCCGTAGATCAAGTAGTGGACAGAGGGCAAGCAAAAGCAAGTTTTGCACAATAGGCTTATTTTTCATATTACTAAAACGGCAATATTTTGTGGGAGACAAGGGTTGGCCATTGTAAAATTGTATAAACAAATTCTACTGCTATTTTTAATTATTTACGTATCTTGCACTGTACAATTACTAGTAATTTAATAATGATAAATTAATAAAAAAAAATTGTAATTGATATGGAACCTGGCCACTTTATCCACCAAAAATTCCTTGTATCAATGGGCCCCCTCTCCTTGGGAATTTCCTAGGTGCGCCCCTGATTAAAGTAAAAAAGATTGAGGGAAAACCGCGTGTTATTTTAGTTCTCCAGCATTTTAAGATATTTACTACTAAATGTGAAAATGTGGACAGAATAAAATAAAATACCTAGACTTCAGATTCACAAGAACTGTATTTTTATGTGAAACAATTTGCAATTTTTCATGAGCCAGCGGGCCGCATGAGGCCCATGGGTTAAAGACTCCTGACTTGGAGGACCAAAGTGAGACAAAATCAGAAGAAATCCCCAATTTCTTCCAAAATTGAAGCACACACCCGTCTAATTACTAAAATATTTGAATTTTGTTGGAATGAGCCCCAAAGATATTTGGGTCCCAAATAACTGTTTAGATTCGTCTGATGAACGAGTTGACCACGAAAGCACGTCATATAAGAAACAACGTCATTGTAAATTGTGTCTATCCGTGTAGATTGTGTTTATGTAGATAATTGTGTAGATTGTGTCTATCCGTGTAGATTGTGTTTATGTAGATAATTGTGTAGATTGTGTCTATCCGTGTAGATTGTGTTTATGTAGATAATTGTGTAGATTGGTCTATCCGTGTAGATTGTGTTTATGTAGATAATTGTGTAGATTGTGTCTATCCGTGTAGATTGTGTTTATGTAGATAATTGTGTAGATTGTGTCTATCCGGGCATTTTCAGAATCAACAGGTCTAAACGTTGAGTTTCCAATGAGCGACACTATATAGCCAAAGTATCTTTTGTTTGTTTGGATTTTTTATGGCGCAAGAGCATCTGGGCTATACTGCGCCAGAATGTACCTTTTACAATAGCCTTATAAAGGTAGTTTAACATATCTCATTTTACTTTCTTGTGGGGGATTAAAAGCTTTTTATTATGCCCCTCTCTCTTTCTAGGAATATACACAACTGTAAAATAATACCGCTAAACAGAAAAAAATACTAAGAATACCGTTGATTACCGCTAAATAGAAAGAATACTAAAAACAATTACGATTGCTGCAAAGCAGAAATAACACTGCAAAACAAGATTACTGTGGAACATAATATTGTAAAACAGAAATAATACCGAAAAGTGGAAAAGATGTAGTAAGACCCATTTATAACGAGCTCGCATTTAACGAGTTCTCTGATTTTATGAAAAAATTGTGGATTTTGATATAGTAATTATTATATGCAATTTAATCCTTCTTAGCGAACAAAAATTTTTGAGGACGCCGGATTTAGTGAGTAAAAAACAATGAGACTTTTTTAAAGAAAATCTAAAAAATGAACAAACAACAGCAAACACCAACCAACCAACCAACCAGGGCCTGATCACCGCAAAGGCGTCCAAAGCCCGGGCTTTAGGACTAGACTTTAGTGGGAGTGGGAACTGCACGGTGAACAATCCTTCTGGAAATGACGTCAAATGCTTTAAAATGGAAAGAATACTTTAGTATGAAAAAGGATACTAAAAACAGAAGGAACACCGGAAAACCGAAGAATATTGTAAGATAGAAGTATCTTATTTAAAGTAAAAGAGACTATCAATACCATAGATTTAATATACCAAGTCACTATTGTACCATCAGTTGGAAAACAAATTCTGCGTACTATTAAAAGCAGTGGTGTGAATATTCTAGGGGCCCGCTAGTATAACCCCATTCCTAATGCTCCATACATGATATTTGCTTGCGATTTTCGTTTTTCTAGGAGGATGTTAAATATCTGTTTTCATTATATTTCGAACAAAATTGTGGAATAAAAGGAAACAACATGTTCCATAAACTTTGAATATCTCCCTACGTTGCGATATTTCCATATGTACAAGTCAAATTTGAAAACAGAGATTGAGTTTTCGCTCACTACAACGGAAATTGCAAATTGCTGTGATTAAAAATGGCGAATCCGTGATCTGACTTCGGTATTTTTTGAATGTATTACGCATTGTCCTTAGAAAGTAAAACAACCATGTTTCAATCTCATTAAAAATTGCAGTAGGCTATCGAGAGGTTCGGTGGTTTTGAAGGAGAACGACTTGAGTAAAATAACAAATTTATGTACAGACTTGAAGTATCATTTTAAAACCATTTGCATTTTTTTTATGTAATTCTGTCACATTCATTATGTTTTAATTGGCGGTTAGATGGTAGGACAAGGGACAACACGCCAACTAAACCATGCTAGCCTTGAAGTTAGAATGCTCCACCAAAAATATGGCGTGAATTGAAGTCAACGTAAAATTATAAATATTTTTCCTACATGAGCTACTAGTGGGATTTAAGAACGGCTCAAGGACGCTAATTGAGGTTTCTTACACTGAAAAAAAGGTAATATATGGGGAATCGATCCAGTATTATTTATTATAAATTCCCTTTTAACCGGTCATGGAGGGGCCAGGCTCTTGGCCGGTTAATTCCACAATTGAGCGGTTTGTTAAAATAAGAGTGACAAAATTGAGGCCTTATAACGAGCATCACTAAAAGTGTTATGTCACTAATGAACGATACTATTAAAAAAAATAAAAAAAAATCAGCAAGCTTTTTCGGTTAACTCGGATTCCGTTTAAGCGAAGCTTAGATAATCGGCGTGCTACTGTATTTTCAAATTTGGGACTTCCACATTAATGCGAAAGGCTATGTTAGAATTAACTCGGCATGAATTACTTTTGGGTCATCGGTTTTTGTACTAAAAATGGAGGTAAAGTGCGTCATGGTTATTTTCTATTCAAACTTTTACGAGTTAAAGACCTCTAGTTTAAGTCAAAGGCTTGTAGTTTGAATCAAAGACGTAGTTTGCTAAGGACTTGTGGTTTGAGTAAAAGGCGTAGTTTGTGTTAAAGACATACTTTGAGTAGAAAACGCAGGTGCTCAGAAACACATCGCACCGACGCCATGCCGGCTTATTCAGAGCAGTCTAAGTGAAGTTAGATTGCCAATGAATGGACAATTGTAATAAGTTAAGCTTGAGATAGTTGACCGGCTTACTCAAGATGGGATTGAAAGGTTAGTGGGACATACTAACCATGACTCATTTCCAATTGTTGGAAGAAATGCTCTAAGTGTTTAATATATTAAGTTATTATTAAGTATTTACATTTGATATAAATTTGCATCTGCCGCATAAGAACAGGTTCGTGAATGGGATTCATTTAACTGAAGATGCCTTAAAGCTAAAAGTATTTCGTGCTTTAGATTTCTTCGTTTGTAACTTTATCCATTTTCGCTGATGTACGAAGAAGGAGGGGATTGATGGGGAAGTAGTAACCCCCATTTGCAATGAAATTCGCATTGTTTGTCCGCCATCCGTAAAAAACTCAGCTTGGATCAACTTTATCACCTTTTTTTCTGCGTTCCGTACTTGGTATAATCTAATAACGTTGCCTCTTCTAGGCAGCAATTTTGTCACGAGACCCAAATGCCAATCCAGGTACTTCGAATTATCGCTTTCAATTAGTACACCGTCTCCAACCTGAACTT
>QLNU02014176.1:96435800-96467935 GCA_006491805.2 Dysdera silvatica
TCTTCGACCTTTTCCAGTCCAAGGGCAAATTTTGCTTATTCTTGTTGTTTTTTGCAGGCCGCACTCAGGGCCGTACTTACGGTGTTAGCGGCCCTGGGCAAAGCAGATTTTAGCGGCCCTTAAAAATATTTTGACATAACACAACGATAAAAAGATTTACACGGGTTTAGCATTAAATCCTTCATAAAGCGTAAGTCTTTTACTGGTCTAAGCGACGTAGGTAAAAATAAAGAGCAGATAATGAAGTTAAATTGAAAATAGGGGATAAAAATTAAATAAAATACGAATCATTGTAATTTATTATTACTCTAATTATTATAATTATAACGAATTAATAAAAAGCTATCTCAACGAACAAAGCTGCTTGTTTTATAATATTAGAACTTACAAAGTAATTTTTCTATTTTTCTTGTGCTGCCAGGAGTATATGCAGTGGCCATAGGGCCACCATAATAAACATGATAACGTACATAAGCT
The DNA here is from genome assembly GCA_006491805.2 of Dysdera silvatica. Classification (NCBI taxonomy): domain Eukaryota; kingdom Metazoa; phylum Arthropoda; class Arachnida; order Araneae; family Dysderidae; genus Dysdera; species Dysdera silvatica. The sequence goes on from QLNU02014176.1 coordinate 96,436,278, forward strand.
ACTGATGCTAATGCATTTGACTAATAACGTGTGTATTTATTTTGACCACCATTTAGAAGCTGCATTATGAGAAGTATGACGTCACACGCAAAAGGTCAATTGACCAAATACTCTGTTAAAAGTACATGGGGCCGCTAAAAACTTCTGGGTATATGCACTACAGTTTTAATTTCTGGGTATTTGCACTACAATTTTTGACGGCTCTAAATTTAACGGCCCTGGGCGGCCGCCCGACCAGCTCGCACCCCCTAAGTACGGCCCTGGCCGCACTACTGTACAGGCAATATTGGGACTGAACAAAAACCGATCCAACGGGGAGGATGATACGCTTTTGTTGTCGGTTTTTTTTGTTTTGTTTTTTTAGATTTTTATATTGATTTACCCCCACCCACCTCCGAAAATATTTCTTGGATCCGCCACTGGAACTGAATATACATATATAACAGCATAAAATACGTATGGAAGCAAAAAACGTTTACAATACTTTTGGTTACTAATATATGAAGTGAAATCAAACCTTTTAGTGAGATTATTAGCACTGTTTATTTTTAACAAGCCTTTCAGGTCTTATTTTTGAGAGTGTTTTTACGGTGGACGTCGGTTATTCTGGTCCTAATTTTCGATTTTACGAAGTTCATTTTTGAAAAGAGCTTTTTGCAGACGTAAGTTCTCACGAATAGTGATACCGTTTTCAGAGCATGCAGTCCGATGGTTGGGAAGATGTTCTTATCGATATATTTAGAATAGAATTCAATGAGTCATAAGTTGAATTTTATTTTAAAATCACAGTTGCACTGCAAATGAATGAAGCTACTTTTAATATCCATATATGCAAGAAAATTAAGGTCATTGGTGCATCTTCATAGGGGGCCGAAGGGGCCCAGGCCCCCCATTGAGATAACAAAGTGAAAAATTATTATGCCAACAGACAATGAAATTATTTTTTTAAAAGTAGTGAAGTTTAAATTAGTGACGATCCCAACGACATTTCCTTAAACTCTTGTGACATTGATGAGACTGCTGTTGAGGCAAACAGTAGTGACTAGGGGCTGTCTTCAAACGTTTTCCAAGAGGTAAAAGTAGACAAAACAGTTAGAATGAAAATTCGGACTGCAGATGTTTTTAATTATGCAAGAAATCTAGCCTCACTGATGAAGATAGGGTAACAGTGCTAAAAAGTCTTTGGTAATCATATGAAAATTGCAGTTTTCTCACGACTGTAGCACTAGTGCTGTATAAAATCAAAAAAAATCTCACCACAGTCAGAAGTTCTGTCCATCTGAACTGAGTAAGCATAACTATCTAGCCTAAATGCAGAAAACAGTGCCTATAGAAAATTTTGTGTGTTCTCTTTTCACCCCATGAAGTCGGTTTAAGATCAACACAAGCCACAGGTCAACTTGTTTCAAAAGAATTTAATAATTGGAAGAAGACCTTGGAGAAGTTCAGCCAACATAGAACTTTTCTCTATCATAAGGATTCAGTTCACAAAGCCGACGAGTTTTTTAAAGTCAGAAAAAAAAAAAAGGCGTCTGTAAATCAAGTAATGGACAGAGGGCAAGCAAAAGCAAGTTTTGCACAATAGGATTACTTTTAAATCTATTACTAAAACAGTGATCTTTTGTGGAAAACAAAAGCTGGCCATTGTAAAATTGTACAAAAAAATCTACTACTATTTTTAATTATTTAAGTATATTGCACTGTAGAATTAGTAGTAATTTAATAATGATAAATGAACATAAAAAACAACCGTAATTTATATGGCCCCTGGATATATTTTCCACTAAAAATTCTTTGCATCACTGGGCCCCCTCCCGTTGGGAATATCCTGGGTGCGCCACTGATTAAAGTAAAAAACGATTGAGGGAAGACCGCGAGTTATTTTAGTTCTCTAGCATTTTAAAATATTTATTACTAAATGTGAACAGAATAAAATAAAATACATAGACTTAAGATTCGCAAGGGGTGTATTTTTATGTGAAACAATTTGTAATTTTTCATGAGCCGGCTGGCCGCGGGTTGAAGACCCCTGCTCTTGACATTTTACATATTTCCCGAATAAGTTGTCTCCTTCTCCCCTCTTCCCAATAAGTCTCCTTATTTATAACCAGCTCCTTGTGCGCATTTTAAGAAAATTTGAATAAAAACAAAATTTTCTTTCATGACGAATTTTATTTTGCAAAAACTAATATTTTTATAATGGGGAATTGACCCACAACTCCTTCCTTTCTTTCACAGACTTTTTTCCCTTCTAGAAATTAAAAATTTACAAAAGGGAGGGTATTTTTTTTTTTTTTAAACTTTCCAAAAGAAGTGTATTTTCTTAAACTTAGGTGATTGTTCAGAGTTTAAAAGATATTTATTATTTTTATATGTAAGAGATACTAACGTGTACAAAAACTGAGAAAAAAAAACCAAAAAAACATAAAACTACCATAGTTAAATTCTTAATTGATGGGTGGTTACATTAGCACATGTTTGAGAAATTAAATTATGCTTGTTAATGTAGTGAAATACCTGAAGTTAACTATTCGTTTTCTAACTAATAATTAACTTTATATGATCAACTTTAGTGGACATTACAGTAGGTAAAGGTAAATGTTTATAAAATAATAATTAACTTTTTCAAATAACATGAAATATTAAAAAGTTAATATTTTAATAAAATTAATGATATGTTCTATTCAATATTAAATTATCCTCATCGTATTTAAGCGTGTGCGCAACATTTCAAAATGGTGGTGGTAGGCATAGGCGTACGCTTAAAGTTCAAAAGGAGGGGCTTGTGGGGTTCAATGTGGAGGGGGGGAGGGGTTACAGAGATGTAACTCGATGTCCTCCTATGCTAAATATGCAAAATCTCATTGCAATGTGGAGATTCAACCCCTATCAACACCTCTCTGCGTACGCCAGTGGCCGTAGGGTAATGTTTAAACAAAACGTTCTTTCACATCGAATTTTATTTTTTAGCTAATACCCAATTTAAAAAGCAGGGTTAACCCATCCCATATATATATGGCTTTGATCATATTCATTTGAAGGTGACTTGAAAATAAGTTTTTAATAGCCTCCCCTTCTTTTTATTTTTAGCATGCGCTAGTTCGAAGCTCAAAGGGGTGGGTTCATAGAGAAGGAGGGGGGGATTAATACGTTTGACACCACCCCGAAATATTCCTAAATAAATATCAATTCTTTTAATGAAACTAAATAAACATAGAATATCATTTATTAGAAAATAATTTCCATTGAACTATATGTCCAACTATAATCGAACTATTGTAATAGAAACATATATGGACGGTTGTCAGCTTTCCCTTTGCAGTGGCGGACTAAGTTAACTCAGGCTTAGGGCGGTTAAGCGTGATTTCTGAACTACAATACGTTCAACGTAATCAAAATTTCTGGAATTCAATTCGTTTGGGAAATTAAAGGCAGTAGTTGTAACCATTTTGGAAAATGAGAGCGTGAGGGACAAGTGAAGCATTTTCCTTTTCCTGAACGATCCTCATGACCAAAAGTGTTATATCCAATTTCGCACTCAACTAATATAAGGCAAAAGTAAACATTTGCCTCCTCCTAAAAAGCTTCCAGAAGGGCTGGGCTTACGGTGTTAGCGGCCCTGGAAAACGCTTTGACAAAACAAAATTGATTTCCTGATACTTGCAATACATTTTTGGCGGCCCTGGGTGGCCGCCCCTCCCCAATGGGCCGAGTCCCTCACAGCATAGGTTATTGCCAGCGCGGGCCCCCGGGCTGCATACCCCTCCTTCTGACCCCTTCTGGGTAAGCTAAATATTGCGCCCGCTAAAAAAAAAAATTAGCACTCTCTTCCACCAGTCCAATATTGAAATTTTGTGCCCCGGTGGCACCCCCCCCCCCCACGCAACGTCACTGGGTAGTTACGCAATCTTTAAAACCATAGGCGCGACTTGGGGGTTAAATATGGCGTAAACTGTGGGTGGGGGGCAAAGGAAAATTGTGTGGAAAAGAATTTTTACCCTTTTCTAAAAAGGGGGGAGCAGCTTTTCCCCGACAGATTATGCCTGTGGTTATAAGCACAGCTACTAATAGCTTTAAAATTGTGTTTTCTTATTCCACTAATTGTAGTGCTATGAAAGTAATATTATTCCCCTTTGTTTCTCTACTGCTTATGAAAGAGACTCTCAAAACACATCTAAAACCCGCTTTCCCCTATTTTTATTCTTGGATTCTTCTAACTTAGCAACCATCAACCAGACATCTCCAGGGCGGTGCCTATTCATTCGCACACAGGGCGACATGATTTATCCTATACTTTATCCTGATATGGGTGTGGTTATATCTTTGTTTTATCCACCCACGCTATTACGCAATGTGTTACCTTCGCTTTTAGAGTTCTCAATCAGAAACATTTCTAAATTACATTTTAATCATACTACATAAACCACTAACAATGGGGAGGAGCTACGAGGTGCACAGCATTGAAATATTGCAGGCGTTTTTATTAAATGTATTAAATACTATTTATATGTTTATGTTTCGAAACCGGTAAGTTTCCCCCTTTTACTACCTTTGGACACAGGTGGCGCTGGATGCATACTACTACTGCTGGTAAAGCGCAAATTCCGCTATATTTGACTCCTTTCTTTTGTTATTTGTAGCAGTACTCGGGCCGGTTGTCATTGAAAATATGCCTAGTTAGGGATTTATGAGAGGATTTGAAGAGAAAGCGGCGTTGGCAATACTTATACCGGTTTGAACTCTTGTCTTGGGTGGTGTACGTAGTGACCAGTCCTTGCAAATTAGAACAAATTTGTCAATTTTTAAGCTAATTTAAAGGAAAAGATGACTTCCAGAGTGTCTAGGAGGACCGTGGGGAAGTCTTCGTCTCGTAGTAATAGTCCTCAGGTCTCAACTACATCTTTCCGTGAAAGGTCCCGGTCTCCTATGAGCCCAACGTGTATGAGTCGGATTCAGGAAAAGCAGGAATTACAGAATTTAAATGACCGATTGGCCTGCTATATTGACACCGTTAGACGATTGGAAAGTGAAAATAGTCGTTTAAATGTGTTGTTAAAAACGACTCACGAGACCTCGACTCGTGAAGTTACGAGTATTAAAAATGTTTATGAAAAAGAACTTTCGGACGTGCGAAAAGCATTGGATGATACTGCGAGAGATAAAGCCAAGTTGCAATTAATTTCGGATAGCTTAAAAAAAGAGGCTGAAGATCTCGCAAGCAAGTAAGGAAAAGTTTTTAAATTTCTTTATAAAAATAATTTCTCTGACAAAATATGGATGACGTGTATTTCTAGTGTTTGTTGCCAAAATTTTAAATGTGGGTTTGTTTCGGTTGGAGTTCGGCGACATTCTTCAGCATTTATTTCGCAAAAATATTTTAACAACAGGTTCTTATTTTTAATGATACTTCAGTACGAAAGGGGTTCTGACATACCATCATCACCGTAGAGTTTTCAAAATTATTGGAAGGGGAGGGCAAGCACATATTTTGTACATTTATACATTACAATATATGTAAAATTGCAATTTATTTTTAAAATTATTAGTTGGGGGGGGGGGTCTCAGGCCCATATAACACTACGCCTATGCATACCATTAAGTGTATATATTATAATTATTGGCCTGACTATCCATGAAGTTTGAGGGGGAGGCTGTAGCTCTCAAGCTAGGGCTGGGTTTATAGAAGTTACTTGTAATTTCGGCTTTACTAAAAGGCATGTTCAACTAAGGGTGGATCCATGGAGTGTGCAGAGTATGTGCTACCCACCCTTAAAACTGTTTTACATTGCTTTTCAAGCTTTATACCCCCCCCCTGAAAATATTTTCCAGATCCAACCTTGGCTAAACTACTCATATCCCCTCCCCCTTAGTTAAGCCATGTTTTATAATGTAAACTGCAGTGATTTAACATGCATTCGTTTTTGTACAGCAGACCTCTGGTGGTGGTGCAGTATGGTAACGTGTTCACCTAGTGCGCCGTTAATCCAGGTTTGACTCCCAACTGTGCAAAGAACACTTACTCAGAGATCTCGTAAAGATTGCACTGCTCACTGTAGTCCAGGGTTTGGTTCCCTAGGCCTTGGATTCCTCAGAAAACTGTAGGTCCAGAGATTTGTATTCCTCGAAAAGCAGTAGGTCCCGGCAAAGCATGACCACTGTAACCCTTCAGCCGTAAAACCACAAAGAAAGAATATTTTCGAACATCAAATTTTTGACTAAAGATATGAAAATGCATTGAAAATAATCATATTTGTATGCAAGTGCGATAAATTTTGGCCAAGAACTATACTGTCCCGCCACAATAAGAAAGCCTAGATGCTTAGTAGGTAAAAAAGGTTTTGAAATTTCCAGCTGAAAGAATTAATTTCCAATAGCAACCAGATTTGTCGAGCCTGATTTATGGGAATACTGAATTAAAATGCAGTATTTAATGTACATGTCAAAATTGCTGTCAAGTGTTTGTCGACGTGACTGCATATTGATCCTCCACTGTTGCCGACTTCCTTCCTGTATGTCATTATGATGGATTAATATTTCATGAGTCAAGAATTGTATTAAAAAGGACTCTTTTCTGTTTTTGAAAGCTTCTGTAATAAACGTTTTTGAAAGCTGTTAAAACAATTTTCCGCCTGCAAATAACTGACAAAGCTTAATATGTGAGTTTCTTTGCAAACCATCTTATTTTTCCATTTTCGCTGTTGCAAGTTTTTGTGGTACAACCGATTGCAGTGTGTTTATTATCTGATGTTTTTTAGTAAGCAGGGGGGGTTATGTAGTACTGTAACATGTGTTAGCATCTAAAATTCAGTGGTACAAGATTCTAAACCTTGAATTATTCATTCAAGTGTTACTGCAAGGCAATAAGTAGGTCAGTAAGGGAGAGTTCAAGTATTACGTAAGCACCTTTGGGGAGGGTTGCTGTTGTGCTTATTTTCCTATGTTAGCCAATGTTAATTTTTGCTTAGGAGGGAGAGGGGTATAAAATGGCCAAAATATTGCTTAAGTTATATTTGAATGCTCCCCAACCCATTTATTGTGACCTGATTTGTGTCGTTCACAAAAGCATTTTCCTGTACTATTTTTTATAAATTATTTATTATTTTATATATTTTAATTACTGAATTTAATATTTTTATATATATAAATTATTTATTGAATATTTTTAACTTTTTTCGGCTGATAATTTTGTAATTTTTGAAAAACAACAAGGAGTATTAACTAATGTAACACTATAAGTGTGAAATAGCATTTTTGTAATCCGAAGTATACTGAAAATTATCTGAATTTTTACTATGCAAATTTGGAAATAGATTTTTAGTAAATAGCAAACATGTTAAGTAGGCTGCTTATGTAATTTGGATGCCGGCTATTTTGGTAAAATGATGTTTGCGGTGAATGCAAATAATTCTATTCTTATTTACATGGGTGTTCACAGGATTTTAAAAAGGGGTGTTTTTAGTGGAGTTTCTTTTTTTAATAACAAAATTTTATTTCGTGGGGAATTTTATTGTATAGTTCATGAAATATTATTCAAACAAAAATGGATTTAACCTTCCAAAACTCCCTTGCACACAATCCTGCTAATTTAAGTAATTTGTCTGTGCTTATGGCCTAATTTGTGATGACTGATAAAATAAATGTTTTTTCACTTTGTTTCCAATTTTGAATTAATAATCTTTCTATATTTTTTAGGCTTGCAAAAAGGGATAAAGATTTGGCTTCAACTGAAAAACAGTTGAAATCTTATGAAATTCATAATCAGGATTTGCAGCGGAGGTTGACTCAAATATTGAGTGAAAACAAGAAACTTGAAAATCAGCTTAAGGTAAGTTTTCTACAATTAGGTTTATGTGCAAAATTTTGATTCATGTTTTAATAGGTAGAATTGTACTTTTTCAATCTGTATATAAATCATATTTCAAGGAAGTCCAATCGGAGCGTGATAAACTGGCCCAGCAGTTGCTCACACTTAAGCGAGACTTGGAAGGTGAAACATTACTTCGAGTGGATATTGAAAATCGTCTTCAGAGCATGAAAGAAGATTTGCAATTCAAGGAATCTTTTCACCAACAGGTAATAAGACAATATTTTTCACTTTATTTTTATGTTAAGTAACCTTTTATAATAAACATTTATTTTATAACCCTGGCCTTTTTTTTTAAGGAAGTGACTGAAATAAGGCATTTGAAGGAGACTGAGGTTTCGGAGCTTGACACGCAGTTGAAAGAAAACTATGATCAACGATTGTCTGACACATTACGTCAACTGCGGGAAGAATATGAGGCCCAGATGCGAGAAAATCGGGATGACATTGAAAGTTTGTATGAAACAAAAGTAAGTATATGAATGAAATTATGTATATATTTGGATTTATGTGAGACAAGTTTTCTTTTGTAATTATATTAATCAACAATTGTTAATTATGAAAGTGGGTTATGATTATAAAATTGTTTTATATTATCCACACTTACATTGTTTTTTTCCCTACTGTGGAACTACCATGTTAAACATTACCTTCCCTAGTACATAGGCTTTGATTTTGCGAGGAGGAGGGCTGGTTGTAAGTTTCAGATGTCATATTAATCTGTTGATCTTGTCTGAGATGACTTGAGCGAATATTGTGATTTTTTAAAAAAAAAAACACCTAAAAGTCTTGTTTTTTCCTTAAAAAATAAAAAGCACTGTTTTATTTATTTGTTGGACTTCGTATCTCGAAAATCGTAAAGAAAGGAGAAAGGAATTTGATTTTGCATGATTTTATACATTTATGGGTGGTAAGTATAGATTATTGCACAGTATCTGGTATGAAAAACATGCATGGATTGAGTACTCGGTTAAGAACGAAGCAATATTTTGTTTTGTTGGCCGCCATTTCTCATTACCAAAAAAAAAACCAGTAAATAAGGGGTACTCAGACTGGAAACGAATCAAGGAAAAAAGGGCCAATTGAAAGGACATGGAAAAAAAGGGCTGATGGAAAAAATGTCCGAGGAAAGAATGGCCGATCACAGAAAAAGGGGGCTTCCACAAATTTCATAATTTTAATTGCAATTGAAATAACTGCAATGTTCACAGCTACCGCCCTCTTAAAACGATTATCACCAGGGACGTATCGAGGGGTGCCTTTATCACAGATGCTACTAAAGTCACATCTACCAAATTTTATAGACAGATAGTACACATGAGTGTCTTTATACATGACAACATATCAGAGGCGTATCGAGAAGTGCCAAAATCTCCCATTATTTATCTCGGCTGCTATTGAAGCCACATTTACTAAATTTCATAGACACAGCACACATGAATTCCTTTAACCTGACAACCAATCAAGGGGTGTCGCAACCCCTTATTATTTATCTCTGCTTGTGTATATTTTTCTACCAAGTTTTACTGATTCGTACAGTTATATTTTCATGATAGCAATATGCAAATCGAGAGGGTTTGATAAGGATGATTTATTTTGATGTACCAACTAATTTCTATAGCTATTTATTAAGAAATTTCATTTAATAATTATGCATTTCCTCAATTAGGAAATTAAAGACCTTTCTCATACTTCTGTTTCCATAATTATTTTTTTTTTTATTAGCTATTATCCAACTCATTTTTTCTGCTTACCATGATTGCCCAAACTGTATGATATACATTTTCATTGTTGAATGTTCTATTTTTATTACTGTAAATCCATGGTTTTAAACTTATATCTTTCTATTTCTATACTGCAAATTCAATTCTTTCATGCTGATGATATCCCAAACCTTATTACAATTCTCCATAATGCACAAATTTACAGGAAATGTTAAAAAAAAAAAAAAAGAATAATATGTATAAGTATTATTAAAAAATCCTTATTTTATGGAATATTTATGCATACACATTAAAAAAAAGACTGTTTTTGAATTTTTTCTCTGTGTTAAGTTGGCAGGTATGTGATGGATATAAAATGACTTTGTATCACAATTATATGGGGTTTTTTTTTTTGTTGTTTTCTATTATAAATAACAGGGATAGTGGAGGTGTACAGGATGTGATCATTACTATTATTCATTTGTGTAAAGATTTGAAAACAACCAAGTAGTTGTTTTAATAAAACACACTTTTATTAAAACACATTTAAACCCGAAAAAATCCACCCAGGTTGTGTTTAAAAAGAAAGTGGGGTATTCAATCCTGGAGTCAGAGCATGTAAAATTGAAACAGTGTTGTTTCTCAAGTCATGGTTGTGCTTTCATGAGTATTTAAACTCTAGATTGCAGATCTGCAAGCAAAGTTTGACCGAGCATCAAACTCATACACCTCATACCGAGATGAAATGCGCTCCTTGAAAACCCAACTAGATTCTCTGATGTCCAAATATACAACTGTGGAAAACCAGGTATATATATATTATTAATGTAGCTATTATAATGCTTTAATATAGTTATTAAATTATTTTAATTATCGTGTAACTGCATGTCTTCCAAGTTCAAACTGAATTAATAAGGGATTCCTTCTGCTATAGTTCAGGTGACCGAACATTCCGCTTTGGGAAATGTACCCCACTGTCCTCAACAGATGCGTAATTGTTCCACTTTCGAGAATAGTCCATCTGACTAACTAAACAATTAATAAGTGTCCAAACTTTTGCACATTTTCAAGAACATTTCATAAACCATCGGCACATTCAGAGAATCACAGAATATATACTCTATCACTCTCAAGAGGAAATGCTGTAATTGTTCAGAATTTTTCTGTAGATAGTCGGGATCAAAAAATAATTTTCAATACCAAGTATGAATTATTAAAACGTATGTGTTAAAATTGACTATTCTAATGCAAAATAAACATCTGAAACTGCCTATTTCACTTTCACACACAATCACAACATACCTTTTCCTTTCACAAATGCTTTCCTACTTTTGGACAGAATATCACGTTAATATATAATAATAATAACATTAGCTATAGTTACAATCGTGGCTTTCATTTAAAGTTATAGTCCAGTCAAATATGGATTTAACCCCAGCAAAAATTTATACCAAACTCAATATTTGTTTACACATTTGTCTCAACGTTATAATTAAGGCACGAAAAGTTCATTTTGAAATTGTTGTGTGTCGAAATGTTAAAATTCAAAGGTCACCAAAACCAGTTTTTCACGAATAACTCGCTTCCTATACATCGATGAAGCCAATGTGAAAGTTATAGAAAACAAGACTACAGGATTGGTTATATGCATTTATTTTTTATTTTTTTCCTCAGGTTGACTCTTTTTGAGATATAGTGTGGAGAAGGGGAAGTGCATATGTTTATGGGGTAACTCTATGTAAACCGTGGAGAAAGACATGAATTGTACTTTATGACACTGATTACATAATAAAATGAGTAATACTGAATTGTAAATAAAAATAAAATCCCCAAAATATTCATTATTTTTAAACATTTACCTATAGATAATAAAATAATATATAGAAATGGCCAGATGCATGGAAGTTTGTCAACGTTTTTGGTTATTTTTTACCATATTAAGATGTTCATTCGAAATCCCTAGTCTTTCGGTATGCGGAAGTCTAGCGCTATTGATACCATATGAACATATTGTATCCATACCTGGGCAGTGGGACCTCGAGTTTTCAATTCGTTCACCTTACCTTGGAATTGTGTCACTAATGGCTCAAAATCAGCTGCAGATTCTTATATCTTTTGATATGAAATTTTCCCAGCCTTCACTTTATCAATAATACCTTTTAAATACCATCTACATTTTCATGCATTTGCAAGTCTTCAAAAATAATCGATAATGCGAGATGGAGTAGTGTGTGGCCTCTGATACTTTTTGCATAAGCGTGACCATCTACTATTTTGTCTATGGAATTCGGAGCGTATATGGTACTTACAAGGGAACCTTACAAAAATTGATTCTGGAATTTTTGAATTATTGGTCTTTATCGACAGGAGTTTTGTGAGTTCAATGGTATCAATCGCTAACTCCTCCCACTCCTAGATTTGTAGATACAGTGTGGTTAAAAAAAAGTAACCCTATTCTAGAGAGATGAGGAAAAGGGATATCGCCACAAAATTTTGTAGGTAGCTTAATTAGGGCATGGGGGAGCGATTTAGTTTTTAAAAAAAATGCAGTCCAAATTTTGCTATTAGGAGTGCGAAATTTGCGCGCCAGGTATGTAAATCTAGATTCACTTACACAAAAATATGTTTCGTATGCAAAATTAAATCTCCCTGTAAAGTGCGGAATACTACACTAACTGGAAACAACAGTCATTTCTTTCAAAATGCCATTTTCCCCCTGGTGGCAAAATTTGAACTAAATTTTAATTGGTTTCCCCATATGCAAATTACACTACCTACAAAATTTTGTGACGATATTTTTTTCCACATCATTATAGAGAGTCTATAGAATAGGGCAGTTAGTTTATAATCACCCTGCATATTAGGTTTAAAATTCCCATGTTAAGTCTATGAGTTAATTTTTATAATTAATTTTGTTAATTAATTGAAAAATAACAAAATTAATGTGACAATTGCTGCCATTTCACATTGGGCAGGAAACATAACGAGGAGGTTGTCAGAAAGTTTCCATTAACCTCTTCAGTTAATCATCAAATGGGATTAAGTTAAGATGAAATAAATTATTTATTTAAACATCAGAATGAAAGTGAAAACTGTAAGCATTTGTCTCATCAACAGATAACAATAAACATTTAAAACAAAAAAGTGACAACAAATAGAACACCTGAAAAAAGCTTGATTATTACACTTCGAACAATTAGAGTAGGTTTTAAATTTACATTCTTATAAATTGCATTTTAATGCAATATTGCTTTTTGGTGTTTTAAACTCTTCAGGGTGAATTGATTCCTAGCCGGACTTGTAAATACTATATCTCCACGTATTCAGGGATAGTTGAGAACGCATTTGGTTGTGAATTTTACTTTATAGTTTAATAGCGTTGTTTTGTATTGATAAAGTGAATGCATCAGAATGGTAACTTAACGCATGATCTGTAATGGCTTTGACAAGTGATTTATAATGATAAAATCCGCAGACATCTAAAGGTTGACATATTTTGTATAGTGTTCAGGAATGTTCAAAATATCTCTATCTTTGTTTGGGAAACAACCTTTCATTTCATCATGATTTTTTTCAATAAAACTGCCGAATGAATCGCAAACCAATAGCGATGTAGAAACAGCCACTTGATTTATATTTTCATTGAGAAATTTCAGAATTTCACATCTTCCTGTCTTTCCTGATTTTGTACAATAAATGAGTAAATTAGAGGGTTTCAACATACATTCTTGTACAATAGGACCAAAATTATTACCCGTAGTTTCTTGTAATACTAAACATGGTTTTCTAACTAGTTGTCCATTAAATCCTAAAGTAGGCATGATTGTGCATGAATGTGTCGTGGCATGCGTTCTTTTTGTTTTTAAATATGTATATTTTTTCACCTTGAAATGAGAGTGTTTGTGTGCCTACAAGTTTGTATTTAAACCCGCTTTGGTCAGAGTTATATATGTTTTGTAGCTCATAATTTTTAATTATTGATCCCGCCTGTTTAACAAACTCATATGACTTTTGCTTTAACTCTGATAGTTTGGGGTGGATTGACACTGTTGTGAATTTGGTTGATTTATGGCTAACAATTCCTTGTTTAATTTAAAAATTTTCAATCCAAGAGTCAGAAGCTTGGAAGTTAAGAGTACCTAATTCGTCTACTTTTTCGAGAGCCCAATATCTAATTTGTATGTTAAGTGGCTTTCTCGGCTTGGTCTGTAGTCTTTTTAAACTGCTCAATAACATGGTTGTCTATAGCAGAACACATTTCTTCTCTGTCACTTGTTTCAGCTTGTTTTATTCAGTTGTGTAAATTGCTGCACATGTGTGGCTAATAACCCTTTTCGATCTTTTTTAAACTAATATGAGATTTAATTCTCTTTTTATATGTGTTTGAATCTATAAAATAGGTTTTGAACTACAGTTTTTTCTGTCCCATAATTAATTTAATGCTATTCTTTTTATGACCTGAATGCTTTCCAATTTCAAAAGGTGAATAATCTTTGTCTTGAGGACTAGGAAGTTTTTTCATAGGTAATAAGCGACAATCACAGTAACTGTCCGGAAGTCCATAATATGCTGTTTCTTAAAATTCGTAATTACTATAATGAATGGACGGCCAATTTTTTCATGCTAAGGAGGTGCGTTTGAAAGAAAAGTGGTGTAACACTTGTTGTGGTATCTCTCTTCGACAGATACTAAATCGAATTCAAAATTAATACGATTTTTTACTGATCTTCCGTAAGAATCTCCACATCCATTTTCTGCTTTTATAGCATTGTCTTTTTGCTATGGGCTTTTTTATTTCATCTTCTACAATGGCATCTTTGGCGCAAAACATGCACAGTGTTTTAAAATCAAAAGCGTTTCTCTTTTTACGAGGAGAATCGGATGCACTGGGCTGTAATTCTTGGTGTCGCTTTGCTGCTGCGATATTACACTTCTTAGTGTGCTGTTTACGACACTCAATATGTACTGTCACGCAAGTCACATTATTTAAAGAATTGATGTGTCCATTTCGAGAAACACTTGCATTTTTTAAAGTTTCCAAGCCACGATTAACTATCGTTGTATCACCGTCTGAGAGCGGTTTGTCACATAAAATAATTGTCAGCCATTACAATTACCGTTGTAACAACACTACACTTGCAATAAAAAAGCTTTCACCCACCGTCGAAAACAGTTTTAAACTGAACTAAAAGCACCATGCAACCGGTTTCTAAACTAACCGAGGTTATAATTCATGAGTCTGGACAACAGAGTGCTGTGCAGGTGTTCATACGTCACAAGGACGCTCGTATTACAGTGGGGGGGACCACTTTTTGAGAAATTACGTATCCCGTTTTATTAATAGTTTACTTTGCATAATTTAAAAAGAATGATAAAAATATTATGTATTATTTTTACATAAATAATATTATCTATATATGTACATTATCTAAATGTTTAAAAATAATGAATATTTTGGGGGTTTTATTTTTATTTACAATTCAATATTACTCATTTTATTATGTAATCAATGTCATAAAGTGCAATACAAGTCTTGCTCCGTAGTATACACAGCGTTATCCCATCAACAAATATGCTTTCCCCTCTTCTCCATGCTATATCTTGAAAATGATTAACCTGACGAAAAAATACATATAACCAATCTTGTAGATCACTATGTTTTCTATAACTTTCATATTGGCTTCATAGATGTACGATGCATAGGAGGTGAGTTATTCGCGGAAAACCGATTTGGGTGACCTTTCACCTTCAATATTTCGACACACAACAATACTTTCAAAACAGATTTTTCTAGTTTTAAATTATAACGTCGAGATAAATGTGTAAACAATTATTTAACTTGGTATAAATTTTTGTTGGGGTTCAGGCTTTTTTTTTGTCTAAATTGGCTGGGCTGTTATACCAGGTTCAAATCCCAATAAGCATGGACGTGTAAATGTGCCATATGGGTCGGAGATCACGTCTGTACATTGGTTTCATCTTGAATTTGCCTCTGGTATGTTTCTTGATAGATAAAAACTATCTTTTGGAGGGGTGTCTAAGTTATGAAAGCTGTGCAAAAATGCCCAAAACATGGACTGGAAGGTCTAAACATCATGAATAAGAATCAAGTTTTATCAATTTTCCTTTGTAAATAAATCTGAGTTTTTTTAGAAGTAGATTTATTTTTTTAAACTTGATGGTAGTCATATCTGGCGACACTTCTACTAATAAATGTAAGTGCTGTACATACAACTTTTAAGAAATGATTGCAGAATGAAAAATATATTCACATATTAATGGTTCTGTATGTGTGTTTTCAGAACCTTTCGCTTCAGAATAGAATTCGGGATTTGGAAAAAATGCTGGAGCAAGAGCGGGAATGGCATAGTGATGCATTGCAGGCAAAGGAAGAAGAAATTCAGATTCTTAAAGATGAAATGGACAAGCGTCTCGCTGAATATCGCGATTTATTGGATATTAAAATTGCATTAGATTTGGAAATCTCTGCATATCGCAAACTTTTAGAAGGTGAAGAAATAAGGTAATGTTTGAAATTGTGTTTATATTAGCTTTAAACGTAAAAAAAAATACTTTTAATTTACATTTTCTTAACATAAAAATATACAGTATGATTCAAAAGTATTGCAAAACCTTAAAAATTAATGATTTGCTGAGTTTTGACAGTAGTGCAATATGGTTTGCGTAGAAATGCATAGGATTCTTTTTTTAAAATCGAATCAAACTTTATTCAGATGGATAAAATTTTTTTACATAAGGTGATGATAATCTCCAATTTATTAGATGATCTGTCTGGGTAACAAAGGGTAAAGATTGTGGGGTCTGACAAAGCTCATGCCATCCAGAATTGGATATAGTTAGTAGAAGTGGTGGTAAAAAATAAATTAAAAGAGCTGGTAGATTAATATAGGTGGGAAAGGTATAAATTTCAAAAGAATCGTTAATATCATGGTTCTCCAATAAATGTCCATTTATAATATTCAAACAATTGACTGAAACATCTCACAATCACACGTCATAATCTTAAAGAACAATCATACTTATTAATTGAATGATTCAAAATAAGCAACTTTTCCAAAAACAAATGAGTTGTAAATACCAAAAATAATGTTTAAAAATGTGTGTGTTTAAAGAACCTATTTTTGCTTTAAATTTGAAGTATGGGAACAAGAATGCATATCCTTCCACAAAATAAATAAATAGAAAAAAACTTTTTTATGTATCTCTAATCTAAAATGGTCTTTAAATATTATTTTCATTGTTCTAGATTGAATATGAGTCCTGGTGATTCTCGGCCGAGCAGTCCGCAACTGTCTCGAACCACTCCGGTCCGATCAACGAAACGCCGCCGTATAGTCACCACGGATACTGAAAGAAGTTCCCATGGGATACAGATTAATAGTCGGGCCAAGGGAGATGTGGAAATTGCTGAACAAGATTTGAAAGGGAAATTTATCAAGCTGCATAATAAAGGAAACACTGTATGCAGATTTTTTCTTCTTTAGTATTTATAATAATAATATAACATATTTTTAGTATTTATAATAATAGCATAAATATAATATTAAATATGTTGCTAAAAAGTATGAAATACTTTTTAGCAACTATTCAAAATCTACATATTCATTTTAGCAGTTCAATTTTCAGTAGCATCTTATTCATTGGGGCATTGAGCTGAAGCACTATATAAATTTTCAACTATACTGGGTGTGCATGTGTACTCCGTAAGCAATCATTTTTATGCATAGTTTATTGTAAAGTGAAAAAGATTTTTAAGTGGTGGATTCCGCTGATTCTCAGTGCCCTCTAGGTTGCAACCTTACGCTTTCATGATCATCCATAAAGCAGAATGTTCTAAAAAGTGTGACACATGTCGCAGAACAAACAACTTCACTGTGGAATAGTCGCGGGGTGAATCAATTTTTTATTCTTGAAATAAATAAGTAAATAAAACATCAGTCTGACAAATGTTTTCTGCAGTTCTATTGAAAAATGAATTTATGTTTTATAGAATTTTTTTTTAAAAAATGTATATACAATAGATATCTAATGAAATGGACGGTTCCATAAAAAAAAATTCGTTATATAGAAAATTCACTAAGTGGAAACGATGTATTCATGAACCAGGGTAGTGCAATATGATACCACAGTTAAAATCCCGCTTTACAGTAAAGGACTGTTTCTCATAAATGACATTCAACCATTTAAAAATAGATGACTTTAAGTGCACGTTTTGTATTCCCACGATATTAGAGAACCCGATGTCACTGACGTGACCACTCGATTTTCTGTTTTAGTCGTTAAAAAATTCATTATATAGAAACACTTTCATATGTAATGACCATGGGGATTTACCAAAACTTCGCTATATAGAGAATTTCGCTATACGGAAGTTCGTTATATGGAGGTTCTACTGTATATGCATCGCCTGCAGAACATTTTTGATTAGCTGAAGACTGGTTGCGGAACATTGCAAAACATTCTGCTTTAGGGCTGATCCTTACCTTTCAATCATCCAGTTTCGTTTATAATAAGCCTAATGATCATTGTGATTTATGGGTCACATTAAGTCAAAGGTCATATTCCGGGTGAACTTTAATCCGTAAAAAGTATAAACATCCTGACCTCACTCATTTTGGGAGAGTGAAACAGCATAGATAAAAAATGTTGAAATTGAAGCATGGGGGCGGGGGTAGAGCAATGGCGGATACAGACTTTCATTTTGAGGGGTTCAAGGACAGAATTTGCCATGGTCTTGGAATGTGTTTAGTTACATGTTATTTGTTGTAAGGAAATTTTAATTATCATCACGGCTTTTCATCTTGTATAACATTGTTGCGAATCAAGGAGATCCTTAGAAATAAAAAAACTACCACAAAAGGAATTATTTTGTAAATAATTAATATTTAAAGGGGGGCACCAGATTGTGGGCTTACACGTGGCATTATATGAACAAAATCCATCTCTGGGAAGGGTGCAATGATGAAACTTGACGAAAGGCATACAAAAGTTAAAAAATTGTAAATACGCTTAAAACTCGTTGAAGTGAACATACGACATGAATTATTTTTAACGTGAACCGTTTCCTGAATCCCTGTCAAATTGTACAGCAATGGTAATATAACATGATCATATCCTTTCTGGATAACGTGAATCAGTAGTGTAGCAATTCAAAACTCATGGGGGAGGGGGGGCTTTAAAGTTTATGTGAGGTAGCCTTAAGGAAAACGTGTTTCGATATGCAGTGGGGGGAGGGGGCTTGAGCCCTTTCCTATGCTGCTAACATGAATTAATCTTAACATGCACACATTTTTTGTCGCTATGAATGTTCACATTAATGATGTTTGACTCTAATAATGAATCATGCACATTGTTGGATAATATAAAAAATGAGTAATTAAAGTTTGTGATTGAATACAAGGAAACCCATGAAGACTTACAAACAATAAGAACAGATGGAAAAGGACTGCGGTATTTTCATTCAAAAGGGGGGATAATAAATGACGTATGTACTCATAGAGAAAGAAAGAGGGTAACTAAAATTGCAATATATTAATATATAGTACTGTAAGAAAATATTATAAAAAGTAAAATTTCTGATCATATTACTAAATTTTTTTTAAACCTTTCAGTCTTGTTTATAATTGTAGTAGTGTTCTCATTATAATACTTTTTTTTTTTGTTTTCGTGATTTTAGGAAGTTGCCGTTGGAGGATGGCAATTAATGCAGATTGCCAATAACCAAGAAGTGAAATACAAGTTTCATAGAAGTGTCCTGATAAAACCAAATTCTTTCATTACGGTGAGAATCTTCAAAAATACTGATACTATTTCCTGTGATCATAACTTTTAGGTTATGCAATAGCTCTTCTGTGTACAGGATCGGCATTTTGATAGTCTACTCTTCAACTAGTCCCTTTAAATTATTCACAACTCATAATATTGGCCATATAATGGGTGCAAATTTTTAGATTTTTTTAGATATTTCATTTTGTTTCTTTTACAATAATTTCAGCAAGGTCTTTAATGAATTTTTGCTTTAAACTGACTGCATAATAAATGAATCTTTAAAAGCAAAAGTGAACTGTGTAAGATTTTTTTGGATGATCAATTGTCATTTGAGGAGTCATAGGTTTGTTTTTTTTTCCCCCACCATGTGTATTTTTTGAGATAATGGCAATTAAGATCATGCTGTACCTTGGGTCAGCATGAACTTTGCTATCCTATCATAAAATTCAACTAACCAACTATCATCCTGAACAAAGCAGCACCATTCCAACGAATCTAAAAAACCGTTATATTCACCAGCTTCATTTAACATACATAAACAGGCCACTTGGTACTGACAACCATGCACCATTTCCATAAAACACCTTAATCAACAGAAAACCACAAGCATAGCGACATAATGCTTACAGCGTTTTTAAATTGGATTCCATCGTTAGTAAACTTGCTTGTGTACAAATATATCATTGTTCAGAGGTCAGTTTAAGTTTTCTCTTCCATTCCATTTGTGTGGCTGCCAACTGCTCTGGAATGTCTGAAACACCTAGAAATACATGTTGACTCTACACTCTCCGTATAGGTCTCCATTTGCTCCGAAAAACCCTTCTGCGAATTTATTAGAGACAGATTTAATGAAGGCATAAAAGTGCTATTGAATGATAGAAGACAAAACTTAATTATTCAGAATATCGGGAGACACATTATGATATGCCGTAATAAAAAATTGTGTTGCATAAAGCATAACGTTTTCAGAGGCAGTTTTACAGTTTTGACACTTTCATCAATTTCTTGAGTTGATGCACCTGGCAGTTAATTCAAATTTATCTTTCCACTAGTATTTGTGAATTTAGCACCTATTGAGCCTTTCTTGAGGCAGTACGTATGGCAGTTCTGCCTTTGTTAATATCTAGTTATGCCTCATGACAATTCAAAATTATTAATTCAATTGTCTATCAAAATTTCGCTTCTCCTTTACAAACTTTTCCTCGAAAAGTCACAACCATAGGCTCCAGCCTACTTAGCCTTTTGGTAAATCTGCCATTGATCATTCTGTGTATATTGGATATTTCAATGGCAGTTAATAAAAAAACTTACTTGTTTTAAAGTGCAGGACATGTGTTTTCGAGTAAGTGAAAAAATATTTAAATGCATAGTTATTCATTTTAGGTGCATACTTATTCATGTTAAGTGCATATGCGCACATTTTGAGGTTTTTAGTATAACATGCACATGCATAATTTACTAGTTTTTTAACGTATATAATCTGGGCTCTAGTCATTAGTATGTTGGTAAATGTGCCAATTTTCGGCCTTATTTAAATAATGTCTTATAAAAATATTTGTATCACCTGTTTTACAATTTTCGTGATCCCTCTAAACTGTATTGTCATCGGAAAGTAATTATTATTCTGTGCTCACTGGATTTTACTCAACCACATACACTTCGTTGGTTTCTACTGATTTGTTATTTCTTTGCTAGTTGCATGGTGTAGTTAAAATACACTACACCAGTGGGTTCTCAATTAGTTTCTATCATGAGCCAGTTTGGATCTTTTTTTTTTTTTACGCAGGCCAGAAGGTTTGAAAACGAAATCATCTTATACACTATATAAACAAATAGGGGGCTTATTCCCCCTACAAATTTTCTGATTCAATGAAATAGCATTGAGGTAAGAGCTTTAGGTCCCCCTCCATAAAAAAATGTGCCTCCTGGAAAAAAAAAATAAGTTTCTTACCTTTTATCGCTGGGCCAGTGTTTACTGTTCGTGGGCCGCCAAATCGAGCCCACAGGCCTCCTATTGGGAATTACTACACTACACCAGTGAAATAATTTCGTCAGTAGCTTTTCAGTGGACCCAAGCAATTAAAAGGTACTCAGGTTTGGAGATGAATATTTGAAAGAGAGAGAGAGAGTAGTCATGTATGCTTAAATCCAAATTATATTAAACATTATAATAATAAATATACAAAAAATTCATTCTCTTTTTATTTAGTAAAATAGTTCAATTGATCTCTTCCCAACCCCTTTCCCGTGATTAGCATCTCAGAAAGTTGTCAGCTATGCATTGTTTACTTAATTTATTTTCTCATTTTGTATCATTAAGGTTTGGAGCTTCGATAGCGGTGTCACTCACGCTCCACCGCAAAACTATCTGATGAAAAACCAGGCTTGGCTATCATCCAGTTCTATGACCACTGTCTTATTGGATGGCGATGGAGAAGTAAGAATTGAAATTTATCATAAAGCTTTTTTTTTTTTTTTCTGAGATAATGTTCACTTCTAATAAGAAAAATATTTCGAATTTTAGTTATTAGCTGTAAAGTACAGTAGAATCCTAGTTATGTACACTTCGCTTAATTCCGTGTTTCTCAAAGTGTGCTGCAAAATCCCAGGGTGCCGTGACAACCCTTCAGGGGATCCGCAAATAATTTGTGAAACATCTCCGACAATTCCATGAAAATCAATGAATAATATAATTTTTCTCCATGATAATTACTTAGGTGGAATTAACTAATCATAATCAATATCCAGCGACGATTGAAAAGTATTACTTACTTTTTATACTGATATATTCATTGCTTATTTATGGTTATGTCCAAGATAATAAATGAGAAGCAGTAGCTCTTTAGGTTTTTCGTTAAATATTTGTAGAGTGGTGAGAAAAGAGTTTTGTGGCTAAAATGTTTGAGAATTACCAGCTTAACTGAAGTGGCCCCTGCTACACTGATTAAATTTCTTTTAATAGAAGCTTGTTTAGCGTTTTCAGTAAAAACACTTACAATCTAATTTTGATTTAACGATCGTTTTTATTGGTCCAGATTAAGTTCAATGTTATATCCCCCTCCCCGATTTAATGTGTGCTTTCCTCAATTTAACTATAACTTTTCGTCAGTGGCCTGTAGATGCAAGTAGAATTTTAGTTAGAAAATCAACTTCAATTAAGTTTACTCAATTGAAACGAATGCTGGTTTACAGTATGTGAAAAAGTGTTTACTGCATCTTGACATCAATGATGATCTTTTTGATGCATTTGAGAAAATCGAAAAGTCGGTGTAAAATACCAACTCCCAAGAAAAACCAAAGCAAACGTCAAATCAAGGTTTCTTATCAAAATAGTAGTAATGATGTACGTACATGTCTTGTTTTTATTAAAATTATTGTATTCTTCAGAATGTTGGTAAGCATTTGTACGATTTTCTTTCGTTTTTCATAATTTCTTATTTGAGTTCTGATCAATAGTGCACCTACGATTTTTTTCTTGGGGGAAGGGCCGAAAATGCAAAAAAAAAAAATAAATAAATAAATTAATGCAATAGTTTTTACTTTTAACATATTTTACATGCAAATTTTCAGCCTAAAGAAGAGCCCGGGGTCAATCGCCTCTGGTTCATCATTAGTTTCGATAAATGTGTTCCCCTAATTTAACAAATTTCTCGATTTAACGATTATTTTCACAGATCCCGTGAAAATCATTAAATTAAGGTTAGGCTTTATACTGGAACTTTCCTTGTGTAGCACATGTTTAAAATAACGGATTGTATGTTGTATCATGTACATCATTAAATCTCTTAACCTGTGGATTTTGATTATCAGAAATTTTACTTCTGAAGGAAAGTCGGCTTGTGTTTTAAAAATTGTAACGGCGTTAGTGCTTTACCACGGTCTGCAAAAAATAACCGTCTTCCATTGCAAAGTCTTATTGAAAACGTTTGATATAGAATATGTGATGTTTATTTAATTAGTTATTTTATCAAATAGATGATAAACATCTGACAGCGGTAAGAACTAATAAGATATTCTCTTCACTTAGGAGGCAGCTGCACGGGAATCTTCGAAGTTGTCAGAATCTTCTGAAGTTTATCGCTCGGAAGAACATTAAGAACTTTATTTTATTTATGTTCCACTTCTTAATGGACGGTTCCTAAAAATCCCTAGGAAATGTTAATTTGCCATTTTTTTTTTAAACAAGACGTTTAAAGTTTAGTCAAACATTCACTTGACTTCGTACACAGATATTTTTTTTCTTTTTTTTTGTGTGGTATTCTCACAGATTAAGTACTTCATATTTTTTATATTTAGATTAATTAAGATTTGTCTTCCTACTCTTTAATCATTTTGGTATAAAAAGTGTAAAAGTTGGTTTTTACTGATTTGTGAATTTACAATGATGTTAGTCCTGAAATGTTATCGATTAGCCTAGTTCTATGACTTGTCTGTTTGTAATGTGGAAGGTTCCATGATGATGACAGCATCATAAAACATGATTTCAAGTCAGATTTTAAAAAAAAATGCGATATTTTTTTAAGGCCTTCATATTCCGCTTGCAAATAAAAATAAATACGAGTACATGACATAGAACTGGTTTTTCTCTTGCTTGTCCATGATCACATTATGCTATATACTCTCTTGCTTATTATACTTGCATTTATTAATATTTGTTGAATGATGTGGAACCGCTGTTGTAATTTGAAAAAGGTACGCATTTGGTAAGTATTTTTTCTGGTGCAAACTTGTCGATGGCCCATAATTTAGGAACCTTTCACAGAACAAACTGACATAATTCTGTATCGAATAACAGTTCTCGTGCCATTGTGAAGTGTTCTTTGTTGTTCCTAGTGCAGTTGTTTAACCCTGTTACTTGTTATGGAAAAGGTGTAACAAATCAGAATTTCATGGACCTTGCGAGCTTGTTTTTTGAGGTAGAAGTATTTTCTATAATGGTCAGGGATTTTATGGAATAGTTTCAAACTAGTATTTATGGTTACATATAATTACTTGTAGTACTTTGAGAAATTGCTTTTTCTGGGTATGTTATACTCATTGTGGAAGCTATATTCTTTTTACTTGATTTTACTGTGTTGTGGGGTTGAAATTCAAGTCTATACTTAATAGTCTATAGTTTTGTATTGAATTTTTCACTGTTTTGAAGTGATTTTTTTGCACATTCTCTCTTTTTTTTTTCACATCTTCATTTTCTACTTTCTCATTTTCATTATATGCATTTATATCTGTTCATGTCATCTTCTGGGTTGACATGTTCTCCTCACTCCCCCCCTTCGTAGTAAGCTTCCTTTTGTGTGGCTTTGCATTGTTTGAAAAGTATGTGATTGGCTTGTCAATGTGTGTGGAATTCGCTACATTTAGATTTGTGTTAGAAATTATCCATATTTTTTTTTAGTGGTGATTTTGTTAGGTTTGGTTTATTGGGCTAAGTTTGATGGCCGATAAATTCCATTGCATGTCATATTGTCGTTCCAGACAGTCACTCATAGCCTTGAGATATAAAGCATAAAATAAATTCGATCATTTAAGAAACCTTACCATAGTAGCTCAAAGAGCTCAGTTGGATTTGGATATGGAAGGTAAAAAAAGAAAGCTTAACCTTTCATTTTGTTGTTCTCGTGCCTTACAACACAGATACATTTCCATCCTTTGGATAGAATAGTTGCCTTTTGCCGAGATCTATATTTGGATTTTGTTAAGCTTTGATTTTGAATTACCCAATCGGAAGCATGTCATATATATAGGCCTTTGATTGGATTAA
Organism: Dysdera silvatica; assembly: GCA_006491805.2. NCBI lineage: Eukaryota > Metazoa > Arthropoda > Arachnida > Araneae > Dysderidae > Dysdera > Dysdera silvatica. Next base: position 96,461,395 of record QLNU02014176.1, read on the forward strand.
AAACTAGGGATAGACAGCTTTGGAACTGACAATTGTGGAGAAGCTAATTCTGCCCCCACCCCACAAAAAAATCAAATAGGTTTCTGGAACGATGTGCAGTTGAGAATTATATGAAAATTATGTATATTTTATTATTATTATTAATATTACATTTAGTGAGGGAAAAAATAGTATTTTTATTTATGTTTGTGATATTTTTGTTTTCCTTTTAATCTTTAAACAATTTATCAAAAATTAAGTTTATTATACATTGTGATCGTATATTTATGTGGATTTTTTTAGTAATTTTTGGTGTTTAGTTGTGAAGTGACGAAAGAGCATTGAAGCACATTATTAACATACGTTTTTCTAAAAGAATTATATCCACAGAAGTATACGTAACCTTGTTCTTATAATTATTACCTTATATCTGCTCTATAATCGTGTGTTCTGAAACTAATTTTATGATTAAAAAATCACATAAATATGTAATTGTTTTCAGGTTTACTTTTTTTAAATTATCGTGTTTCTTGCATAGAATATTTTTTTTTTATTCCTTATTCAGGACTCGTACCCCAATGTCTATAATCACAGTCTTTGAAGTAGTGAAGCTATATTCGATACCCAATAAGCATAGTCAACGTAATGTTTTGTTATGTATCGTGGTTCGAAGGGCACTTTAAATCGTTTTGTCTTATTTCAGATCATCCTTTCTGCATAAATATTGCATAAATATAATTTTCACGAGAAATTTTGCTGATTGATTGCTTTCGGCCCTTTTATTTAGTACCTTATCACTATGGGACCTAACCTGGTCAGGTACTATATTGAAAAAAAGAATCAATCAATGGATTGCAGAGGCATACTGGCCCCTGGGCCAGTGCGCCTTCGTGGGAGATAAGACTCGTGCCTTCGAATGGACAAGGGCACACCCTCCAAAAGTCCAAGGTATGCACTTTGAGAGGATCCAGTCCGCTCCTGATGGATTGAATTATTGACACATCAATTATGTATGAATAACATGGTGTGTGTGACTCATATATTGTTCTACTGATAAATTTCACTCTACAAAAAAAAAAAAGTATTATTTAGTAGTTCGTACGGCTTTGTACACACACTGAAACAATAACACATCTTATAAATTTTAAGAGTTTACGTGAAAAGAAAAGGAAAATAAAGTTTTAAGTCTTTGAATTTATTATGCAAAAACTGAATATTTACTCCATTGATAATTGCCTGCAATTTTCAATTAAGAAATATTGAGGTCCATTTATGCAATCCGCTTTTAACCTGTGCTACCATTTGAGAAATATTGTTACAATCAATAGAATTAACTTTCGGGTACTAATTAGTGTAAAATAATTAACCTGGGAGTATATTCGTCTTTTATTAATATCCTGTTGACTTAATAATTGTTCAAATTAAGTCGTTCAAATTATGTTGTAAATTACATAGTGTGATGGTGGAATTGTTGGTGAATTTTATTTTGCTTATATTTTTAATGTACTGGTAGTTTATTTTGCACTTTAATGTCACTTCGCCGCAATCATTATTGGATTTCTGTCGTGTATGACATCGCACTTCACCCTTAGATTTTTCACAGTAACCATATATCATTATGTTACCGCAGCATCAAAAAATAACACTAGCTTCTTTTCATGCTTTGTCACGATCACTAAGCATTATGTTAAATCATTGTAACTCGATTACCCCTTTCATTAAGGCACTAAAAATATTCTTGACTACAATGATAAAGATTGTTAGCCTTTTTACCATCAATTACTTAGTCACCATAGCTTTTTTTGACGATTATCAAAAAATCGTTACAATAATAATCTTTTTATTGTAATATTATAAATTTCATATATTTAACCATGATAAAAAAAATTCTTTAGACCCTCAAGTGTGTTTAACTCAATCACTGCCATCAGATTGAACTGTCTTTACTGGCTGCTTACACATTATTTAGGATTCTCAGGGTGCTTCTGCACCGGGATTTCCGTAAATTTAAACTTGCGTCTTCCGGGTTTATTTTTTTTTTAAATTACAAAAATTTCGTTGTTTTTTTTCCCCCCTGTATTTTTTTTGGGAATCAATGCCTTTACCAGAAATATTACGTAACTTTTCAGGGAATTTTCTGGTTTGGGCTTACAATCGCCCCTGGATTCTCTTCCCTCAGCTGGTGAAGATTCAGTTCAGTCCAATTAATATTGTTCAGCTGTTAAAGGAACGATTTATGTGTATATAATGCATATTCTTGGCTGTGATTCTGGATTAAAATTACCTTAATGTTCTTTCCTTCCTATGTAATATTAAATGCTGCAATGTGATGTTGAGAGCATGAGATGTGGATTAGAATAGATAGAAGTAGTTGAGATAAATATTTTGTCAATGACGGTATTCTCTGTAGAAGCCTTATAACAAGAACGTTGCTACATTGAAAGATGGGAACACCCCAGTGTATGGGAGAAGCCTCTTCATCTGCAAGTGTCAGCTTATATGGGGAAAAAAATATAACAAGAATTATACTATGTTAAAAGGTAGGAGCTGAAGATTTGCTACATACCGCAGACCAGTGAAATCAGTTGACGATTTTACGCATTCCTAATAGGAGCCAGTAGTTTGTCTGCAGCTCATATCATATGTGAAGTCTTTCAGCAAGAATTATATGTTAAAAAACATTTAAACTAATGGGAGAGGAGCTTTTTTGGTCACAAGTATTATTACACCAGTGATTCCCTATTTTCCTCCCTTGTACCCTCTTTACTGGATGTCATTCACTCTTTTTTCTTTTTTTTTAGTGGCATTAGTATTACTACAATTTGATTGTTGAAGTCCCCCGTAAACCGTGAAGCCCCTATACTAGCTAGCTTATGTTAAGTGAAGCCTTGTAAATGTTTAAAGATTACAGAAGGTTTCCCATCTGCTCCTATCCCATAGTGAAGTTTTTAACAAATGGCGTCAATCTGCTAATTTGCAAAAATATTTAGTGGATGTACCGATTTCCTGCTTGTGATGGAACTTTTAAGAATTGCCTTACAAATCACAATATTTTTTGAATTATAAAGAACTGATTGATAAGAAAGGAAATTTATTGATAAAAGTTTTTGCAGTTATCAGTCTATCAGTAAATTGTTTAAACATATTCTTGTGCTTTTTCATCATTGTATTTAAGATTGTTTTACAATGTTATTGTATTAGTGCAATGGAAATAAAATGCTTTTTTTTTTCAGTTGTGCTTGTTTGTATATAACAGAGAAATTGTTATATAGTGAAAACCCTCTTTACGGTCACTACTCAGATATGGTCACCCTGCTTCGACGGTCAGATAAAAATTCCCCGGCAGAAACTGATTTACAATAATGTATTTCAAACCCTTGCTTAGCGGTCACCCTCAGATACAGGTGCGGACACTATTTTCATGATTCAGTCCATTAGACTATACCCCCTATATGGACAAGGTATGTTTAAACCTTGACTGTCAGGGCGTTTCTAACAACAGCATACTAAGGATAAACATCTTAAGGGCTAAGGAGAATTTTTGCTCTCATTAACAAAGCATGGTGTTTACAGGTCACAAAAAAGTACTTAAATTGAAAATCGGTCACGAAAATTGAATGTTGGTCATAAATTTTGACATATTTCTAATCTATTTTAATTTCTCATTTGCTAAAATTTTTGCCATGACTTTTTCATGCAGTCTTTTCGTATGGCTTGACTTCAGAGGGAAACACGTGAAGCAATAGTGAGAAGTAAGGGAACCTTCGCATTTTGCAAGAAATGTCGTGTTCTATAGAACATCGGCAATATTCCTATTGACTAAAAGAGGAAAGAACTAAAGACGACCACAAAATGCCCTGAAGTTTTGAATAACAAGAAAGGCCTACATAAAAGGGGCCCCTTATTTTGACTGTAAGTTATGGGATAGACACACATGGTAATGCTTCTGGAAACGAAAAGCTTGAAGAGGAAAGCGAAATTAATGCCGGATTTTTGTCCTATGTGGAGGAAACAAGGAATTGTCAAAGAATTCGCTAGGTGGCAAAGTTCGAGAAATTTTTAAAAAAAATACTGGACATTTTGGTAGAACCTGTATAGTAACGTGTTCAAGCCAGCCGTACTTTACATCACCTTCGTTTTTTTCCCCAGGTCCGGATACTCATAGTTGCTTGTGGAACCAACCGTCTGTAGTGAAAAACTATTTTGAATATATGTTTAGCATCAAAGAATAATTTAGATTGTCTTGTACAAAACAAAGAATTTAAAAAAAAAAAAATGAATTCACTTTTTTATATTACAATCTTTTCAGTTCTGCAATAATTGATTTTTAAGAAACAATGAAGTTCAACTATTTTCCACACAGGGTTAAGCCTCCCCAACCTGGCTACGGCCCTGATGTGTAAAAGAATTATAATCCAAGAACAGATAAATCTTTTGAAAGAGCAATTCATGTTGAATGGATCGGTTTTCAGCTGGTCACGTTGATGAACCAGTTTACCCATCTCTGACATTTGCTGCCGTTTTAACGATCAAAAATTTTAATTTTCCTTGATTTTCACAAAATTTTGAAAAATTCGCTGACATTTCCAGAACTGAAAAATCCCCCCCGATTTCGTTACCACTCTGCCCTTATACGTAGTCATACACACTTTTTAATTCGAATAAACGATGATTTCATTAGCTTTGCAATTATATAGTTAAGCGTGCTTGTAATCTCAAAAGGGGCTGAATGAAAACGTTGTAAATATTTAATTAGTGCTAGTTTTTAGTGCATAAAAATATTTTTTTTTAATACAATTTTTGTCTTCGGAAATTAACTGCAAGTCAAACAGCTTTGAGTTAGTGGATTTTATGGTCTTGGAACTTGTTTTAATTATGCAAGTTTTAATACCTTGTAATGTATTGTGCACTAACGTTAATGACTGAAAATCCATTAAGATTTGGTCTAGAAGAGTGGGAAAGTTTGATATTGAATTTGGCCAGAACTGTGTCTTATTAATTTATCCTTATTCAACTGATTACAGTAGCGTTTTATGATTTTTTAATCTGGCTTCTATTGATGGCTGAATTATTAAAATGTGGCATGAAATGTTAAAATATGCAGGGTAGACAGAGGACATTACAATTATGACTCAAATTTAAAAGGTCTAAAAAGCAATCGTTCAAATTAATTTGATTCTTATTGTTTTTCAGCAACTTTATTGATTTAAAAAAAAAAAAATGTTCTATATTTGTAGTTTGGGAAAGCACTAAACCTGGAAATTTTTTGTTACTGAGAAGAAATTTTTGTATTAAAAAGTGAGGGAAATTTGAAACAATATTTGGGTGTAAGGACAGGTGGCTAAACACACAATTTCTCAGCTGCAAAAAAACCATCCATGCATCGTTACTCAGACTAAAATTAAGTCAAAACTTGTGCGTAAAATAGGTTTAAACACTTACTGCAGCATGTATGGGGGAAATAAATTTTCTATGTTATGCACCATATAACACATATAAACATCGGAAATAAAAAAAGGCATTTCTTTTGTTAGACAAATTTATTTTACAACACATACATTTATTTTCTTACATGTAGCAATTTGCTTTAACAGATCTTGAAAATCTTCAATAAATACTTTAGTAGTAGTATATGGAAAATCACAACAACCTTCTCTCGTGGGAAACCCAATTCGTAGGTCCACCAAGTTCGGCATTTCATATATAAGTGTGACAGACCACAAGTATTCTCCACTCAGCTTAAAAGATACGTTCAAGTGCTTATAAAACGTAATTTCATTGTAATAAAGCAGTGGCAGCTGACGTGTCCAAAAATAGGGTGTTGCACACATATTTTTGCCCTTAGAAATGCAACTCACAAGTGCAGTTTTCCTTTTGCATTTAAGGGGAGGTGGGTGGAAGTCATCCAGGCATAAGGGACCACTCAAGTATTATGTAAGCACATTCCGGGCCATTTAGTACCCCCTGCCCCTTGTAAGAAAAAATAAGCAAATGCCCGGGAGACAAAAAAACAACGTTTTAGAAGCGTATTTATGTCAAGATTGAGTTCGAGCTACGCGTTTCGGGCGATAAAAGTTCGCCCTTCTTCGGGAGTGAACACGTGGAATATCGTCAACAAACGAGGTTGATTCGCGGATGTAACTAGAGTTGAGTTATTAAGTGAAATGTTCACTTCCAAAAGTAGGACGTCAAGTACTACGTGGTTTTTGTAGTGCGGCCACTCCTCCCAGAAATTACCAAATTGTGGAAAAGTTGGCTGTCTGTTGGTAGAGGTGGCAATTATGGTGGGACTATGGACTAATATCAGAAGGAGTTAGGTGGAGTACATTTCGCCAAGCTGAGCTGAAGGAAGGAGTTGAGCTGTGGTCATTCACAATGGAATCACGAAACATGTTAATGAAGAAAGCTTCGGCGAAGTCCAGTTCAAGTGGTGAATGAGGTTGGTGGATGATACGAGCGTCAAAAAAGTTAAAGCGATGGTTGTGTTCGTGGCTGTGAACAGCAATGGATGATTTGTGCACCTCACCTTTCTCAACGTATCGGCGATGTTCTTTCAACCGAT
>QLNU02014176.1:96468035-96479152 GCA_006491805.2 Dysdera silvatica
TTTTCTTGTAATGAAAAACTGGTTATTGTGTAACACTGCAACTTGACCACCAGCCGCCACTGTGATAAAGTAATATCTGAAGAGGAAACCATTGAAAACTGTATTTCATAAAACAAAAATATACGGTTTTCATATTCTCACCTGATAGGGGATACAACATATATTAAAAAAAATAAAAATCAGTTTGTCAAAACATCTATCATCAATGTTGAAAGATATTATTACCCTTCTCAGGGATAGCAGCATAATTACCACATAGTGGTCAACACAGAAAAGCCTCCGAGGCGGGGTTTTTTTTCCGTGGCGAATAATTATAAGTGATGATTCTGACACCCACGTTTATTAACTTAAACTAGAGCTTTTTGTTATGGGAGAAAAAAGAGTTATCATCCCTGACTTAGATCTGAGTGGGGGCGATGCCTCTTTTTCACTTATAACACAAAGCCCTAATTTGAGCTAAAAAACGTGGATGTCGGAATTATCAGGTATGGGTCATATATACCACGTTAAGCAGTACAATGACTGTTACCTTACTATTTTCCACCGCTTTCATTTTTAGTATAATAAAACTAACATAAGAGGAAGTCCAAGATCTTTTTTTTTTATCTCATCCCGTTTTTTAGTTATGGTGGTTTGAAACTGCCAAAAACGGGGAATTTTGGCATTACCTGACTGTGCATTTAAACCTAAAAATCTCGTCCCAGAATTGAGATATATCAAAAACAAAAATATCGTTCTCTTCAACATCTCATGGACTTTAATATGTATGGTATTTTACGTGAGTTATTTTTGAATTTCCAAATTAATTTAAAAAGTTCAAAAACTAAAAATATAGAAAAAATATAAAAAAAAAAATTACGGCAAAAGATATATTCGACTCCAATTCCACCATATCTTATTTAAAATCGATAATACATCAGTTTCTTGATTAATGTTGTGTGTTAATCTCAGCATAGGTTCAAGTCCTCGAAATGAAGAATCCAGTTGGAGAAAATAATAATTCATTGCACTGCTAAACATCAATGTAAATATAACTTGTTAGTATAACGAAATGTAACTCCAAACATAACTGAGCGAGGCACTAAACCACAGCGTACAGAGTGCTAGCTACACTGCTAGTAAGAGAGAGAAAGCATACGTTTACCCGTACTTTATAGCTGGCTAATGACGTCATGCTCACAATACGTTTGCGTAGTTCTATGCTAATCAGCATGCAGCATATTATATGACTTACTCCTCATTTCTAAAAGCTCTGTGCAAAATTTCAGCTTGGGATCTCAATAGGATCACAATTTTTATAAATATTTTATAGGTGCATCCATGCCTATAGGCGCCGATTTGAAAAATCATCGCGGGTTCCGGTGTATTTTTTAAAGGAGTTAAGTGTAATTTAAATTTCATTATCAGATTATCTGGTACAATAAGATACCTGAAATGTTAAAATGAAGCAAATTATAGGTTATTATAAAAATATTTTTTCTCTAGATAATTATTTAATGCCCCCTAAATGTATACACCCTTTATAGTTTTACGATTGCTGCCAAAATACTCAGATGTGCCCAGCCACCGTCTCTCTTTAAAGAGAAGTTAATTGAAATAGAAGCTAGATTCTCCAGATGCTTCGGGGGGTGTTTGGAAGGCAAAACAATGTAAAAAGTAAAGTGTGGATCCCCCAGCTGTTGAAAGATAGGGTGGGTCAACTTACTGGACAACATATTTTCGCTTTTATCACTATGGCCGCTAAAGATTCTCGTCTCTGTGTGTAGAGCTACAGACTAAACTTTTGTATTTTCTATGAACCCAGACAAAATGAAGAATTTTCTTTAATGAAAGGTTCAGGGAACAGGATATAAATAATGAAAATATTGAAGAATTGATGACGAAAAACTTCGAGCATGTATTTCCGAACGTGTATTTTCCCCACGAACAAAAATGTTAGGGGTTCGAGGAACCCACAACAAAATTATTGAGGGTTCAAAAAATGTCTCGATCTTACGAAGTCGACCCCACGGTCCATGCCCCATTATGCTATCTTTGGGGTAAAACCCACACATTTGGGGATATCACAAATCCCTTTAAAAGGAATTTTTGGGAATAATCGCTGTTATAGGGATTTATTTGAGGTATTATCCCTAAATAGACGAATTTTACCCCACTCAGAGCATAATATTACAAATTATTTGCATGTAATAGTTCAGAGAATACTGCTTATGTGTAAAACCCACTTATATACATAACATTTCATTGCCGCTTTCATCACCATACATGCAATTCTGACTGTGCGGCGTTTTTATTATATATATATTTAAGATTGTCATAATTATTTTGAGCATTATGCTAAAATAGTTGTGATAGCGAAATATTGCTGTGCTGATGATAAACTGAACTGTTTAAAGCAATAGGAATTTTTCTAATATTATATATAATCCCGACTTCACTAAAATTTGTGCTTAGAAAAGAAGCACATCCATCACATTAAATATAAAAATTATTTTTATTTGAAAAAATACACCAGCAAATAACAAGCAAGAATAGCATAAATATTATTATAATATAAATTTTAAAAATATGCTTCAAAGGCATATGAAATAGAGGCTTGGGATGCAGTCTTTCTCAAACTCAACGACTAATCATAAATGGAGTCAATACATAAGACACTTCCCACTATTTCACTGGAAGTACCCCAGACTAACATGCGACGATGATCTTTTGCCTTTATGTATTATAGTTTATTTTAACTTATCTGTGTATGTAAGGTAATCACCTACATATCACGGCTGTAGGTAAAGAAGTCATGATCGAATTGTTTGGCAAATCACATTCCGAGTTTGTGAAAAAAAAAAGTTTTAAGGACTTTTAAAGGAGTTTTAAGGACTGTTGATAAAAACTATGTACTTTTAAGGGTCTTTAAAAATGAAAAACAAAAATAAGGAGTCCTTAAGGACCTGTGGGAACCCTATAGGTGTGATCTACAATCGTAGGAGATAGTACCCTATGCCATCACATCAGGAGTAATAGCTGTGTGCCTGTGCGAAATGAAATTTGCTTGGGAGCACTAGCCTGATCTCCTCCACACAATGATGTGATGGTCATCTGCTCCAAGACTGAAGCGGGATTCATCACTGAACACTGTGATGCCGGTCTGCTGGCAACCATGATGATCACATACGATACTACTCCGGATGCCTTTATCAATATTGGAAGGTTAAAGGCAGATATCTTAAAGGATGACATGAATACAATCTTGCTTCAGTCAGGAGCCATGAAATAGTGGAGGGTACCATAGGTGGTATGGAAGAAGCTGCAGCACGCTGTATGAAGGACACTGACGCCGTTGGGGCAGTTCAGGCTTGTCGCACAATCAGCCGATCTTATCTCGCATTAGTGAACTTTGGCTTGCTGGAGCCTTTATTTCACTGATGCGTATGTTGAAGCAACTGTTGCTGCCAGCATCTTTGCACAACCATGCCCGTATGGCCTAAGTTAATGGTTCTTTAACTTTCCTAGACCGCGGACCCTCTTCAGAGATCACTCGCCCTTGCGGACCCCCCAAGAATTAACTCAAAGTTTAAAACCCAGAATTTGCATCATACATATTTATTTCTAGTGTTTCATCACTAATTTTCACCATTTAAGGAAAGAATTTTTCGTCCCCTCATAATTTATTCTTAGCATTAAAGAACAAATGCTCTTTTCTTAGTATTTTTTCGAATCTTTGTGGAACACTGGGAGGGTCTCGCGCACCCACTGATACGGTCCCGCGGACCCCATTTAAAGAACCGCTGGCCTAAGTGATGACTTATTGCTTGATATGATTAGCCTGCTTTGTGCATCCCAACTATTCGACCCCATCCGAAATCATACAATCGTCTATAAGGTATTCAAGTGCATCACAATGGCATTATTAGTAGCATCTCCAGAGAACTGTAATGGCAGCGAGAAGAAAAGTTATAACAGCCCTCAATTGTTAGCTGTTTTATAGGATGCCAGTTGTGCAGAAGAAAGGCATGCTATATGACCGAAGTTAACATTCACTGGCCACGAAAACCTAATCAGTTGCAGTCTTCAAGTAGAAAAATTTGCATATGAAATTTTGAGATGATCGGGGTAGTTTCTCGGGGTGCTTTTTTTTTTACAAGAGTGCATATATATATATAGTACTCGTTATATGGTTACCCTGCTTATATAGTGACTTTCTAGAAGTCCCTGCTGATTTAAAAGGAATTTTATGTTAAACTATTCCGTATATACAGTCATTCCCAAATTTATACACTCGCATATATGGTCACTTTGAAAATGCCCCTCGTCATAATAATTCTTCAAAGCGCCTTTTTATTCCATTGTCATCCCCTTTTCTCAAAGAAAAATAAAGTAGAAAAAATCTTGCCAGTCAACCCTCTCTACCTAAAATTATATAAACAGGGACGTATCCACAGCAGCAGCCAGAACTTTGTCTAGGGCCCATTTCCTGGCACTGACGTTTGTTATTTATTCTCGGAAAGAGATTGTGCTATCGTCAACTACATCCTCCTCGTACACTTGACACATATTTCAGCATGCTAGGGATGTGGTACTGTCCCTATTGGACTCACACAATAAACACTGTTTGATATGTCTCTTATCACTTGCCATTTTAAAGTGCTGGAAATTTTTTTTACAAATGATGTCAAACATTTTTTTACAAACCACGTTGCCTTTATATGCTGTCTGTCTACACGTTTCATTGGCCAAAATTTCCAGTCACCATAGCGTCATGTACGACATCAAATCCACTCGTATACTTTACATCTCCAAAAATGGGTAGAACTCTCTCACACACACACCCAATACAAATTATTACATTCTAAAAGTTTAAATAAATTCACAATCGAACCAATTAAAACAAATGCATAAAACCATGCTACCACTGGAGGTTTAATGCAGGGAGAGAGGATTGTTTTGCTTTAGGGCACAAAGACAGCTGGAGCCATATCATACGGGAAATCTGGAGTTTTCTGGGGAGCCTGAATTTCTAGAAACCATACCCTATATTATAGTTGGCATGGAAACTTAATGTGTTCTATGACAATAGTAGAATAAAACATAGAATAACAAATAATAATAACAATAATCTAAATATCGTTACTTTGACACAAAACCGCACCACGATCGATCTCCACAATATTAAAATCGTTGTCTGGCCTGGTAGAAATCTATTTGCACTAAAAAAAAAACTGTTCTTTCAAATAACTCTTTACATTTGGGAAAGTATGAAATAAATTTTAGTGTTTTAATATATCCTACGTCAGTGGGTTTCAACTTTTTTTTCCCTTGCAGCATTAATATTCCTACGGTTGGAGTCTGCCAATATGATCCCTAAATTCTCACTTGGCGGGATTCCCCCTTCCCTGTTTTTTTCCGTGTTTTATATCTTTTATTTGCATTATTTATATGATATAAAACTAAGATTATTACTTTAGGATAACATTGAATCCTAGGTTTTTTTAATATGTTTTTCCTTGTTTAAATATGGCAACACCGGTTGTGGTTAAATTTAGAAGTTTGTTTTGATCGAAGTTCTGGAGCGAAAAAGGTGTTATTATCTGTTTAAAATCCATGTGTTACCCTTATTTATGTTTATTATTATTTATTTATTTATGTTTTTATGTTTATTATTATAAATTCAGCGAGTTGGAATTTAAAATTTGCAGATAAAGCATTTTCTTGTCATAACATTTGTTGAACTTTTGTCAAAGATGCCCTTTATACGCTTCAAAATTTATTGAGGAACTCGAAAAATCTATTCCTTTTGTTTACGTATCTTGTAGGCAGGGCCGTATCTAGGGGGTGGCGCAGGCGAGGAAGGGCTTAAAATCGGCTGAAGTAATGTATAGTGCGTATCTCCGTGGTCGGGGGACCTAAGGTCTAGCTACGGTGCTGGTTATAGATATGTATCAAAAGTTTCGGGAACTCTCAGTGATCCACGGAGCACAATTTGAGGACAGATGCGTTAGCAGTTGAAATAGTTAACTATTTGGAAACAATGAATGTGTTTTTCACGATAAGAATAATGTTTACGTGCAGTAGGTTAAACACTGGTAAAATAGGAAATGAAAAGGATCACCCAGGCTTTCTGACACGGCAAGAGCAGTATTTCATCAGGAGTAAAGTATTTACTCCTGATGAAGGACTGCTGCTGATGCGTCCGAAAGCTTGGGTGATCTTTTTCATTGCTATTTTACCAGTGTTTAACCCTTTGTATGTAAATTTCTTCCCTGGTACTTTGTATCTTATTAATATTGTTATCATCAAGCACCGTTTGATCATGGCTTGAGTGCATATTAATTCCCCTGTGTTCTCACAAATTACCTTCTGGGATACTGTCTGTGACGGCCATAATATGTGCCTGGGGATTGTAATTTCCTAAATCTGGCATTGTTTTATGTAATATCTTGCTCATTATACAGGGTGTCTACGGATTTAGAAAACATGGAAAAGTCGGGGGAAGTTTTTTCTGACTGAAAAAATCAAAGAAATCTGAAATTCATTGTTATAATAGCTTATTAAAATAATTGATTACATTTTAGAACATGGTATCCTTTCTCGCCAAATTTTAGAACGTGATACCGGTTTCTCACCAATGACTTCCGTTCGGTGATGTCATGATGGTTTAGCCTGGAGTTCGTTTTGTTCTTTTGTTTTATTTCCAGCCATCATGATTGTTTACAAATGAACTTCCCATTTGTATTACACTGATGACTGCTTGTTTATATTATACCTTTCGGTTATTTAGACATAATGCCGAATAGCGAGGATTAATGAGGTTTTTTTATTGTTTTTGATTGAAAACAACCACCACAAAACTGCCAAGTGCTGGCAAGGGACCCATCCCACATTGATCGACTATGTAATGGTGCCTTGTACTTTTTGGTTACTTGATCAGACATGATAAATTTTGATTGAGATTCGTGAGTTTGAGTTTTTTATTCTACTTTATGAATAAATCTGTTTTTATGAATAAATAAAGTGGTTACACGCTTTTTGAATTTTATGAAAAAAATGTACTTTATTCTGACGGATCTTGCATTGTGGGTGGATAAATGTTACAAATGCATTTCATGAAAGAAGCAAACATGGCTTTATAATTGTCTTTGTGGAAGCTCCTCCACATGTATTTTGCAAGGTAACTGCCAAATTGGTTGTCACAGACTGGTGCCTTGTTTCCGTAAATCCTGTTCAATAACGCTCCACGATCTCTCAATTGTGTTTGTGTGTGCTTCCATCTCTGGGTTTTTAAAGTGCAAGGCTGTGATTGATAGGTGTTTGTAACCTTCATCGGCTAAGCAATCATAGGAAATCCAGCAGCCGGAGATTATCATGCTGCCAGGCAAAATGAATTTTTTAATGCTATCCAATAAAACTTCTTTCGTTCTGTTCTCTATTACAACAAAGAAACGACGTGAACCTTTTTTTACTCCTCCATTCTCCAGTTGCTCTTTTGCTTGTGTTATATTTTCTTTTTCCAAATTTACTTTCATCAGTTTCAACGATTATATCTGGTCCACCAACCTGACAACTCTCATAAACTAGCATTTCCACACAAACTTCACGCAAAAGCTTTTCCAGTTGACTACAGTTCGCGAGGATACATTCATTTCATCAGTGATCCAATCATTCAAAGTCTTTTTGGCCCACAAATACATAATCTTTAATACTTCACTTATACTCAATTTACTTTCTTCAAACCATGAATTTTTTCTGACAGACCTTTTTACATAATGTTTGCATATACCTTCTTTCACATGGCATAATCAATTGAAGCCATCATTTATGTCATTTCTTTCAACTGACATTACGTTTGAATTGCATTTTGGACACATATATTTGTCTGCAATTAGACCTTTTGTATAAAAATTAATTACATCTTTCTTGCATCCATCTGTTAATCTTCCCAAAAAACAAAAATCATATAAACCAGCATGGTAACCAGCTTCAGCTTTTTCAGAATGGGAACATGCCATTATACCTGTTTGACACTGTGCAAAATGAATAAAGAAAAGAAAATATAATGTTTGCTTTTGCAATGTGTACTTACGTGCACATGGTAAATCGGTTGTATGAAATAAGGAAACTCATCTGTACAGGGTAAAAACGCTGCAAATGGCAACCCTGTCCGTTATTAATGAAAGTTGTCAAAAAATGACGAAAACTTGCCAAATATCTTTATTGGTGGTAGTATTGTGTTCTAATATTTTACCAAATAATTTTTCTGAACCATGCTTTTCATACCACATTGCGTACTGGAAATTTTGAAAAACTTATACTTTTGACTAAACTTCTTCCAAACATTACTATTTTGCACCAAAACTAATATAATTTATATAAAATTATTAAGCCCATATATTTCTCAGGAGAAAATGTTTGCCAAATATGTAACTAAAACTTGGAAAAAAAAAGTTTTTAGCTAAATTATCCAATCTGTAAGGAATTTTTATTATACCAATCCTCTTTCCCTTATATATAATCATGCACACACTTTAAATGAAAAAATGAAGCACCAGCTTTGTGATTATAATGTTAAACTCTTTTATAATGAACCCAAAAAGAGCCAAATGGAAATGTTGTAAATATTTAATTAATGCAAGTTTTTAGTGTAAAGAAATACACTTTTTAATACAGCTTTTGAATTTGTAAATTCACTATAATTGAGTTATAAATGGCTTTGGGGTTTGCATTAGGGTCATTCTGTGGTAAATAATTTGTTTCGGAGGGGACATTTTCAATCTTTTTTATTTCTTACTTAAAAAGTGTAAAGGATATTGTGGTTTTTTATTTTTTAATGCAGTTTTTGTGATATGATAAGCTAGTGAAACAATTAATAGCATGTTTTATTACATTACTATAAAACAAACAGTTGCGGAGGGGACTTGAAAATTTAACTTTTTACAAATTCACTTATCAGCTGGTAATCTTTGCTCTATCAGTATTGTCAGATAGTTAAAAAAAAATTATTTGAATTAATGATTATTTAGTTACTGAGAAATAAAGTATAAAAAAATCTGAGATCTGTTTTACTTATAATTTATTTTTTGAAATTATGTTTCCATGTTGCGGAGGGGACATATGGCCCTTTAGTACAACACATGCAAAATAATTTAAATAATTACAATTCACACTTTAAAATATTAGTTTTTAATCAAAAGGTTCATTTGTATTCATTTGCAGTACATTCTGAAAATTTATAAATGAATTTTTTATCATCAAACTTGAGGTTGAGTCAAGTTTCTAATGACCTGTGAATGACAGGTTCAACTCCAGTCTTCGTTTTCAGGGAACGCAAATACTGTTTCCGACAGGTTTAATTAAAAAACTTGGGATTTAAAAAGTTTATGAAAAAATTCTTGTACTTATAAAATCACCCTACTTAAGTACTTTTATTAGACCATAACAAATTCGAAAACTTCGTTCTTACAAAAAAAGATGTACAAGCAAATGTAGTTAAAGTGGTCTGAATGTCCCACACATGATGGTGGAATGGCCCTTTTGTAAAATTTTGGAATTGGCAGCAAGCCAATCATCTCTGCTCCAACCCCATCAGCAGGACCTTTTCTATGAGATGTTTAAAAAAAGGACCAGTCAGCTGAACATCTAAAATATGACTCATGGTGGACAAGGTGTCCCAACATGAAGCGATTTTTGAACTGATTTGAAGGACCATCACTTCAGTAATGGACTTTTTTTTATCTGTGTTGTCAATTTTTCTTTTACATCTCTTAAAAGTAGGCTGCTATATACAAAAGTTGCACCTTTATATTGTGTTTCGTCTGGCACAATACCATAATAAATATGTATAAATGCATCATTTTTTTGTAATAAACAATAGTAGTAAAAATTGTTATTCGCACAGAGCACCAATGTGCATTCATAATTTCATTTTGAATCATTTAGGCAAAATCCTCGATTATCAGAATTCCACTATCCTGTAGGTTTTGCTTAAGGAAGTGCAGCTCTTGAAACTGTCTTTTGATATTGTAAACATGGCTAGAAAATAAAGTCAACAACAGCTTTAAATTTTCAATAGCTTCTGCTGCAGGCAACGTTAGCAGAATTTTTTTTAATTTTCCGTCAGTACTAACCTACTGGTAATAATTTACAAAATACTCACCATCCGTATCTTCAAATACATCATAAATTACATTGACACCGCACTTTTCACACTTATGATCTTAACCCTCATTAGCTTTCAGTTCTACATGCAATTGTGGATTCAATTTCAGTTTTTTCTAAACTCACAAGATCTTTCTCTTGATGTTTTCCCTCATATTAAAAAGCCTGTTTCACATTTAATACTTTATTGATTGAGCCTTAGTTATTTTTAAGAAATAAAAAACTGTATATAAAATTATTTTAGAAAGCAGTCTGTTATTCACATTTCAAAATTACGTTGAATACACAATGTGCTCACCAATTTAGCTACTATAACCTAATGGGGGAAACTGGATCTACAAGTGTAAAAACAGGGGATTTCTCTTTGTTTAGCATTATATACAAGTACTGCTATCTATTAAACACATTTAAAATTAAAGGTACCACTTTATCAATAGATTTTTTAAAAGGCACATATCAGAAATAACAAAAAGTGTCCCCTCCAAAACAATTTTTGAAACTTAATATCTAATTAATTAAAAGCTATTTTAAGCAGTAATATGTCTGCTAAAGCTCAACATTGCTTTTTAAAAGTAGAAATAAATTTGTTTGGTAATTCTTCCTATTTTTATGGTTTAAAAGTAAAAAAAAAAAAAAAGGATTAAAAGGATTTTGTGAAGGGGACATCATACTTTTTGATATATATATATATATATATATATATTGCATTTTATAGAGCCCAGACGTAATATTTTAACTCAAATGTATTTAGTTTCATAAAGTAAGAATTATGCTTGGCATTTAATTTCAAATCATGTCAAATAGCCTTTAAAATACAGAAATGCGGTTCACAGCAGTGTCCCCCCCTCCCTGCAACAGTAAAATACCTAAATGTTACATTAGAAGTACAAAAACAAGAACTTGTATTATGAGGAAAAAACTTATAGATTATCAAAATATCATTTATACTGAGTAAGATAACACATGATTTT
>QLNU02014176.1:96479252-96511181 GCA_006491805.2 Dysdera silvatica
GGGCATTGTATGAGAGCTGGACTGCACAATGTTCCCACAGGAAACTAGCATTTGAGAATCAGTTGTTGAGATTATACAGTGGACAAATACACAGATGTTCAATTAGTCAACATGCATCTTGCATATGGAGCTGTGGACTATAACGTGCGAGGCACTATGCTCTTTTACTGGGAACATTTTCCAAGTAGGCATACTCCTCACCGTATGATCTTTGCATGTCTGCACTGAAGGTTACTTAAGAATGGTTCTTTCGAGTGAGCTGCCATGAATCGAGAACAATCGACAATGTCTTACGTTATGTAGAAGTTAGTCCGAGTACTCAAGCAATGGTCCAAAGATCATAACAGGAGTCCCAGGTTTGACTCCGGGTTAGGGCAATGTCTATTTTTCTCCTATACGTGAAGTTCTAGTTTGAGCTTAAGAGTTGTAGTAAAAAATAGTACCTAAAATTAAACATAATTAAAATTGTAATCATAATCCCCTTTATACTCCATGATTTTGTTATATTTGAGGGGCTTTATCGATAAAATTATACCCTTTTCTTTCAATATAAAGTTCCTCATATGTGCCCCCTACATTTTCTGTGAATTTTAGGTTAACTTTTTTCTAGGGGTGACGGGGGATACAGCCTTGCTGCTCAGGTGTGGAATTATGAAATAGCGTTTTATTAAAAGGCATCTTCATGAAAATGTTCAATTAGAGTATATCTTTGCAGGATTTTTTTTAATTACATCTAAGTAAAACATTTTGGCAACTGAATAAAAATTGTTTGGTGCCATTGACACCTAAAACTTTCTCCTCCTAATTTCTAATCGTGCATTTAACTTATATTAATATTTACAGATGACAACTGCAGTGAATTTCATCAATGCTTTCAAATGTTTTGGGACTTCCTCTTCTTCAAAGATTAGCACTCGTAATATTAGGTAATTTTTTTTAATGACAAATGCTGGGGTTTTTTTGTTGTTGTTTTTTACCCATTCCTGCTCTTGTAACTTGCCTATACTTAAAATATTTTTATAAAATAAAGAAGTGTAATGCTTTCTCATAATTCCTCCACAAGGAGCTTACTCCTTTTGTTCTCAACAACGGAACCTTTTATACCATCTGTTTCTGTTGCTCCAAAAGTACTATAAAAGTTATAATAAGCTCAAAATTAGGAATATTCTTTTCATTTGAAGAAAAGCTTTTTTTTTCCATGAGTTTAGTTGATTGTTTGAAAATGTTCTATATTGGGTCAGTGCTTTACCTAACGGCTGTTATAAAATAACCAGAAAAAAAAAGACCCTATTGTTGAGAACAATATGGAGCTATGAGGAACATTTTCATGTTGAAAAACCGCATTAAAATTAGTTATAGTTGAAGAAGGGCCATATTCAAGAAATTTCACCAGGTACAGGCGTAGCAACAAAAATTATGGGGCTGAAGTAGTTTTTTAACAGATCATGTGATTTGGCATTAAACGGAACAACATATTTTTCTAACCCATTTGAGCCCCACTTTCACACGCTACTGATTACATATATATATGAACAAATATTATTCAAACTATATTTAAACGAAATTTACAACTGTGTATTTATTATTATTTTACTAGGTACTCGTTCAATGCTTTTGGTAAGAACATTGATATTCGATTTTTGATGTACTCCAACCTTAAGAGAGAAATCAATACACATGGAAAATATTGGGCATATAAAAATAGCCCTTCTGGTTTACTGATGCTTTAATTATGGTGGCTAGTTTAGGGGGATTATTTCATTGATACTTCTTTTGTATTTTAAATACTTTCATTTAAAACAGTGATTCCCAACCTGAGGATCGAGAACAGGTTTCTGGCGGTCGCCACAACTACTTTTAGTTACAATTATTTTTAAAAAGAATTTCGTACCAAATGTATATATGCCAATGCTTCCGATTTACCCAGAAGGCTTCTGATTTCTTATCGGTCTTCCGGTCAGAAAACGATTTCTTCCGATTTTTGAAGATTTCGTCTAAAATCCCCAGTATTTTTTTTTTAAATACCTATTTTTCTTGATGCGTATTTATTTAAATTTTTGTACATATGTGCATATTTAATAATAAATACGTATAAATAAATGCAAATATCGGTAAAAAAGACGGAAAAATTTGCCTGCCATTGACGGCGCATGCATGACGTGGCATAGTGTGGAATTTTAGCTCCAGCTATGACGTAGAGTGATGCCCCTGCACAACGAAATCATGCATCTGTATTTGTAGTTGTTGGGGAAGGCAAGAAAGAATGCGCTACACCGTTAAGGTTTTGGTCAAGCACGTGACTCTTTATAGGGAAGCCATGTGTTAGACATATCTGGTATTTCTTTGCTCTGGAAAGAAAGTTTTGTTTTTAGGTGTTTTTGAAAACAACGTTAACGATGTCGACCGTTAATAAAAGGTACTACCAAACGTTTAAAGCCAAATATATGAAGATGTTTAATTTTATTCAAAAATCAAGACTGGGGCCAAAATATGCTTTCTGCATGTGTTACAGTAAAGACATAAGCATTACTCACGGTGGTAAACGCGATATTACTTTGCATTCTGAGACCGTTGAACATAAGGAGGTGTTCAAGGCTGTAGAGTCTAATCATAGTATCAAGCCTTCATTTTTTGCATTTAACGATACCTCCATGATTAACGCTGAATGTTTATTTACATCGTTTTTGATCGAACATAATTTGCCAATGAATTGCAGCGATCACACGGGGATGCTCTTTCGGAAAACGTTTCCTGACAGCAGTATTGCAAAACAATATGGATCTGCAAAGACCAAAACTTCTGCAATTATGAAAGAAATGTCTGCAAAGGAATCCTCATCACTTGTTGAAAATTTAAGGTGCTATCCATTTTCAATTGCAACTGATGGAAGCAACGATGTTGATTCAAAGCTGTATCCAATAGTGGTAACTTTCTTCGATACTTTATGTGAAAAAATTGTGAATTGTCTTTTATCTGTGCCAACTTTGAAAGAAGATGCTACTGGGTTAAATATTGGAAATCTTCTGGTAAGTGCTTTACAATCTGAAAACTTTCCAATTTCTAATTGTGTTGCCTTTAGCTGTGATAATGCACCTGTTATGATAGGAAAAAAGCAGGTGTAGCAGCAGTGTTAAAGAATCATCACCAAAATATTGAAATTATGGGCTGTTCCTGCCACCTTATTAACTTAGCAGCTGAAAAGAGTGCTGCATGTTTGCCATTTAAAATCGATGAAATTTTGGTAGACATTTACTATTACTTACAAAAGAGTTCGAAAAGAAAAGATAGGTTGAAAATTCTTCAAGAATTTCATGAGACTGATATAAAAAAGGTACTAAAACACGTTAGCACTCGTTGGTTGTCTGTTGGAAAGTGCTTAGAGCGTATAATCCAGCAGTGGCAACCTTTGATCAGTTTTTTTAAGGAAGAGGCCATGAAAAGGAATCAAATCACCCCACTTTCTTTCTTTACTATTCCCTCTATCAAAGTTTCGGTTGAAAATGCAGATAAAGTGAAAGAACGTAACAGCAAAAAAGCATCGCAGAAATTAAAAAGGAAAGCTCAAAATTATGTGGATATTTCTAAGAAACAAAAAACTGAAAACTCCATGTCTCGTGAACAAAGGTTGTTTTATTTTCTGTCGGAAGATATCAATAAGGCTTTCTGTTTATTTTTATCTTATACTGTGTCTGTATTTAAAAAAGCAAATGCTCAACTTCAGTCTGCGGAACCACATATTCATATGCTAAAATCTCTTCTCTTAAAATTGTACAGAGAAATGCTAGTGAAATTTGTAAAATCAAACATGATAAAATTATGTAGTGATATTTTGAAAGTCCACTATCATGAGAGGAGTAATCAAAAAGATGATGTTGATATCTTAATTGGAAATGGAACACTGAAAGTAATCCAAGATTTTAACATCCATGATAAAAATGAATTTTATGAAAACGTCAGAAGCTATTTCATAGCAGCATGTGACTACATGCACAATAAATTTCCTTTTGAGTTAGAAGTGTTACATCATGCAGAGGTTACACAAATATCGAATTTTGAAAATGCATCATTTTCCAGCTTAAAATATTTTACAGAAAAATTTCCTGTTCTTTTGTTCAATAATACAGAAGATAAAGCTGTTGATGCTTTACAAACAGAATTCAGTGAGTTCCAGGCTTTTAAAGTTCCACAAACTGTGAGTAATGAAGGTAGCATTGATGCACAATAGGCAGCCGTAGGTAGAATAAAAAATGATACTTGTGAATTAAAATTTAAACGACTTTCTCAGGTTATGCTGTCAATACTTACGATCCCTCACAGTAATGCAGCATGCGAGAGAGTCTTCAGTCAAGTGAAGAAAATTAGAACTGACTTCAGGTCAACCATGTCTGATGACACATTAGAAAATTTACTAATAGTTAAATGCAGACAACATGTGAAATGTTACGAGAATGTATTTGACAAAAAATTTCTCGAAAATGCAAAATCTTGCACTACAGCATTTGTAAATTCTAAGAATTAATATTGCGTTTAATACAGTTTAATCCATATACAGGGTTTGTCCCAGAAGTTCCCGGAATGATTTTTTGTAGTTGGCAACGCTGGCTGACGGGGCGGAGAAGTTGGTGGGGGATCTGAGCTTGGAAACGAGACCGGTATCAGTCGCCTGCGGGCAGTTGTTGAGGCAGGGTCACGCTCCGCGCAGAGGTATCTACTGCACCCTCGTCGATCAAAAAATGGACCAGTTTTTGGAGCAGCGTTATGCAATCAAATTTTGTGTGAAACTGGGTAAAAACGGGGCGGAGACACTCGAAATGCTTCGGAAAGCCTACGGTGACGGGGCGATGAAAAAAAGCCAAACTTTCATGTGGCACAAGCGGTTCCGGGAAGGTCGGGAGTCCGTCAACGACGACGACCGCTCTGGACGCCCGTCGACATCACAAACGGACGACTCGGTGCAAAAAGTGCGTCAAGTTTTGGACAATGACCGACGATTAAGTGTTCGGGTGATTGCAGAGGAGTGTGGAATACCCAAAACAATCGTTCATCGCATTTTAACGGAGGATCTTCAAATGAGGAAAGTCTGCTCGAAAATGGTGCCAAAAGTCCTGACGAGTGAGATGAAGGAGCAGCGTTTGTTGAAGTGCCAGGAATTGCATGAACGCTACGAAACGGACCCAGAATTTTTGGACAGAGTGATCACAGGGGACGAGACGTGGATTTTTCAGTACGATCCCGAATCAAAGCGCCAGAGCAGCGAGTGGCACACCAAGGAGTCTCCTCGCCCGAAAAAAGCAAGGATAAGCCACAAGGACAAACAGTCAACAAGGAGTTTTACTGTGAAGTGCTCAAACGGTTGCGCAACAGGGTTCGACGCGTCCGAAACGAAATTCGCGACAATTGGATCTTGCACCATGACAACGCGTCAACCCACACCGCGCTCATTGTCTCCGAGTTGCTGGCCAAAATGGGTGTGGCAACGCTGCCCCAGCCGCCGTACAGCCCCGATCTGGCACCAGCGGATTTCTTTTTGTTCCCAAGGATCAAAAGAACCCTGAAAGGAACTCGGCATGGGACGCTGGAGGCGGTAAAAGCAGCCGCGACGACCTCACTGAAGGAGATTCCCGTTGACGACTTCCAGGGCGCCTTCAATGATTGGGTGAAGCGTTGGCAACGGTGCATCGAAGCAGGGGGAGAATACTTTGAAAAGTTCTGAAAAGATTGTAAACTGATATTGAATAAATGATTTTAAAAAAATCATTTCGGGAACTTTTGGGACAAACCCTGTATAACTAATATAATTTTACATTTTATGTTTTCTTTACTTTATTAAAAATGCTTTTATTCTGCAAATGTAGCACTGACAGATGGGGGGTGGTCGCAGACCTCTTGGTTACTATAAAAGGGGGTTGTGGATTACTTGGCTACCGTAAAAGTGGGTTATGACTTATATATAAAAAAGGTTGGGAACCACTGATTAAGATAATAATAATAAAAATAAAGTAAATAATATAAAATAAGATGAACAAGACCATATTAATAAAAATAAAAGTATTTGGATTCATCCAAAAGGCCGCACTAGGGTGTTTTATTTTATTAGATAAAAATTAAAATATTACATTGTTGTTGACTTTGTTCACGTTCTCAGTCCTATTAATATAAAAATGATATCTGACAAATTTGAGGAAGATTGGGTAATAGTTAGAGGTTGCACACTTTTATATATATAAGCTAAAGGAACAAGATTTCCAACGATTATTATTTTTATTTTCTTATTTTCAAATCCATTCAACAAAACTGAACTGCAAACAAGACTTTTATGGAACAACTTAATAACATTCATGTTATTTATATTAGTTAAATTTGTAGGATGCAATTCTTGTTTTGGTTCCCTTGGGGACGACTTTTCTGTGGTGTCCAACGATCTTCAACAGGAATTGTCTCTGTTGTTCGTCCCTGGCTGACTCGTTGAATTTCTGTATTAGAGCGATACCCTTTCTACAATATCATTTACAACTTTAAGGGCATTGATGAATCTTCTTAGCCCATCCCTGCAATATTTTTCCGTTTCGTTGACCCCAAATAATAGAGAAAATATCTTTGTATGGCTGGTAACAAAATCGCTCAAGTCTTTTTATATCTAGTCGTTTCGTTCCGTTTTTGTGAATTTAAGGACTTTCTTATCTTCTTACAATACACTCTTCATTGCCATCACATCTTGCCTAGCAATATCAAACAGTTCCACAAGATCACCTGTCCAAATCTGCCACTTCTTATTCACTGTTTCCGTGTTTCTTGATTTCTCTTTACCCAGATTTTAGTATTCCTTGTACACCTTGGAATACGAGCTCTAATCATCAGAGAGCGTTTCCTTAATCTCTTTGTGATTGTAGATGAAGACTACTAGCACTTGTTCTCTAGAGGGGAGCCAAGCCCCCAGAAATTCACCACTTGGCATCATTTCAAGTAACCAAATTCCCTTTCTAGTATTCATTTTCACAATTTGTAAAAGAGAAAAGAATTAGTACACTACGATTTCCGAAAGAAGTGGAGTGCAGACGTGCTAC
Organism: Dysdera silvatica; assembly: GCA_006491805.2. NCBI lineage: Eukaryota > Metazoa > Arthropoda > Arachnida > Araneae > Dysderidae > Dysdera > Dysdera silvatica. The sequence goes on from QLNU02014176.1 coordinate 96,486,317, forward strand.
ATCACCCTGGCAAAAACAGCTGAACCCAAAAAAAGTGTGCAACCACTATATATTATTCAATTTGTCAGAAATTTGGCATACAGATCATTTAGAGGGAATAAGCAGATTTTGACATGAAATAACAACTTCGGAAAAATAAAGCACCCTAGGCCACACTTAAAAGCTCCAAAGCAGGGGCGGACTGGGTCCTCTCAAAGGGCGCATACCTTGGATTTTTGGAGGGTGTGAGTCCTTGTGCATTCGAGGGTGCGAGTCCTATCGCCCATGAGAGTGCACTGGGCGGGTGGGCCAGTCCGTTACTGCTCCAAAGGCTACAGGTTCCCCACCCCTGTGGTAACCTCTTGTAGACACTATCTTTTCCCCATAAGTCCTCCAAGTGCTGTAGTTTGAATCATGACATGCCTGGGTCAGTTTTTAATATGCTATAATCCCACATTTGATTTTGTATACAGGGTGGTTAGTAAAGTCCTTATACACGCAGATAACTGTCGAACGGAGAGAGCTATATGTATGAACGTGATGTATAGGTATAGTAAAGTGACTATGCGAGTAGTTAGTACGAAACGATTTTTTTCCACCACCTTAATAGGGCAAAAATCGTGATTTAGGAAGTTTAATGGGTACAGGACGCCCCTGCGTGACAGCTTTCCCTGCGAACAGATATGAATAGAGGAGAAGCTTCAGGTAAGGGCGATATTTTCATTGCACACACAATCTCGTACAAAGCGCATGATATGCAAATGTGTACGCTACAATAATAAAACCATATTTTGCATAATAATTTTGGAGTTTTGACCAACAATGGCGTTACTGGACGGATACCTTTAAAACCTCTTAAATTACGATTTTTGCCCTATTAAGGTGGTGAAAAAAAGTCATTTCGTACTAACTAGCTGGTGCTTAACAACTTTATAATTGACTTTTCCCCGTATCTTGAATAGTTTTCGAGATAGCAGCTCTAAGTTCTGAATTTTTCCACTAGGGGCGCTGCACGCAGTCTCGTCTTATAACGCATAGTCACTTTACCATACCTATACCTCACATACATATAACTCTCTCCGTTCGACAGTTATCGGCGTATATACGGACTTCACTAACCACCCTGTATATGAATGTGTATTTATATTTCAGTTTATCACCACCTTATCAGCACATAATGAAAATGACGAGATTGCGTGTTGTCGACAACAGTGTTCTTGGAAAGCAGGCAATGTTAGAAGGAAAACCGCCCCGCTGCATTCAAGTCTATAGAAAGACTGCAATTGGAACAATTGGTGACAAAGTTTTGGTAGCCATTAAAGGACTTAAAAAGAAAGCTCTCATTGTCGGTGTAAGACAAAAGCAGCAGGCACTAGTTCCAAGGTTCGATTCAAATAACATCATATTATTAGATGATAATGGAAACCCTTTAGGGACAAGGATTTTGGTTCCTATTCCTTCTTTGCTCAGAGGGCGTGGTGAATACTCAAAAATTATCGCACTTGCTACAAGATTTGTTTAACGTTAGCAGGTGTTTTTTTAAATATATCCTGGAATAGATGTGTATTGAATATTTTGTACAAAAACACAAATAATTTAATGTTGTATTCTTTAAGCTGTATTAAAGATCCATGTGTCTAAAGATTGTGTCTTGTTTTATTTTAACCTTCCAAACACCCACTCTTTGATATTTTACCCATTTTCGGCCAACGTTGCGTTAACGCAACATTATTTTCAGGATTTTTTTTTCTATATCCTAATTAATTTTTTTCCCATCAAATTTTAGCATATCATATTCAGAAACATTTGATCTTACTAAATATAATTTTTTGCAAATGGAAGCAAGTTAAATTTCCTGCTTTATAATTCTTTATTTTTAAGTGTTTTGAGGGACTTTCAAAGACCCATTTTTTGAAAAAGTATATTAATTGCTGATTGACGAATATCAACGTTCTTTTCTTTTAAACATAATCTTTCAGATGTCAACAGTTTGTGAAAAATGGAAATTACAAAAAATGATAATTATAAATACGCAATATTGAAGAAAGAAAATAATGTTACATTAACGCAACGTTGGCAGGATATGGGGTTGGCTTATCCCTACACCCTCAGGTTTGGTTCTCCAAATTCTTTCTTTGAATGTTTACTTTGACTAGCATTATCGACAGCTAACAATAGTGACAATGCAATCTAACTTTTGCTACTTTGTTTCCTTTGTTCTATAAACATTTATATATTTCAGAATTTGACGTTTTCCAAGATTTTTACACTGTAATTTTTTACGGTTATAAAATGTAATAATTAGTTATTTGATTTAATACCCATTATGAACAAAGAGCTTTTATTTATTATGTTTATTAAGAAAACAACATATATATATACATATGGAAAATGAAAAAGGGGGGGGTGGTGTTCCTGACACCCTCGCCCTCCTCCCCCATGGGCGTAGCCAGCTTTCCATCTCGTTGAACAAACCACTGGTAACCCGAAATATATTATCAAAAATACTAAAATATACCCAAATGTACTTCAACTTTTATTTCTAGGGGGCAAGCGCCTTGCCTACTCCCTTGCCCCCTTCCCACTCTGCTGTAATTATAGCTCGTTAGTATCCTTTCCTTGTAGTAAAAAAAAAAGACTCTTGGTTTTGGGGCCACATGATTTGGTTTGGCTTAAGTAGTTTTACGCTCCAAAGGTACACGTTGCAACTACCTGAGAAGGGACCGACGGCTGAACACATCTCCGAAAAACAAAATGCTATTCATTTTTTACTCTTTATTAGACTTTTTATTAATTAGGAATTGCATAAAATTGCGTATTATAGAAATTCTGAATTTTGTACTTATATATGAACTGACCCTGTTAATGCAATGTTTTGCCGTGGCACCCCCCCCCACACACACACACCCTAGATTTTTTTTTTCAATGAAACCTTATTGCTATTGTCATAAATAAAAACACATGAATTTTTATGCGATTTCACCATAAGTTTCTATACTTGGCCGTTAATAGGTTAAATACAATGAAACATTACTTCAAAACCAGTTTCTTCTATAGGAAAGATACCCATTTATGGGGGTTGTGACCACAAAGTAACAGACTAAAAATCTTGCTAATTATTTAAAGAGACAATAAAAGTATATTAACTCCATTGATTTTAAAAATTAGTGTTTCACATCATAATCCATATCCAACTCAATCATTCTGGATGTTATCTGATCGAAGAAAAGGTGTTTTTAGCAATGAATCCTACTTCCCTCTGAGTGTTGATAGCTGAGCTCGGCACTAATCTGGCTACATCAATGTTAGGAGGCAAGTGGTGGGTGCCTTAATGGGTGTTGAGACCTAATCTGAATATATGCTAGTTGTCTCTGAATGTTATTGTGATGTATGGAGGATGGTAATTATTCAAATTATTATTCAAATGGATGATAGCAACACCATTGGTAAAGTCTTGGTGGTGGTTCTGATTGAACGATCCCTTCATGCAGTTGTGTGTTTGGAGTATCCTTAACCTCTGTGTCGGTTACGTGTGCCTTCTCCGATCTACTGTTACTAACACCGAACTACCACCATATTGCTCTAATAGAGATGGTAGTCAATATGCCTGTTGAACCATCCAGCTTCTTTTAAATCTATGATGCGATTTCTTTATTCAAATGTTCCATTTGTTCGCAGTGCTGTTCAGCATGCACATGGTATCTATATACACAACTTGCACTATCAAAGCAAAATGTATAGTTGGAATTACTGGAGAGTGAGTACACCACATACATACCGGTCCTTTTAAATGCTGCACAATATGTCCCCCCCCCCTTATGTACATTGTATGACTTCTATTACGTAATTGGTGCTGAATTTTTAATCGTTTGCGTAACTTTTTACCCACACATTTGTATTTATTTTATACAAGTCAAACACTACGCAGATTAAATAAAGCAACAATTTTTATCAACATTTTCTAGGCGCAGCACAACTAGAGCTCCCACCCGGCAAGTGGGAGGTTGTGAGATCATGTCCCACTGAATGCAAAAAATATTTTTTTTTTTTTACAAATGTTTCACCATCCAACATGCCATAACATCGGCGTTATACTACGCCTAAAAAACGTTGATGAAAATTGTTGCTTAACACATCTGTATGCTGTAGTTCACACATATAGCTCCATTTTTTTTATGGCTGCATATATATTTTTTGCAACAGAGTATACAGGGTGGTTTAGCTAAGCATGTATAAATTTTTGGGAGGGGTAGGTTTCACAAAGATAAAATTGGAATCATAGCAGTGCAGGGTCGGAAACCCTATCTTCATGCAGTTGATGGTGGTGTTCGACGATTGCTTTAATGCTTATAACGTGAATATATGGGCAGTGGAGAGACCCCATGCTCAGGGTTTAAGCTGGCTCAAAACATGCTGTCGCAAAAATGCTAAAATGGGAAAAAAAAAGTTGTAGCAGTCTGGATGGAAGGAGTTAGCGGATATTTCTAGAGGAAATCTTAACAGCTATTTAACGAACAGCAGATCCCTTAGTCACTGTGCCATGCATTGTGGTTTTAGCACGATGTTGTCATCACTTAGTCATTTAGACATCAGTGGATTGGGCATGATGGTCCCATTCAGAGCCGTCGCTGGGTAAGAGACACTTTTGTGCGAAATTGGATTTCAACGCCTCTATTGAATAGAATTTGCAGGTTGAAATGAAATTAATTTCCAGAAATTTTTGTTCTTTAATATACAAATATAGTATATATATGTAAAAATATAGCACTTATTTTTTTTTTTAACTATTACAAAATAATCCCAAAATAATACATTTTGGACCTCTTAGTATATACATGTCATTTATTACATATTTACCACCTAGCTTTAGCCACCACAAATATCTTGGATCTTTTATATTTAGAGTATCCATAATATTTTCTGTTGATATCATTAATAGGTAGGGCATTTTTTGGTTATTTTTTTTATCCCAAATATTTTTTTATTAATTTTAGTTCTGAAAATTCCCTTTCCCAGACGTTAAAGATGCGCGTAACAGATAAGATAAATAAATACACAATACAATGGCAGTATTTGGAAATGTATCAGTTAATTTATATTCACAAAAATAGCTTAAAATACTGTGACGAGATATCTCCCTTTTTATCAAACATTTCAGTCTTTAATTCCCCAAAATCGTATGTCGAAGTATCCCGACCATCAAGATATATTACACTACATACATATATATTTATAATTATTTTATGTATATAACTTTGCAGAATTTTAGTAATTCTTCCCTATTCTGTTCTTTAAATTTATTCATATCATGGATAAATTTCTTCCTCCCTTGAGAGTTAATGTTACGAACTTGAAACAAAAAATGTTGTCATTTGAGTTTCATACAGCATGGTTATTATAAACAGGGCTAAACAAATCATGATAAACAGTACTCGTCAGACAAGAATGCACTCCTGCCTAAAAACAACTTGGGAGTCTTGTACGAAAAGATTTCTTACTCGCCAATAGCGATCGGGCAACTGAATTTGTTGATTCCTGATCATAAGCATAAATTGTTGCCATAGACATATGCAAGGTTATTTAATCTGTTAACTGGGGAATAAAATTTTGTGAAACTCGTTTCACACTGGGGACTTTTTTTCACAGTGATAAGTAATGTCATCACACCATCACGCTAGGATTAAATATATAAGAACTACATAAAACGTAATGCGTTCAACATAATACGGTTAATTTTAATGACGAAAAATGTCGTCATTCGCATTTTGGTAGTCTTCTGGGCATGACGAAAAATGTCGTCATACCCAGTTAACAGGTTAAAAAAAAAATGAATTACAAAAAAATTCAAACTGTTATGATAACATTTTAGGGGGCCAACAAAAATTTAATACTATAATCGATTAGTAATTATATACAAATGATCCACGAAAAAATTGTTAATACCAATTATATTACAATACTCACGATCATTAACTTATCAAATAAATTCTCTTTTTTTTACGAAGGTGGGGAATGTACAGGAGCCTACTTACCATTTTCAAAGATTATTAATGGTAACCGAAAAATATTTTTACAACTTTTTGCATATTTTAATTCAAATTATTTGCACATTACTAAAATTTAGAATAGTCATTAAATAGTCCAAATGCTCTTTTAAGACATTTTATTGTAAACAATACAACTGGTACTTTGTTGCAAAAATGTATACAAATTAGACATCAGTTGTATTTCCCAATATAGAGATAATTATTACTAATATTAAAATTAAATAAAGGTATATAAAGGAACTACATCTTTGGCACTAAAAAAAAGCACAAACAGTCCCTACAGATAAAATAAATTAAAATGATATTAGCGCACTAATACTATGTTATATTTATTAATACTTCATGAAGACATTTTTAAAACAACTAATTGAACACAAATCTTAGTCCATTCACCTAATATTTGTTAACAATAAAAGAAAACAGAAGTCGTGATTACAATTACGCTGAAAACTCTACAATGTTTTACACTCCATATAAAAACATTGAATTAATGCACACATTCAAGCAGGGGCGGCTTAAGGATTGGGCACCAAACTGAAGTCAAGTTCAATTTTTTTTTTTAATTGACCCAACAGTAGAAAATCTCTCTAAAAAGACAAGTTTAGAGACACCTTTATAGAAATTCTTTCAGGCTTCTGTCCACTTTTACAGGGTATATGCAGGCCTAGCACGACCATATAGGCAAACTAGACGGCACCACGACAGATTTATTTTTTAAGACACTTAATACTGTAGAATGATTGAGATAACCTTAATAATAAATACATGAAACTAAATGGATTATTTTCGATTGAATGTCTTCACCAATATTTATCCTTATTCATATACCATGGAATCTGGTAAAGTGACTATCTTGCAAATTGACCATCTGAATGAAATTACCACTTTTTATAAGAGAGAACTGGTAGGGACTTAATCATGCTTATATACCGAGTCTGTTGTGTATAGTGAACACCTGCCTATGATGACTATTACAATCCAGTTCCAGAGGTGGTCAATTTAGACAGGTTCATTTGTATGTTTCTCTTATCCATTTTTTTCCATACTCCCAACTTTTTGCTTTTTTATGTTAACAAATTTTCCTCTAACCAATTTACGTAACTCTGAATATCATTTTCCCCATTACCTCTACATCCTTCAATAGTGTGAGCAGCATCACTGCCACACTAGAGGCTTGGAGGATGCTTTTTCTTTTCGATATCTTCGTGTATTATTAAAAGCACTGAGAATTACAGTTTTTTGCTTCAACAACAAAACATCAGACAAATATTTTGTTCTTGATTGTTTGTGTGTTATGAGATCAGCTGTGATTATCATACTTTCTTTTAACCGAAACTGTAGCGAGAGGGCGGAATGTGCCCTATTTTTCCATTTTTCGAATGTTGTATAATGTATTTGGGTGTCAATTCTTTTTACCGTGGAGTGGGGGTAGGCGGGCATATTAACGTGACCATTTATTTTTTTCCTCAAAATGAGACATAAGTTGTCCCGTTTTGAGGAAAAAAATAAGCAGAACATTACTAATTTTTAGGTAATAGCATGTTATTCAAGAAAATGCATACTTCATGGTTTTTATTCATGAATGAATGTATGAAAATAAATAATTTTTGTGGTCTTATATTATTCTGAAGAACAAATTCACTAGATAATTGACAATAACGTCTGATGTTTCACTCGGTTGGTCTTGAAATTTTAAAAGTCTGACTTGTGTATGATAAGAAGCGAACTAAAACAGAATATTTTCATAGACCCATGGTTTAAAGCATCAGTCAATATAGTAACACAGTTGCATTTGCTGAGGCGGTCTTTTAATTCAACTATTGCTATTGGTTTTAACACATTTACAATATTAGCTTCTGTTTCCATACGAGAACATCTAACTTTCTGTTCAAAACATGCTTGAATTAACTTAGAGGCACAATCATTTGAGCAAAAACTGTGGTTCTCTTGCACCTTATGATAAGCCTGGGCACCTTCAGTCGCAGCAACTTCCAGATCTTACAAAGTTGGTGAATATGTTTTCTTAAAAATATTAAGTATCGAAGAATTCAAAGTGGTAACAAGATCAAAATTTTTATGTTTTTCTGATTTAAATGTTGGTTAAAATCGCTGGAACCTCCATGGGCCATGTTAAATTCTGTACGACACTTTTCAAACCCGATGGCCGATGGAGGACTTCTTTGCTTTCTAAAAGGGTACTTTGTAAGTTAACATTAAAAGTGCAGTTGCATTGAGGCATTCTTAAAATGGAGAGATCACGTAAAAAAATTGACTACAATAACATGTTGATAGAAAAACAATCATCAATCGTCAAGAAAGATGTGCAACCAAGCTAGCTTCTGTCCAGCTTACATAATATGTGTGGGACATATTGGGCATGCCCTGTCATCGCCCCACTACTTGGGTTCTTTTCTTTCTTAAAAACCAGACATTTTGGGGCCCCGAAGCTATGCTTGGGGACAACGGGATCGGCTACCTAAAAACGGGACGTATGGTCAAGTTACGCATACGTCGTTTGACTAGAGCGGCAAATTTGCTTGCGCCAGCCCTGGGTATATGGCTCACTGTGCATCTGTGAAAAGCTCAGAAGGTGAGGTGGGGTGGGGTGCCAAAAAGCAATCCGCGCCAGGCTGCTTGGGTTCAAAATCAACCTTGAGCCGACCCTGCATTCAAGATATTTTTTGAATGGAAGATGAGTAAATTATAGTATAAATACTTGAGGTAATGCTAATGTAGACTAGCAAAAGTAGCAAGACCCATTGGATCCCCTATAAAACTGACCTTACACGAGTGGCGGTTCATTGGGTGATACGAGTGAAGCTTTACCTAAAAATTGGGTGGTCGAACGAATATTTTTTCTTTATTTAAATTCAAAATTCTTTTTATTTTTTTTTTGTCAAATTTAAAATCTGATTAGAAAATTAAAATTTAAAATTTTATTTTGGGCTCCACTATTTTTAATTTAATTCCTTTAATATAATTGGAATTACATTCAGGAATTAAAGGCTATGTTTCTAAGTCAACGCTTCATTAAACACAGAATTCCAGTCCGCCTGGATTTACGGATACAAATTTACGGAAAAGACACCGAAGGTGCCAAATTTACAGAAAAGACAAATTTGAAATAACCGCCAGGGGCATCAAGTAAATTTAAAAAAAAAGACTCTAAAATCTCTGTTATACCTCTAATTATGTTTATTAAGATTAGGCAGCAAAATATGTCCGCCTACAGGTGGAAAATACGCCAGAGCCTACAGGCGGCGAAATCATAAATCTGCCTTTGATCATAATCTACATAAATCCAAATGAATTATAAAATTATTGAACGTTAATACTAAAGTACAGTAATTGCACATTATCATAAATATAATTACAGCAAAGTAACTGTAATAAGTAGTTTGACATGTCAATAATATTCTCACAGCCTGTGGGATTATCACTTACACATGCATCATTCAAAACAGTTAAATTCACATTCCTTCATTTGTGCTTTGGGGCAAAGGGGCAGCTGAGATCATACTGTACCACAATCTACAGCTTTCTGCGGGATTCTCTTCCACCTAGGATACCGAACCCAGGACTATGGAGTTATAGAAGAAAAACCGTCATGACCCGGGTATCCCATACGAAATCAAACACAGACTGTGGAAGCCACAAGCCAAAGTATTATTGCTATGCCATCATAAAGCTCAATTCATGCTGGCATCCACTTATGAAAAAGTACTGTTCAAGCGAAATTGGATTATTATAGTGAAGATTTCTAATAAAATCAGCTGTACATAGAAATTTTCTCTATGTACAAAAAATTTTACTTATAAATTCTCTCACTGATATATAATTTATCTTAGCGAAGAAGTAAACATTTTACTATCGGTTAACTTGTAGCCATGTTCTTTTTTCTTACCTTAAGCAACTTTATTTCGGCAGAAACATGAACTCAAATTTAAGTATCTATAAATACATTAATTAAAATAATAAAAAATTGGAATTCTGGTTCGTGACTGCTTGTATAGTCTGACAAAGACCGCACCAAGCAAGAGACAGTATACAATTGAAGCAAAATGTTTTAACGTATTTCAATGTAGTGAACGAACTTAATCGTAGTATCTATTGTGACAACCTCAAATCTGATTTAGGAAATAAACCGTAATATGGAGGATTAAGGTTTTATAGTGTGATTTATTATCGGAACTTATTAACTATAGTCTTAATAAACAAGATGGTTGGCAAATTTCAAACTGTGTTGAAAAATAGGAAGCTTAGTTAGGATAAACTTATTTAACATTCTTTTAGACTTATTTACTAATTGAATAAGCATATATAATTAAAAGGTTAAAAGTAAATCAATCAGAAATTGTAGATAAAGCCATCATTAGTAACCCAAAATAGTAGAAGAGCATGACGATGGCGACATCATTAGAAATGGTCTAACAAAGAACGCAGAATTGGATAGGCAAAACATTGTACCAGAAAATAATGATCTAATCTGTAATACTAATATAAATTTGCACATCTTACAGTTCAGTGCATAGAACATATACTATAAACTCAAAACATACAAACATTTTAAAGCAGTTAAGAATTCATTTTCCTAACACTGTTTTTTTAATACTAATGTTAAAATTCTCATACAAAAAAAATCAGGCACTTTGAAGATGTACACATTCCAAAAGATTTCCACAGTTCCTCTTTAACATGAAAAACTACTCGCCTTTGCTATTTATATTAAAATAATAAAAAACCCAAAATAAAGGAATTTTCACTCCAAATAACAAAACCCTATATAGGCATGGGCAGTTAAAATAGTAATAAGGTTAACAAATAACACCAAATTTAACAAATATAAAATCGTTACAGTGCACAACCATTTTTTTTTTCTCTCTCTCTTCTCTTATATTAATCATATTCTGAACCCAATGTGATACTCATTTCTGTACCTTCGATGAAAGTTGTGTGGTACCATTGGTTTGTATCAATGAGAATTATATCGCCTTGTTTAACAGAGATGTTCATTGATTGACAGAAGGCTTCACATTCAGGCGGAGGACGCAAGTACCAGGATTTGCCGCCTGCTATTTGTGCTTGCCACGAAGGACGCTGAACATAATCCAAGTGCATACTTGCACCTTGGCCTGAATAGCCCATGAAAATCCAATCAATAGCACTCAGTTCAGAATCATCTGGCAAAAAATAGGGACGGGTATAATGCTTCCTCAAAACCTTTGATATATCTGGGTTACAGTTACTCCTGAAAAAAAAATGCAATAAATATATTATTACAAAAATGGAAAATTATACTGCTTTACTGAAATATTTTATGGGTTTTTTTGCAAACTTTCACAATCATTTGAAAGATAATTTGAATCTCCATTTACTTCATTTACATAAAAAAATCAGTGATTCACGATTGCTTTGGTACTTTCTTAAAGCAAATATCTTTCTCAAAAGAAATAATGTCTATTATTTTTCTGTATAACTCATCATCACAGTGGTTTAAAGCAAAGTTTAGATCTCCTAGCAGTTTACTAGAACAATGGAATTCTGATGCTCTAGTAAACCAATTCATGGGTTTTTGATATTAGAATTTTGTGGCTGTTCCATACTCACTTCAGCTTCTACTTCTCCACTATTTTCATCTTCTCTCATATTAACATTGAAAATTTACTTACCGAGGTTAATCCATAAAACTTATCACGAAATTTCCTCATAAAAAATTATTAAATCCAAAAATAAATAAATAAATAAAATTTATAATAAAATTTCATTAATTGTCCTAAAATTTTACAATTTTTTTTCCATTATGAGTCACTTTCTTAATGGAAGGCCCGTAACTGGATTTGTACCACTGACCTCAAAGAAATGCTAATTATTGGTAAACCTGAGCTCTAACCACTAGATCATGACACTATTCTGTGTTGTGTGCTTTAAAGATCTTACATAAAGTCAACCCACTCATTTCATTTTTGTGCTACCCTTTAAATAAGGATTACCTGTTGTGTTTAATTAGGCATATTAGTTGGAGATTGTAAATTAGTGAATTGCAAATATGCAAAATTCAAGTTAATATTAAATATTGTATTATTAATAATTAATAAATAATTTTATAATAAATAAATAAATAACATTGTAAAATAAATTCAAATTTAGCGAATTGTAAGTGAGCTGTAAATTAGTGAAATATAGATCAGTGAATTGCAAATCAGCAAATTGTAAATTAGTGAAATGTAATTATTAGTTCATTATCATCATTATTGTTGTTATTTCATATAATTCTTGAGTGGCAATACTATGTTTTATCTGCTCACACTTTTCTAAAATGCAGCACTTTATATTTCTAAAATATACAGTTTTCGATTTCTACTTTTATTCATATTGTTATGGAGTGGTATCTTTGAATTAGTTATGCAAATTAAATAAATACCTCACTCGTTAAAATTATAAACTTGCATAGACATGAAAGCAACAAACTACAACTTTTGTCTTAAACCCTTGTTGCCAGTTGAGTGATAATCGCATTTCTGCTGTCAGCTAGTTATACTTTTAATACTTAACCAATACAACGTTCATATATAGAAATCAAAGAGACAAACTAATGGCTATAGCAAAACGAAAAAGTACACGGAGAGCCATAAATATTGGATTGCTATAGTAATTGAATTCTAATTCAGTCTGAATGTGTTTCATCATTCTAGGCAGGCAGAAGTCACTTGTTTTTGTCTATCCTTTCTCTCACCCCCTTATGCTAGTTCCCCACAAATTGCTTGATTCAATTTTTTGGTTACATTTCTAGGGGTATGGCTATAATGAGGATACGCTAGAAGAAGTTTAAAAGTTTGACAATAATTTAATTACAAATAATTTCGCCGTATTTAATTGTAAAAAAAAAAATCCCCTGTCACTATCTTGTTCGCTGAAGCATCACTGACTTCTAAAGTAATGGTGTTTATGTAATAATGTCTCCAACTTAACGGTTGTTTGAAGTTTGTGATGACTCAGTGACCAAGCGCAATGCTATATTTTCATTAATAATTACAAAGTGGATACAAAAACATGTACTGTACAAATACACATACATGATTAAAAATTGTCAAATATACATAAAAGTATACAAAATGTAAATACATAATTTGAACATACTTTTGATTTGAGCTTTGAATTACTTGAAAAAATTAATTAAATCACTATTTTGCTAATTAATTAAATGGGTGCTACCCCAGGAGACAGTAGCCCGTCAAGTATTTTTTGCTTTGGTGTATTTTGCAACTTTGAGTGATAATACTTTTGTAAGAATTATTGATTCTGGAGGTTGCAAGGCTTAGGTTCAAGGCCAGAATCCAGAACAGGGGTGGGATTCCTCCCACCCCCACCACCACCACTACTACTAAGCATCCACTGATGCAAGAAAAGTACCAGGGCAAAAAAATGGTGCCTAAAATTTAAAGAAATTCAACTTCTCCGATTTGATTGTTTGGCTTTTTTATGGCGCAAGAGCATCTGGGCTATACTGCGCCACAACTTCTCCTATTTCAAAACACTCTACAAATCATGATTTCTAACATGGCAGACCCGCAACGTGCACGCTTGACCACCATAATAAAAAAGTTTAGAAAAGTCGCCACAATTACTGTTTCCTGAAGTAAAACCAATTCTGCTTTATATTAACTAGTGTGTCAATCTACAATTCATATTAGGATTCCGTGCAGCAGTCAACTAGAGCTGATTTGCATACACCGATTGTTTATTTTGTGGCATAAAGACATATGATTACATTGTGTCCCAACTGACAGTTTTCCAAAGGATTCAAACCTTTTTCACTTGAGAAATTACACCCTGGACTGTACATCTTTAGAAAAAAACTTGACAAGCTTAAGAAACCTGTGGAACGAAACCAGGCTTATTCTCATGGTAGCAAATATCACTGTCGAGCTGAGCTGGTCACAAATGCATAGGCTATATTATGAAACACGGTAATCTGGCAATTTTGGTGATTTGGCTCCAAATGTGGACTCCTTTTCTGATAGTTTTTCTCTGCAACCATTTAAGTTTTCTTCAACCATTAAGTATTCTCATTAAGTTGAGTTTAGTATGAAATTAAGTCCCTGCATTATATTAGAAAGGCATGGTGTCTACCCAAATTCTATTTCAAACTTCCCTGACTTTTCCAGGTTACCAGACCAAGTCTTAATCGATTTCAAGTCGCTAATTACAGTAAACAACACACAACGCATTAAAATTTGCGTAATAAAAATAAGTTTCTAAGACCATAAAATCCACTAACACAAACTTCAGAGCTATTTATAATTCTAGTATAAGGAATTTACAAATATAAAAATTGTATTAAAAAATGCATTTCTTTACGTTAAAAACTTATATTATATACATTTCCATTTGGCCCTTTTCAAGTTCATTATAAAAGAGTTTAACTATATAATCGCAAAGCTGATGCTTCATCTTCTATTTCATTTAAAGTGTACTTCTATATATAAGAGAAAGGGGATTAGTATGATCAAAATCCCTTTTCAATTAGATAATTTAGCTAAAAAATACTTTTTTTTTTTAACTTTAGTAATCTGTTTGGCAAACATTTTCTCCTGAAAAATATATAGGCTTAATAATTTTATATAAATTATATTAGTTTTGGTGAAAAATGGTAACTTTTGGAAGAAGTTTAGTCAAAAGTACAAGTTTTACAAATTTTTCAGTAGGCAATGTGGTATGAAAAGCACAGTTCAGGAAAATTATTTTAATAAGTTATTTATTATAACAATGAATTTCAAATTTCCCTGACTTTTCCAGTCAGAAAAAAAATTCTGACTTTTCCAGATCAGCAGACACCCTGGAAACTAAAAATTATTTTTCTTTCGCAAACTGTGGATGCTGAACTTTCTCACAGTCTCCATTTAGTTTTTAAAACTAATTTGACGTCCTCCTAGTTACTGCCATGTTGAATTCTGTAGTCTTTTTGACTTTGTGATAGCTTGAGATATGGAATTAAGTCTAATAAGCATCCATGACGTGAGCGTGGGTATATTTACGTTTCTACTCTATACTTTTACAGAATTTACTGATTTGGAAGGGTACAGAGCTTAGGATCAATGCCAGAATCCAGGTGTGGTGTGTGTGTGTGTGTGTGTGTGTGAGAGAGAGAGAGAGGGGGTGCCCCCCACTCCACTAGGCATCCACTGATTCGGGAAAAGTACTTTTTACGATTTTTCAAAATGGCCCACATATAACGATGTTCATGCTGGTAAGTTTTGTTGGAAATCTCCAAAAGTCGCCAAACTTACCATGTTTCGTAGCAGTACCAAAACATATTTTAAAGGAAGAACCAGAAGACCTTTTTCGACTGCATGCTGAATGGGGGATTTTCCAGGATTCATAAACTGGGGGGAGGGGGGTGTTTCAAGATTTTTATGGGGGTGTGGATTAGATTTCATTAAGTTATTTCCATTGAACGCATTGTGTGTTTAGATTTCATTAAGGGGGTTGAATCAAAAAATCTGGAGAGGTGTTGAGGGGGTGTCGGCAGGGGTATATAAATCCCTGATGCTGAATAAAGCAATTGGACCTCCAGAAAAGTGGTTGTAATTTTTTTTATAATTCAGCAAGCCTGTTGCTGAAGTTTTAGCAACTCACTACGAGTTTCACCCTATGTGAAATCATTATGAAATACTCATTCTCAGAACCTGTTTTACAAATTTAAAACATAAAAGAAAATACCATAATGGTGCATGCAAATATTAAATCAAAACTCACCAGCCAATATACCATGTTTTTTCATTTGAAGTTAGCATTTTAGCTCTCGCGATGGGCATATTGAACACCTCTTGTAAAGTTAAGAAGTCCGTCTTGAACGGGAAAAACTGGCATTCCTCTTCCACGCTTTGGAAGGCACCTTTGGTTTTGTTGTAAAGTTCCTTGAAAAAATCATAAGTAAAGACTTTTACGGCTGACCAATCCCGACAACCACCTCGGACTAACATGGGTTGACCTGAGTATGCGTACTTCGCGAACTCCTCTTTCGAAACGTTCTCCATGACCTTAAAACTAGTCACATCTTTACATATGCTACATTCGGTTTCAGGCCTCGTGATTTCCATAACGATGTAATTGTTCTCTACTATACATCGGTGATAACGAATGTTCCGCAAATTCAAAACAATGGCAATAAATAGAATTAAGATACCTATGGTCCACGAAGATATCAATTTTGGAAAAAATATTAATTTCTCGTAGTTGTCTTTGGGGAGAAGATCGTCGTCTACTTGGGAATTGATAATAGCTCTAATTTCCTCATCTTCCATGCCTTCTTCCTTTCCCTTTTCCTTTAGTCGCCATAATATTTCCATCAAAGCGTCAGGTTCACGCTTTCCAGGTTTCCAAACAAAGGAGCTATCAGAAAAATGAGCCATCGTTAACGAGAGAGAGAAGTATTTACTGTCAGGAAGCGAATTCCATTTTTTGTTTATCAGTCAATGCCATGGTTACACTAGCATATGTAACCTGCGTGGATCACAGGAAAATGATACATTGCGCATGCGCACGGACTCCTCTTCTGAATCTTTCCTCAGTGGGTGGTATATGAGGAGGAGGAGAAATTGCGCAAGAGTTTCATTGGGAAGGATGGCCGCCGAATGTAGCGCTGTAATCCCAGAGGGTGGTATAAGAAATGTGAAAACGTCGTACTTCGACAAATACGTTACGACCATAATCGTAACTTAGTGGTGACGTTTTATTCCTGCTATGGATCCCAATGTAACACTTTTTGCCTGCGAGTATTAAACTGACAGGAGGGAGCATTGAAGAGAAAAAGGGAAGCCGCGCAGTGGGGGGCATCCTCCATCTTGATGATTACAAAACAAACGAATTTGACACCCGCTAACACTCTAGTGTATTTATATATTTATCTGGTGTAGTATCGTTCTGCCGCTAATTTTTTAAGTAGAAATAGCGAAAAAAAATAGCTGCTCTTCATGGATGATCGTTAATTTATGGAAGCACGTATTTTGCTTCTTTACGTCATTTCATTGACTTTCAAACGCTTTTAACATTCAATACAAGACATCAGCATCCATCATGATTGGTTGTTGACTGGAGAGAGTTGATGAGACTACAACCCCCACCACGAAATAAAAAAAATGTGCAATCTCAGATTAACTTTGCATAACCCTCCTCCCCCATATTGTGCTAAATATTTTGATGTTTTTAAAATGATTATTTAATTACAAAATACTGAAACTTATGCAATGATAAAAAATATCAAAATTGACTAATTCAAAACGATTTTTAAAAAATTTACAAAAAATAAGTGGACCTGGTAAACTTCCTTTTCTTTACAGTACAGTCGTACTCCGTTATAGCGAACCACAATGGACGGAACATTTGGTTCACTATATCCGATCCGACAAAAAAAAAGTATGATTTCTCAGAATATCTTAAAAAAACGATTATCATTGTTGCACCTACCAAGAGACGTGAATAATAATTCTAATTAACAAAAAGCACATTAGGTGTTAAGTACAATTATTAATATGTGACGTTAAACGTTTTTTAATCCTTTTTCAGTCTCACCATGATATAATTATATATGACTATACATTACTTAGCATAAACGCCATGGTGTAAACCAGCGGTTCCCAAACTTTTGAATCCGCGGCCCATTTTTCATGACGTCGATCTTTTGCGCGCTACCTACTTCTAACCAGGGACGTATCCGGGAAATGGTTCTCCCCACCAAAAGAAAAAATCCTGGATGCTTGATTGGCTCTTCCACAGAAACTACTTTTTTTTAAGTCCGTTTTCAATTTTTAAAAAATTAAAATATACATACTTCAAAAACGTTTCGCGCTACACCAAAAATCAACTCGCACCCCACAGTTTGGGAAGCACTGGTTTAGGCCCTTTCCTCGAATTATAGTATTTCCCCAAGATAGATAGATTAGATAGATATGTATACTCCTGTTCAACTTAACCTGACAGTGGAGAGAAGTCTAGAGCTGACCGCATTGCAACAAGAAAGCTCTATTTTTCAAATATTCATGCCCACTTTCTCGTTTTTCCCTCTTAAAGTCTTTGACCAATAACCCCGATTTGGCAATTTCTCGTCGTTTCTCTGGCCTTTTTTTTTGTGTGTGTGTATGTGCGTGTGAGACGTTTCTTTACACCTTAAAACATGATTTTATTTGCTTTTTAAAAGTCATTTCTATATGTACAATTTCCCTTACCTGGACGCTATCTGTGCTCAATGATTATTATCTTATATATTGTTTGTTTTAATGTAAGTGTCTGAAATTTTTTGCACCTAATATTGTGTGCTCTTTTATATATTTTGATAATTAGTAAAACATTTGCTTTTGCATTAATTTCTTGATTTTTAATTCACTTAAGTACAGAGCCGTAAGCAGCCTGGGGCGAATGGGGCTCGGCCCTCCCTCTAAAAATAGCTTTTGCCTTTATTATTAATATTAAAATTGTTTTTACGGAGATCAATTGAAAAAAAGCGTCACTTTTTTAGTCAAATTTTTTCGTTGCATCTTAATAAAGGTAGGAGGCTGTTATTGCCACTGTATTGTAGTTGTATCAATAATATAATTATTAGCGGCTTTCGATAGGTATTATTGATAGATATTATTATTATTATATTACCCGAATTGCACACTGTCGGATTAGAGTGGCAAATTAGAGAGTGAAAGATTAGAGACTGGTGGATTAACGACTGACGGATTAGAATGGGGGATTAAAGAGTGGCGGATTAGAGAGCTTCAGATTATCGAGTTGTGGATTAGCGTATTTCGGATTAGCGAGTGATGGATCATCAAGTTTCGGATTAGCGAATTGCAGTTTAGGGAGTTGTGAGTTATCGAGTTGTGAATTAGCGAGTAAGGAATTAGAGGGTGGCGAATTAGCGAGTGACCGATTATAGATTGTCGTATTAGCGAGTGGTGGATTATCGAATTTCGGATTATAGAGTTGTGAATTAGCGAGTTTCGGATTAGCGAATTTAACGAGCATGCTGGATATGAATTCAGTTATAACAGGCATGATATACACGACATGAATTCTAGTTATAACCTAGCATACTCGCTATAACCAAAGTAATATCCATCATGCTCGTTATGATCGAACTCATATCCATCATGCTCGTTAAAACCTAATTTATATCCATCATGCTCGTTATAACCGAGTTCTGGACTGGTATAACGGAGCAGGTGATTATCGGACAAACGAATTGTCGAGCAAGCAACTTGTTGGATGAACGTACCAAACCCTTATATTATACAATAATTTCTGCCACCCACGTATTAATTATAGCTCAAACTAGAGCTTATGTAATTTTGGAGAAAAAGAGACGCTTTCCCCATCCTGGATTCGAACCAGGGTCCCTCCGTTTAGCCCGGAGTGTCTTGGACCGTCTAAACGGACATGACATCACAAACTCTCTAACATCCCTGTTTATAAGTGATCAGTAGTAATTTTCTAAAATCCTGTTCTCTGTTCTTCTTACTCCGAAATGTCCCGCTAATCCTATGTCGTGCGCATATTTCAAAATCTCCAGTCACAACGATTTCAGGACCACCAGCTGTTCATACATGTTTCCTCGTTTTCTTCCCTCCCCACCAAATTCGAAATGGCAATCCGTTCTTCCTTTCGAATCTGGTGGAGCCGCCAGTCTGTCTGAAGGTCTCCCTTTCCCCTTTGACGCCGCTATTCACCATATTCCAGTGTTTTGCCAATTCTGGATCTCCTTTCTGTAGGGCGAGAAATTTCGCTTTATTCGCTTAAGATTATTATTATTATTATCACCCCTATAAGACACGAGTTGAATGACGACTTAACGTGAACGTGCATATTTGAATGCCGTGTTGATCGACAATCCATCCCCCCCTCAGCCGCCTCGGCGGCTGATTGCCTATTCAAGCGTCCTGGGATCACATCGCGGCCACCTTTCCCATTGCCCTTCTTGCGAACAACACTCACTATAAGACACGATTCAGATCTGCCACCGCGCCCAGCTTTAACGTCTTTTTCTACACATTTCTCCCCTCCCTCATTATGGGAGTCATTATCAGTTTCTGCGTGCCCTTTTAAACGTTCGCTTCTTCTTTTCTTTGTGTTTACCTTCCTTTCTTCTTTGGAGAGACATTTCCTCAACGGGTTCGGCCACTATACAACACTGGATCTTTCTGGTCTTCCTCTATACGATTCAGATCTGCCGCCACGCCCAGTTTTGGGTCTTTCTCTACACATTTCTCCCTTCCCACATTATGTGAGTTGTTATCAGTTTCTGCGCCCCCCCCCCTTTCGCCCTTTTAGCCGTTCCCTTCTTCTTACTCCTTTGTATCCCCCCCCCTCTCTCTTGAGGGACATTTCCTCAACGGGTTGGGCCACTGTACAACACTAGCTCTCTCTCTAGTTTCCCTGTGCTTCTTCTTTAGAATCAATGCTATGGGCATGTCTTTTAATGCCACCGTAGTTAGTTTTTGTTTCCGGTGCCGTCACTCTAGTTCAATTACAGACTAGGGTATGGATAGTCTCTCGTTCGCAGCTGTGACTACCTCCTGCATGTTGTCGCTATATTACTACATACTTGTCCCGCACCACGCTAATTGTGGAACCGGTGTCTCCGTACCTGCTATTTATAAGAGCGTGGAAGATGCATGGCCTTTTTTCCCCCTGTTCATCCCCTATTTGATTCACCGGTTACCCCCACTTCCCATAGACCGTGGTTCGCTTATATCGTTGCATAATAGTATTTCCGGGTAATTGAAAAGCTACGGTCATTAAAGCCTTGGTTCTCCCCCCCCCGCATATTCCATTGTGACCTTTGCCAGAGGCTGGTCGTATACCTCGCCCGACGTCATACGTCATCTGGTGCGGTGACACATACCTTCTCAACATAATGCTACAATTTGCCCCCGACGTATCTCTCATTGCATTTAATCGGAATCTCGAGTAAAGTTTCTCATCCAGTTTCGACTCTTTGTGAAGTTTTAGCAGGCAACCATTCATCTGCCTCTCAATGCAACCAGTAGGATCTTTATCTACAACGGAATAATTGTCGCTATCGTTTAAAAATAGAGTTGTAAAAAGTTCGGGAATTTTGGGCACATTGGAAACTTTGAACATAGAAATGAAAATAGCTAGAATAAAGGAGGTAGTCCCGTCCGCGCCTTTCTTTTTATTGGTCGATTCGACACAATCGACCAATCGGAAGAAAGATGAGGACGGGACTACCTCCTTTATTCTAGCTATCTTGGTTTCTTCCCATCAAAGTTTCCAAAATTCCTGGGTTTTTCACAATTCTATTTAAATGTGACACGCTTTATCACGATAAACTAACCTATCCATCACAAGGGTACCATGACCCTTATCTGCCGGTAAAACCACAACCTCTTCACTGTCTCTGAGAGCCTTCAAGAACAAAAGGATTATTCACAAGTGATTTACGTTCGAATAGCACTCTTGAAACCTCCATGCATATTTCAGTAGACACATCCTACGTCATGTTCCCTAAGGCCGGTTCAATTGCCGAAAGGATTTTTGGAACCGGAATCGACGAGGGCATAGACGCAAAATTCGAACCATGTGAAGCACAGAAGTTTCACAACCACTCAGTTGTCGCTTAGAAAGGTTAAGAACTAAACGAAAGTCCATTCAACAACTATTCTTGTAGTGGTTTCGCTTGTACTTCATTCTCAAACCTTCCTTTGTGAATACCACAAACTCTAGAACGAGTAGTTGCTTCCCCTTCAGCCTCAACCAAATAAATGAAAAGTTTTAAACCTTACGCGAGTGTCAAAATAAACGTTATTTTCCATTGTTTGGACAACTGTATCCACAATGCAGTTGAATACATGGACTCCATATTCATCTCCAGGTGAAGATTGAACCTTTTCGTAATCACGCACTTTCGATGCCATCTTCTTAATTTTCCTTTGTCGTTCTCTTTAAGATCTGTTTCAATGGTTATCCCTTTAAGGAAATCTGTCTGAAGAATGTTCAATTTTTTCTGTAGACTTCAATAGGAAGGTCTTGACTACACCCAAGGTTTCACCAAACCCGTTTCAAACAGCTTTTGTGTCTTTGTTTATCTTGAAACAGCTAACGCAACCAACTTACATGCCTGAGCATAGTCCAGTTTTTTGTTTGAAAACAGTCAAACAGAGATGGTATAATCTTGAAACTTTGAAGGAAAATCATAGCCGTGATTATCATTTCAAAATTGACGAATTCCTGCAGCATCATTACTGACTTTGGCATTGAAGTCCACTGATGAAGGTAACTTAAATAATACCACTCTTGGCTCGAATAAAACATATTTAGCTGGTTGAGACTAGGCTTTCTCTGATGTCCAGTCGTCAATCCTTCCAAATATCTTAACACCAGCATTGCTTCAACTTTGTCAAGGGGTAGCTCCAATAGCTTCAAGCTGGACTTTCTTCTGTATATTTTTTGTTGCCTCTTTAACGATTTCTTCAAGGAAACTTGTTTCCTGAAGCAGACTTAAAAAGGATGCACTGATGGGCAGTACTTGTGCAGTATCAGAGAGTACTAAATTTAATACATGGGCGTGGCATCATGTATGGATGTAATTTGGTATTATGTCGGATAGTTTAGCAATAAGACCATTGTAGGGTACATTCACATTCAAAGCACCATCAAAAGTATTTGCCATGCAGTCTTCGATATGTATCTCCACTTCTTTTAAAGTATTGTTTAATGAAGTTAATATAGCCCCTCAGCCGTAGTCGATGCGATACACTTTAAAGGTAATTCTTTCAAATATTTCATGTCCTTTCACATAGCGGACCACAAACGCACACAGATCACTGCCTGAAATGTCTATTATTGTGTCCATTAAGTACTTCACTGCTTTTTTTACACTTGCTGATACTCTTTTCATTTTTTGTAGAATGCTCTGTATTATTTTCAGAACAGTGTCATCACTAAGAAATGGTAACAAAACTCCCTTTTCCCCGCTACTTTCTTATTTCCAGTGTCCTCTTGCTTGGTGGGGTTTCACTTGTTTTTTTTCACTAGGGACGCAGCTAGGAGTTGGTATGAAAGCCCCCCCCCCCCATCAGGGGTACAGGGAAGAAAGTGTGAAATTGGTTGAAATAATCCACAGGGGAGAATATTTCAATGGCTAGGAGACGCAATCTGAACCGTTCTGCCAGGGGCGCAAGATCATCTGGCTATCGTGCTGTTCGTTATATATTGAAAATTGGCAATTTAACAGAAAATCAATACTGATTAAACTAGCCTTCTGTTTTTTAAGTTGATCATCGTTGATATATATTAACTGAAAGAAAAACAAAAGCAAGCCCTTCTAGTAATGCGCCTACAGCATATACAGAAGTTCGATGTCACAAATCCAATCTTGAGTTTATGCTGTCTAATCATTTATAATTTTTTCCAGGCTGGTACCAAAATCATGGACGGAATGTTATGATGCACCCCTTCCTTCCCCCCATCATCGTATCTGTCTATACCTGCAAGTTCATCAGGTGGAGAAAAATCCTGAAATTAAAAAAATTTTAATTGAAAATTTTTTTGATAAACAGTTGGAATGACAATCTAACAGTACTTTATCAAGTCCATTCCTGGTCTTCCAATGCTTCGTTTTGTCACAAAGGAATGTTACAAGAAATCTTCACTGTCTTAGATAACTATCTCCTTTGACCAGAAATTTCCTGAAGATTTTATCATGATCACAAATTGGCGTTCAAACGACAAAGTTAGGTATACACTTCCAGGGATCACACTCGCACCAATGCCATTCGTATCAGCTTCATAGCAGGAAAAAGCCTTTGCACCAGTTTTGTAGCAGGTGAACACCAGAAGTTTATTATTTTGTACAAAAAAAAAATTGGTTTGGACATCAGTTTCGTAGCAAGCAAAAAATACTTCAATCAAATGAATGTGCATGATAAAAATGAAAAGTAAAATATTTCATTGAAAAAGTAGAACTTCATGCACATCAAGTTCTTTGTTTCGTTTTTTATAATTTTGAAACCTCTTCCCTGATTTCCTCTTGAGAAGCTAAAATTGTTGAAATACGCAAATTAGCTTTGGTCAACGAAATTTGTCCACTTTCGACTACAGATGTATTTTTTCTTTGTATGTAAATTTATATGTTAAAAAATATGACTAATGACTGGTAAGTTCGTGCTCCAAGGTAGGTGGCGTATCAGGGAGAAATTCCTCTATTTTGATGGAAAAATACTAAAAAATGACCAACAGTCATTAATTACAGCACATTTACAAAAGTTTACAATTTTGCCGGTAGGTAGCGAATCAAAGACAAATCGCACATCAGAAAAAAATCACTCGTTAGTTAATCAAAATCGTCTTTTAAGTGAAATCGTTAATTTCGCTTTTTTTTTACGGAATAGAATTATAAATTACGTAAATTAATTAAATTTATTTAACAGGTAAATTTACTTTTAAATTAATCTACAAGCCTCTGCATGTGTAGATAACGAAAGCAGACGGGGGAAATATCCCGAAATATATGCCGCAAAATCTCGGCACAAATCGCACGCTATTTTTTAAAGTATGATGAGGAAATTTTTCTGAACTTTTAATAAAATGCTGCGAGTAAAAAGTGATTCAAAACGTGGTAAAAATTTAAATACTTTTGATGCTTCGCAAAACGGCCATTCCTTACTACAAATATCGCGATACACTTGCAGGTAAATTGTCTGCCCCCTTTTTTTCCCCCAGCTGTTTCACAATCACGGCTGCGTTTCATTTCGTTGTTTTAATCCAAATTTGAAGCAAGTTTCACATACAAAGCTGGACGTAAAAAATAAGAGAAACAAGTATACAAGCCGGAA
>QLNU02014176.1:96511281-96522143 GCA_006491805.2 Dysdera silvatica
AAAAAAAAAAAAAATGTTCTATTTAGCTTACAATAAACTAACAATTGCACAAACTTTTAACATGATGCATTGAGTCCTGTCAGTTAAGTTAAAAACCATAGAGATGTTCAAACGATCTACTAAAATGTTTTGCCATTACTAGCTAAGACAGAACAACCTCAAGCTCTGAAGACTGCCCGGGGGGGAACAAACCTGAAGAAATACAACGATCAGCCTATACACATCAAAGGCAAAATCTACTATATTAGATGTCATGTAACAGAATTTCTATTATTCCATGGCATTTTACTTCAAAATAGAATCTTATTTAATGCACAGGGGTGAAAAGAAACTTACCACACAATCAGACACTACTCACACTACAAGTTTTGATGCCAACCCCAAATTCAGAAGTTGCTGGTTCGACGTGTTTGGACTTTTACAGCACAAGGTCATGCTGCACTGGGATGCACAGTTTTCTGAGAAACCAAACCTCTAGAGAAACAACCCACAGACTATGACGAGCAGTTGTGAACATTCTCTTTTTGGTGCAGCTGGGAGTCGAACCCGGGATAACTACACGACAGGCAAATGTGTTGTTACCACCGCAGGATCATCGCTAGTTTCAGTCAATGGTGGGTTTTTCTTTCTCACAAACACACTGTGCCCACAACCCCAGAATCAAATGTGATTATAGTTTCAATTAAAAAAAAACAAAAAAACCCCACGAACCTATCACAAGTTCAATTACGTTGAGCTTCTGCTCATATATAAAACTTGGGGAAAACAAACCTTACTTTCATAAGATACAGATATAAAACAAGAAAAAAAGGTTGTATGTCAAACTTCCATATACTCACAGTCATCTTTGGAACTTCAAATAATCGCAGATCATCAGTAACAGTTCCAACGACAACAGCTATCTTATTTTCTTGTCCAGGTTTCTTCATCATCTTTACCTATCATGTTTTTTTAAAAACACAAGCTGTCAAACAAACATGAACGGTAAAGTAAATTTGAACTGAACAAGTGAATATATTAAAATAATAGTTACAGTTATCGCCAATTACAATCATCGCTCTAGTAATAATATATACATGGGTACCACTAAGGTGCTTAGACCAAGACTGAAATTCGAGGTAAAAAAAAAAGAAAAAGAAAAAAGAGGGGGGGGGAGACTGTAAGAAACAGAAACTCATCTACCTCCAGGTTTGGAAAAGATACAAAAGACGGATTTCCATCCTCAGGACGGAAGAGTGGCACCGCCAGGGTTTAACCTGCATTAGTTTTTTTTTCTGCATTTAGCAAAAACTTTTAATACCACCTTCACCAAAAAGCGAAAGCCCTGAAAATTAAAAATTTTCACAGTTTTATGTCGGCAGTCGTCAAGGATCACAAGCATAAATTTTCAAGAAATTTGTAGGTGCCTGATGTAAAGAAAGGAGTTTTCATTTTTGCAGTGACTACAGTTTTTGAATCAAAATGAAATGAATGGAGAATTTCTGTCACTGTGTTCAATAACTGAATATGCGTCTAGTATACCTATGCATACTGCAGATTGTGAAAGGGCTTTCTCCCAAATGAACTTGGTTAAAACTGACTTGTGAAATTGTTTAACAACGGACATGAAAGAAAATTGTTAACAATGAATATTGAAAGACTAATTCGAAATAAGTTCGACTTTGAAAGTGCCTACCAACTATGGTGTGTAGCAATGCCCAGAAGAATTGTACAATAATATTGCCAACAGTATAATTTTGTAAAAACAAAAAATTTTTACTTATAGGCCAAAATTTTAAATATGTTATTTTGTTCAGTGTTCGCCTAAGGGACAAAATTTTCAAAAATATCGGAAGTATTTAAATTAAAAAACAAAGCTAGAGGAATTTTTTTTTTCTTCCTAAAATGCTAAAAGAAATAAAAACTCAGCTTTAACCCTGAACACCATGTATATATTTTGTCATAAACTGTATACATAGCCTCATATCCCATATCTGTATTTTACATAAGCATGAAAATTAAAAAACAACAAACGAAAAGAAATACAGAAATTACAACAATTCATGATGGGTCCTCGGTAAGTCATATTAGTAATCTAACAAGACAAGGACCCTAATTTGTTGGTAAAATAACTCCATAATTCTTTCTTTTTTTTTTTAAGTATTCGTTTCCAAACTTTCATACCTGTGTTTTCGATTCCATTTCTAAATAACTGTTCTTATTTTTGGCAGTCATAATTGGTTAATTCAGATATATAATGGATATTTTATAGTCCTGCCAAACGTTTCACAGAACTACATGCATTCCGATTAACGACTTTCACCATCGTTTGAAAAGTGTTAATGGGAAAAATTACCGTTCCATAACAAGTTTTCAAACAGCACTTAATGAAGCAGTATTTACGGAAGGATATGACTATTCTGAATCGATTATATGACCAAATTAAAAAGTTTAGAGTGTGTAGGGTAAAAAAAATGTGCATGTTTTATGACAGGACAGCCAAGATCAAGCTTGATCAGGACTTGCAGTTTTTCAAAGAGTCTAAACCTCCACTGTTTAGGGCAAAGGTTCTCAAACTGGGGTATGTTAATAACTTAGCACTTTGCCCCTTTCTATGATTTGAAGTTCACAGCCCTTCTGTTCTCCATACCCTTCTTCCAAAATAGAGGCAATCTGCTTTCTGAATTCATCCCCCCCCCTACCTCCCTCCTCTCCTATGCTGTTCCCATTGACTTATTGTCACAAATAAGGGTTCTCAACAAGGAATATGATCAAAACCAAATACCAAGCAAAACTGAAAATTATATGTGTGTGTGTGTATGCCTTTCTGCGATGGTTCCCAGAATTTACTCATTGTAAAAGAGCCACGCTCATCCCAAGACGTCTACCCAAATTCTGCTTCAAACTTCCCCCGCTTCTCCAGGTTTCCAAACCAAATCTTAATCCATTCCCAATCACAATTATAGTAAACAACACACAATGCATTAAAATTTGTGTAACAAAAACAAGTTTCAAGACAAAATCCATTAATACAAACACCGCAAAGAGCTTTATAACTTGATTACAGTGAATTTAAAAATACAAAAACTGTATTAATACATTTCTTTACACTAAAAACTTGCATTAATTATATAATCACAAAGCTGATGCCACATCTCCCATTTCATGTAAAACGTGTTGACTATATATATAAGGAAAGGGGGATAGGTATGGTCGAAATCCTTACATATTAGATAATCTAACTAACGACTTTTCTCTCTCCAAGTTTTAGCAATACTAGCAGGCATTTTCTTCCGAGAAACATATCGGCTTAATAATTTTACATCAATTACATTAGTTTTGGTGCAAAAGGGTAAATTTTGGAAGTTTAATTAAAAATATAAGTTTTTAAAATTTTTCAGTATACAACGTGGTATGAAAAGCACAAATCAGGAAAATTATTTTAATAAACTATTTATCATAACAATGAATTTCAAATTTCCCTGACTTTTCCAGGTGAGTAGACACCCTGCCATCCATCTCATGAAATGTGTAACTATGTATTGACCAAAATTATAAAGAAATAATTGTCCGCTATCTATTCTATGGCATCCACACATTTTGTTTGATATTCTTCTCAGGGGCATGACAACACTGGGACAGGACAAAAGGGTATGCCATAGAAAAAGTTTGAGAACCCCTCGCTCAGGAAATAAACACGAGTAGAAGACACAAACACATGACAACCACCACAATCTACGAACTTTTCACAAACGTAAAAATTGGAAAATTTACTCTTCTGACTTTGTTTACATGAGCGGGGAAAGCATTGGGCAGCCTTTGTGAGATACGTTGCAATGACAAATTATATCTGCACTAATTACAATCACTAAAGTACTTACTAATTTAGCCAATGACACCGGAGGTCGATTAATTTTGCTCATGAACAGTCTTTTCAAAACAATCTTGTTGAATTTTAGACCTGTCCGGCGAGCAAGAAAACGAGCAGAGTTAAAAAGTCTTTAGAAAGTTTTACATTGAACTTCAATCATAAAAGCTATTTATTTCAACTGAAATTGCACAACTTATGAAACATTCAAAAATACTCTATTCAGAACGCATTCAAGGCGCTAGAGGGGCCTTGAATAAAAAAATCGCTAGTAAAACCACAGACAGGAAATTCGATAATTATGTATCGATTAAATATGCATATTAAATTCAGTGACCTTTTTAAACATAGTCAAAATAGAATGTTGGCTCGAAGTATTTTTTGCTCCAGTACTTCCTGAATCAGTACACAAAACTAAAAACATGCAAATAATCATGACACTGCAACTTGTTGAAATATGCAAACCTTGCAACTATTTAAAAAAAAAAGGGTAAGGTTTCAAAGGAACTCTATCATTCCACAACCCTTTTTTGATTGAATGGGTTGTGGAACTCTATCATTCCACAACCCATTCAATCAAAAAAGTAAATAAAAAACAATGTATTGAAACACTCGCAGAGCAAAGAAGGAATTTCCCTCCTCTCAGCAAAAACACTATCAGCACCACCAACTAAAACCAAACGAATAAGGGAATTTGCAGCGCTAGTGCAGAACATGGACCCTTAGTGTTTTTCTCTTGGAAGTTTCTTCCAATAGTTGTTTTGCACTAATTACTTTTCTGACATATGCAAAAACCGGGAAATTGAACTTCAAACATCCATAGAATACTACTCACGGTTCGTAATATATGTTTCAGTCACTATTTTGTTCACCATTCCCAGCAATAGTGTTTCGGTGGAAGTACAGAAGATATCCCGTAGTACACTTTTCAACTAGAAAAGAGTTGAAAAGTCACTGTAGACAGGCTTATGACATCACACTTGACGTCAGACACTGGTTTGTTCTTTGGGCAGGTTTTTTTCCATTGTAGCGATTGGAATTATGAACGTTTGACTGTCTTTTTTTTTGGTGGAATTGCGATTGAAAAGGGGAAAAGTATGATGAAGTGGGTTACGAATGATGGCTTAATAGTATGGGAGTATGAGTGGCCGGCCAGTTTACAAGGAGAAAATGAAATTGTATGCTAGACCTAATGTAGTAAAAGAGGTGAAATTATTTCCATCATTTCTAAGTGCCATAAAAACAATCTCACCAGAGGAATGAAGGTTAGTTCCTTTTTTTTTAAAAGTTCATTGGATCGAGGAGGAAGGGCTGTCATACCATAATGTAAACAACATGGCAGCAAGTCAGGACACTGATGCCACGTGTGTTGGAAACGCTTCCCACTAAAAAATACAGTGGGACACGTTTTGTACTAGCGCCAGGATTGCTAAGTTGTAGCGAAAGAGAATTACCAAACTTCTAAATTTATTTATTTTGCATGAATTAGAGCTGAAAGGTAAGAATTTCGTCATTGAAGGAGCGGTTTTGCTTGCATCCAAACTGTCTATAAGAAACGCAATTGGTAGCTAGTTTGGATAAAGACGATAAGTTACAGAGGAAATGCCAAGAATAAAAAACGGGAGAATACTCTCATTGAGTTGAGAGGCCTGTATGAAATGGGTCCTGATTTTCCGAGTGCAAATTAAGTCTAACGGATGTTTAGTGTTTGACAATTATGTATAAGGTGACATCTTACATGATTCAAGTAGAGTTAGATGTATCGTTGATTGAAGGAACGTTGTGTAGATATGCACGTATAAAAGAAGACACTTGGGGGACAGTGTGACTGTAGAGATAGATGGCAATGTTTGATAAGCATAAATAGAGGAAGGTAGGTGAAAGGAATTTGATTTTTTGTTGTTGTGGTTAAGGATAAAAGTAAGGAAGTTTGCTGCATGATATTCTTGTGAATGTTTTGTCAGGGTCTACAATAGTGTCTGTCTGCTGTAAAGAGTAAGGGTGACTTGTCCTCCACAGGTTTCACACATTACACGTTAACCATAAAGTGCATTTCAAAGATCTTGTTACAGGACAGCACATCAATACTGCCGAGGGATCATGGAGCAACTTAAAACTAAGATTTTCGCTGTGAGCATAACCGTCAGATTGCTGAAATTTTATGTGGCCCTGCTGCCACAGAGAACGTTTCTGGCTTCCTTAAATACAATCAAAATAACCTTTCCTCCATATGCAGTTGACGTCTATGATATTGAAATAAAGGTGTGTTTTATTTCTACAATTGGGACGTTAACAAAGTCAACAGATTGCAGTGCCATCATCATTTAACGGTTTTAGTATGAAGGGGGTCTGACACACTCCCCCAAGAGATAAGACAGACTCTGGCTTACACGACAGATTAACTGAAGTCGAAAACCGACTTTTCTATATTAAGTTTCGGGCTCAGGCTTCGAAAAGTGAATCTGAACTAGCCTCTACCAACCACAAAGCACATACTGATTAAGAAAATATATTGTCTCAGCAACACATTTCCAAAACATTCCACCATGGCAGCCAATCGATAGCTAATTGATGCTGTCTATTTTTGGTGAAGATCCAAAATTTTATGAAAAGTGCATTCTGCTCCAACACTGAATTTTTTTCACCTTCGCAAAAACGCCATCAGTGCTACCAAAACTACATAAACAAGGTTGCCAGAAACACTTGACAACATTTGGAAGGAAATTGCCAAGTAGTTGTAATATGTAGCAACCTCCATGTATTTAAATGTTGCCTTTTACAACTACATTCTGTATTTATTGTTCATCAATTTTCGGAGGGTTCACCTACTATTTCTTAATCTTCGTTAAACAGAGGTGTGTACGCTAATGACGAGCACCCGTTTAAAAAAATTCTACGTATCATTTAAAACAGAGTTCGTAACACGTGGGACGTATGACAGTGGAATCCTCAATAACTCTTATTTCTCTTGAATTCCCACTGAACGTCGATGTAAAACCCTACCCTTGAGTTTCGAAGGTATTTATACTTACTGACTGAGCAAAAAATACCGCTCGTTGTTCCTTCTGTGGATACACATCTTAACGATTTATTTTTAAAATAAATTTAAGCAATCTTGAAAAGTAAAACAATGTAAATTTTAAAATAAAACAAACTTACCTTAACTAAAAGCCGTAAATAGATATCCTCGCTTTTTGGAGCACGTCGCACAACCTTCCCATCATTTTTGTGATTTATGTCTATACCCTAAAAATAAAAGTTTAATAATAATTTTAAAACATTAAATAAAAAATTTCAATGACTTTTAATTAAAAACAAATTTTAATTTTTACGACGCAAACGGATTTAAAAACATACCATTTTCAAACCGCAATGGCTACACCATTAACACGTTATGACGTCCCCTTTAGGTTTAGCTCGCCGAAATGGATGATGGGAAAATACTGAAGTCGAAACCGATGCCACTCAAATCCTGTAGTTAAATTAAATCATTACTTAAAACAACTTTCCTTTGAATTAAATAAAGTAGATTTTGTGGTGGGACCCCAAATAATTTTAGCTTTTTTAGTTTGGTTTTGTAGGTTATATATTCAAAAGTATATAATATGTAACGAAAGTTTCGGGACCCCTTAAAAAGGCCAACGCAGATCCCCCCATTTCCTAGGAGTTCATGAACTACAGCTTGGGAAAGTTTGAGAGAAAAAAAGAAAGGCAGATATTATTTAATGTAAATAAAACACAACTAATGGTCTGTTCGTATTAAAATTCTGATTTTGAAAAATATTTGCGCAAATCTATATGGAACAATGGCGTTTGTTACATAACTGATGTTTCGATGGGAAATGATTATATGTATTTAAATTTCGAATCTGAGACATTAAAGCGCCAAATAATTTTTAACATTATCCATGGAGTGGTGAAAAAAAAAATATACTAAACTTTATTTATTTATTTATTTATTTTTTAAAGTTGATCAGGCAAAATAATATTGTCGATATGATTGTAAAACAGTATCACAATCAAATTCTCCACAGTTTGTTTACTTTCTATTGCAACTTCTTTAAGCGAGGTGAATGGCTAACTCTTAAATGTTTGTCCGGTAAACACGGGTTCAATTCTAATGAGAGAAAGAAGACTGGTCTTTGAAATCCACGTTAAGTTGTAGCAAAAAAACCTGTACGGATATTTTAGCTTCAAGTAAGGTTTTTGGCAAGCTACTCCATGAGCGGTGTCACAAATGACCTCAGTATACGTAACTTGACCATTTATTTTTTTTCCTCAAAATGGCATATACTTTCGAGGAAAAAAATAACCGGGACATCTAATTTTTAGGTAATAGTAGTATGTTATTAAAAAAACCGCATAGTTTTTATTTATTAATGGAAGTTACAGGAATGAATGTGTGAAAATAAATAATTTATGTGGTCTTATATTTTTCTGAAGAACAAATTTGCTTAAGTATATTTGGTTTTGATTTCAAATAAGAATAAAATTCTTGGTATGATTTCTTAAAATTTATCTTGGTAATTATTATTGCTTTGGGAACTGTCACTAGAAACTGTGTTTTTTCGCTCGTCCATACCCACTTATTCATAAGAGAAAAGACCCGGCGCTAGTACAGATACTGTCCCATTTCGTTTTTTAGTGGGACGTGTTTCCAACACACTTGGCAACTTTGTCCTGGCTTGCCACCATGTTGCTTATGTCACATTACAGACTCTGCCCCTTTCCCTCCTAGTCTTCACCCGTACCCTCTTCCCTTCTAACATCTCTCTCTTCTTCACTCCTACCCCTTTAACCTCTCTCTCCTTTACCCCTCTAACCTCTTCATGTTCTTTCTCCTCCCCCTTCCCCTCTCCACCTCCCAATCCCTGTTTTCTTGGCAGTCTTTTCCTACTCCCCCTTACCCTTGGAATCCCTTTCTACTCCCAGCCTCCACCCCCTTCGCCTCTTAACCTTTCCCGCTGTTGGCTTTCCTCTCTTTTCCTCCATCTCTTCCCCTCCCCCTGCTCCTTTTTCTCGGTGCAGCGAACAAAATAAAAACGGCATACTAACTTTTATCCGTCGGATAACTTCATCTCTTTACATACACCGTCATCCACGTTAGGCCTAGCATACCAGCGCACCTTGCAAACCGGGCCCTTCTACTCCAAACCAAATAAACCTTCTCCCACAAACCAATCCAACAACATTCCTCTTCCCTTTCAACCGCAATTGAAGAAAAAAATCCATATTGAAATGTTCCGACATCTTTCCAATCGCTGCAATACTTCCATAAACGTCTTACCACCGCCACAGAGGAACACCGTATGATGCCCCACCCTGTGTGACATCACACATCACATATTAAAATCGCTGATGTCAAAACTCCGATTACAGCGACTTTCCTTCTCATTTCTAGGGGAAAATTGAACTTGTGGGACGGTATCTGTACTACCACCAGACCCTTTCTACTGGTGCATTAGTGCCTGGCAGGCATGAGATATATTCAATAATTATACGAAAGTTCGCATGATTCAAACTATTGGTGTGAAAGTGTCTGAACAATTCCACATAATGACTTTCAGTTGAAACATTCCTAGTGTTCCATTTGGTCACTTTTTGCAGTGTAATGTAGTTATAAGTGAATACACCGCAAAAGGTGTATTCACGTGTAATGTAGTTATAAGTGAATACTCATCAAATACTTCTCATATCTTGGTTACAATTAATAAATCTCTTTTCAATCAATACATCCATTTAACTTTGAATTTTTCTCATGCAAATATTTTGGTTAAATTCACCCATTCAAATACTATTTCTATACTTTCATTTTCTGTCAATACTATCATTAGATAATTGACAATAACATCTAATGTTTCGCCTGGTTGATCTTGAAATTCTAAAATTTT
Source organism: Dysdera silvatica (assembly GCA_006491805.2). Taxonomy (NCBI): domain Eukaryota; kingdom Metazoa; phylum Arthropoda; class Arachnida; order Araneae; family Dysderidae; genus Dysdera; species Dysdera silvatica. Next base: position 96,521,020 of record QLNU02014176.1, read on the forward strand.
GACTTGTATGCCTTTGTATTGTAAAAAGAAGCGGACTAAAACAGTAAATATTTTTATGGACCCGTGGTTTGAAGCATTGGTTAATATAGTAACATAGTTGCATTCACTGAGGCGATCTTTTAATTCAGCTATTACTATTGGCTCTAACAGATTTATAATAGTAGCTTCTGTTAGGGTCCTTAGCCTGTTAAATTATTTGATTTTTACTGGTGACTCGTCACGATGGATTGTGGTTATTTGTGGTTTATTGAATTGCAGTGTGTGTGTTATTGTTTATATATGTATTTTCTAAGTGAAATGGGAAGTTACTACAACCATTGTGACAAATAAATAAAAATTGTTTGTTTTCATATGAGAACATCTAAAATTCTGTTCAAAACCTGCTTGAATTAACTTAGAAGCACAATTGTTTGAGAGAAAACTGTGGTTCTTTGCACCGTGTGATAAGCCCAGGTGTCTTCCATCACAGCAACTTGCAGATCTTACGAAGTTCGTGAATCCTTTTTCTTAAAAAAATTAAGCATTGAAGAATTCGAAGCGGTAGCAATATCGGAATTTTTATGTTTTTCTGATCTTAAATGTTAATATCGCTGGCACCTCTATGAACTATGCTATATTCTGTAAAACGCTTTTCACATCTGACGCCTGATGGGGTTTATTCTTTGCTGTATAAATGGGTACTTTGTAAGTTAACATTAAAAGTGCGCTTGCGTGTGGGCATTCTTAAAATGGAGGAGGTAACGTAAAGAAATTTAAATTGACTACAATAACACACGTTAGTAAAAAAACAATCGACAAGAAAGATGTGCGAGCTAGCAAGCTTCTGACCGACTTACATAATATACGTATTAAGCATGCCCTACATTGCTTGTCTACTAGAGTTTCTATTTTTTTTTCTGGAAACGGGACATTTCAGCGTCCCGAAGCTGTGCTTGGGGACAATGAAACACCTACCTAAAAACGGGATGGTCCTGTTCAGAATGGGACGTATGGTAAGGTTATGTATACCGGACATTATCAAGACTAATTCTGTTATCTCCAAAGTCTTGCTTCATTACTTCTGGACCATAAAGATGATTTCAAATTATCTGTAAGGTTGGCGAGGCAGAACTTGGAGGTAATGG
>QLNU02014176.1:96523143-96547323 GCA_006491805.2 Dysdera silvatica
AATATACAAAATTATATTTATTAAATTACTTTGTTTTAATTGATTCATATACAGAATTTTAAGCAGCAAAATATCAAATTATGGTTTCTCTTAGCATTACATAGTAGTTATGGTTAATTCAACATGTGTTTGCTTAAATTAAGTTCTATAGGTATGTGTTACGGACGTTACGTTAATCAAGACGTTACATCTGTAAATTTTTTTTTTAAATGAAGGATCCCAGAATAATTTAATTTATGGCATATCATTTACTTACAGAAAAACTAAGAACATCAGAAAGGATTTTAATATTCATTGATTTTTTTTCAGAGATTTTCTTGATTTTTGTTATGGACGTAACGTAAAGATTCTAGTAATATAAATTTTAAAACTATTGAAATTTCTTTTTGTCAAAAAATATAATTTTTCCACAGAACTGTAAGATTATATGAGCCATACAAAATTTAGTATCAGTTGATTTCTGTTGTTTGTTTTTCTATTAAAAATGGGCAGGAGAAAAATTAGTTTTGTAAAAACAAATTTTTGAATGTTTCATACAGTCACACTTCTAAGCGAAAATCGTTTTGCAATTGAGATATTTTAGAAAATGAATAGCGTGTATAGAAAATAGAGATTTCAAGCTTTAAAATTATGTATGATATAGCTATATTCGCACTGTTTGAAATTTTGACCTCTTGGTTTCACTTTTGGTGGAATTGGCCATTAAAATCTGAGAAATTCCAGTCAAAATGATTTTTTCCAACATTCTGCATCGCGTGTTTACACAACCACAAAGGAACATTTCCTCGACCCCCTTTGCATTTCTCTAAAAACCCTTCCCTCTACCTTTATATTTCCTTTTACCAAATATATTTTCATCTGTGTAGAACATTTTCTAGACCCCCTCCCCCCCACTCCTTCAAAAACCCATTCCCCATTCACCCATCTACCTTCTTTTTTTTTTACTTCCTTTTACCAAACATACCTTCATCTATACAAAACATTTTCTCAACCCTCCTCCTCCCAAAGCCCATTTCCAATTCACCCGTCTACCTCTTTTTTTTTCCATCTGCTCTGTTCCCTATTTATTTAAGAGTTTTTTTTTTTTTTGTAAATGCAGAACTTGATTTTTGAATTCACTGTATGTATACAATAAATTCCCCACAAAACTCACAAAGCTCCCCAGAGTTTCTGTGTTGACCATTATTTTGGCAATTGTGTATCCCTGAAGGGTAATACCTTACAGGCCTATATATATATATATGTAAGTAGAAATGGTAGTCAAATTCTTGGCAAATTTTTTATGCATATGTAGTCTAAGTTTTTTTTTACTTAATAGTTTTCGACACCCAAGTAGAAAGAAGCTCAAACTAGAGCTGTTTTTTGTTTAGGAGAAAAAGAGACGCCGTCCTCATCCTGGATTCGAACCAGGGTCCCTCCGTTTAGACGTGTGTTCTGACCACTAGATGAATGAGGACAAGAACAAATGCAATTTTCTCCGTATATAAGGATGTAAGATATTATTACCCTTCACAGGGATAACACAATTGCCAAATAATGGTTAACACACAAAGCCACCAAGGAAAGTTTTTTGTGAGTTTTCGTGGGGGAATTTATATACTTAATAATTTTCGACACCCATGTAGAAATAAGCTATATAATAATCCAATCTTGTTGAATATGAAGATTTACCATAAGACTGATCAATTACTAATTTTATGAGGTAGTTGCATACTAGCAAAGCGAAATGTTTTTATGTTGGAGTTATCATTAACAAGCAAAATAATTAGTGAATCAGCTAGCAGTCCATGGCGTCCAAGGAGTGGCACTTTCTCTTTAGCTAGTTGGTTAGTACGAACGAGAGAATTCAAGTAAAGCGAATCTGCAAGCAGCTGATAGGTTATACCAACCGGAAGGAGTGGTTACTGCTCACGCTTAGCCAGTTGCATCTGGATGAGAATCAAAGCAAAGCAAGTCAGTTAGCGGCTGAAAAGAATGTTGACAATGAACGAACATTAATAAGTTGAAGCGATCACAAATTGATTAAAATCTATGCATTTATGTTAGAAACAATTATACAATAATTTTTGCCACCCACGTATATGTAGCTCAAACTAGATTTTTTTTTTATTTCGGGAGAGAAAGACGCCATGCTCACTCATCCTGATGAATTTCCTTCCCTTTTTCCTAAAACAAAAAAGCTCTAGTTTGAGCTATATATACATGGGTGCTGAAAATTATTGTATAATAAATTCCCCCACGAAAAATCTCGCCCCGGAGGCTTTTCTGTGTTGACCACTATGTGGAAATCATGTTATCCCTGTAAAAGCTAATAACATCGTACATCATTAGAAATAATGTTTGCATAATTGTTATTGTGTTTTCATTAAAATGGATCCTTATTTAAAAAGTTCATAGTTTGGAATTTTTTTTCCTATTGAGCTTGCAGTAACAAATCACCGAATCGAGAACTGCTTTCACTATACATGGTTATGCAATGCATCAAGTCGGTTTAAAATCCTGAGGCTGATCCAAGGGTAGAAAGCTCCCCGCCCCCAGATATCAGCATTTGTTGCCATTTTTTTTAGGTCTCTATGTTGGTTTTGCATGCCCACCCAAAAATATTTTCTGGAACATGTTACAATGTAAAATACGTTATGGGAACATAAAGCATTTTAAATACTTTTAGTTATTAATATATAAAGCGAAATCAAACCTTTTAGTGAGATTTTTAGCACTGTTTATTTTTAACAAGCCTGTCAATATCAGGTCATATTCTTGATATTGCAACTCTAAGAATGTTTCCAAGGTGGACGTCAGTTATTCTGGTCCTAATGTCTTACTAACTTCATTCTTGCAGAAAAAGCCTGTTCGTAGATGCACTGGCATACGCAGAGGGTGTTGTAACACCCCCCCCCATTGCGATAAAATTTTATATATATATACATATAAATATATGAAGTTGTAGCTCTGTAACCCTCCCTCCCCCAATTTGAAGCCTGTAACCCCCTCTTATAAACTTTCTTCTTAAGCCTATATGCAAATGTAAGTGCTCCTAAATAATAACATTTTTAGAGCATGCGGTCAGATGGTTGGGAAGATGTTCTTATCGATATATTTAGAATAAAATTCAGTGAGTCCTATGCTGATTTTTTAAGTCACTGTTGTATTGCAAACCAATAAAATCACCCGTAATGCCCATACATGCTAGAAAACTGTAGTAAAACGTGATTGAGGGAAGACCGCTTATTACTTTCTCTGGCATTTTCAGGTATTTATTATAAAATATGAACAGAATAAAATACATACACTTAAGACTCAGAGGGAGCAAGGTGCGTTATTTTTATATGAAACAATTTGTATTTTTCCATGAACTGACGAGCCGCATAAAACGTGTCAGCTACCCGCAAGTGCCCCGTGGGCCACAGGTTGAAGATCTCTGTAGTAACATATTCATTTATCATACCATTAACGTTAGTTTAATTCGGCTGTTTTGTAGAATGTATACTATTTTTCTACCTACTGCTGTGCTCAGTATTTGATTTTCTGAGCGACAGGGGTTTGGATCCTGTGGAAAAATGTAGGTTCTGGCCCAGTATGTCTAGTAGTGGCAAATAAAAGGGGGCTCAAGCCCCTCCATTGAATATCAAAGCATGTCATTGCATAATCTTCTTTAAAGACACTTGAGGACCCCCTCCCGCCCCACCCCAATTATTTTGCTTCAGCCCTCCCATAATTTTTTAATTGCTACACTACTGAGCATGACCTGACTGCTCTTGTGCTGTCAGAAACAGGGTTGAATAAGAGTTTTACATAATGTACTCGCATGACAATTAGTCACATAAACAAGATGCATCATACTGTTCTTAAGAAGACACTGTATGTAACTTAGTTTCAAGAATCATCATAGATGGCTTTTTGTTTTGGCAAAACTTTGAAATTTGCAACACTATTAATGATGTGTGTTTCTAACTGGTGTTTTCTATCCATATTACATTTATCGGTATTCATTTGTTTTACTGTTGTCGTTATAGACTTCCCAGCTAATGGATGATGACAATCGATCCATCGGTTCACCTGCACAAAGTGCCCTCGAAGCGACCTACTTAAGCAATCCAGGCACTCCTAAAATCGAGAAGATCAGTGATGATATCAGTTGCATTTCATCGACATCATCTTATCCTCTGCTTCAAGATAATAACAACATAGCCTCTAATATTGTGGGTGGCACAACAAGGCAGCAGCAAAAACCAAAGTATTCACAACTTCTTGCAATAATCGAGGAACTGGGTAAAGACATTCGCCCGACATATGCAGGAAGTCGTAGTTCAGCGGAAAGACTGAAACGTGGAATTGTTCATGCTAGGATTTTAGTGAGAGAGTGTTTAATGGAAACGGAAAGAAATGCCAGGTCATGACTATGTGCAGTTTTATAAATCGTTGAAGTTTTTACATTTAAAACACTAGTCGTTTTTTACATCATTCAAAGTACTATTTACTTTCATCAGTCAGTCATACTGTATTGTTATCTTTATGTGCTTAATTTTTAGTATTTATTTGCATACGTTAAATACATGGTAATAATATTTTCACAAGTTTTAACTCTTATATGTGTGGAGAAAAAACATTCAGGTGAAGTTATATCTACCTTTTTTGATTTTTTTTTTAAGTGTTGAGAAGTATGTGAAAACTTCTTATCATAATTACCATCAGGATGCAGCTGAAATGCTGCAGGATAGTAAGCATTAAAAGCCATAAAATTAAGCTTATTTTATTTTATACCCTATGATCATTGATTAAAATGGCAGTTTTCTATGCAGTGTCTGTCGTTTGGTGCAGTCTGACCTTTGCTGTCTTGGTACTATAAAAAATCAATCATCCATGGAGAATCACAGTCGCCACTATGGAGATTTCTCTGTAATAGTGAGATTGTTTTTTTTATGATTATTATTATTGTGCATCTATTATTATTTGACTAATGGAAGTATATGTGATTAGTAAGCAGATTGAATGTGATACATATTATACTGTTATGAATTAGAATTATGCTCTTGTAATTGAGTAACTACATATTTTGTATTCCGAAGAATGAGGAATCGCAGGTTAATTTTATTAATGGTGCACTATTTTCTAATTGTGTAAAATATAATTTTGTGCTTAAAGTAAGTTGCGAGGTATTTTTAGAAAGGAAAAATCGGGAAGTGGAAAAAAAAAGACAGTGATGAACAATTGTATTTTCCGTCGAAACAGATAAGCATTTTCTATTAAACATGTTGTACTCAAAATGTCTTTACATATAAAGTTTAAACGTTGTAAAAGTCTAGCAAGCTTTACACATTTGGACATTTTAAATTTTATAAGGTGTAGGTGAGATTAAACATAAAACGCTTCGAGGAATTATGAGCTGTATAAAATGATTTTACTTATTCATGTTTAATATGAACCATGGGTCACACTCACGATTGACCCTTTAGTTGATAGATGATACCATAGCTAGATAATCTTGCACCCCCTGGCAGCATGGGTGCCGTTTGTGGGGGTACAGGGGGGACCCATCCCCCTCAATGTTGGTATTAGGGTTCCATATCACCCTCCAATTTCAAACAAAATGCCTTTTACTGGTATATTGCCCCCCCACCCACTCCCAATATTTTTATACCGTCGGCGCCAATACCTGGCTGAACTGTTCAGATTTCTCACTCTCGTTCAGAACTCACCCTTATCACAGACATATTTTCCCCTGCGAGTTATTTCAGATGATTTTATGCCCCTCCTCGCTTGTGCCCCTGGCGTAGGCCTTTGTTAGTAGTGCTTGTTTGGGTTTGCTTCATTAGAGAGAGAGAGATTCGGGTTTCTCAAAAAAACCACGTCCTGGTGCAGCATGACCATATATATGTCCATCTATTTAGTTAGGTAAAAATCTATGTCATATCCATTATGCGCTTTTAACCTGTTTAATTGCTTTTCTCCGGATCTTCATTTTTGCTCCTTTAACTGATGATTGTTTCGATGTCTTCCTGAGGAAAAGGAGTTGCACAAGTGGAAGAAAATATTTTGTATGGAATATTGTATATAACTTTAGGTGGGCAGAGTCAGTCACTGTATGATTCATTAAATTGTTTTGCACGTCACTTAATTGTAGACGGAAGCATATGTTATAGATAGCCTTCTAGACAGACTGTGATATAATAGTACCATGATAATATTGTATCACATTCTAAATACCTAATACTAATTTTTTTTGAGGTTTTTCATTCCATTTAATTGATTTAATGAAGAGAATTGCAGGATTTTGAGGGAATTACATTTTCCCCCTTCTATACTGATTTTAATTTGGTGCGTGTCAAGAATCGTTGCTAATTTATAATTCTCTCATACTGAGCATATTGTATACCCGCAATAGCTGAACATGTATGTTATGCCAGGAACATAATTTCTTTAACAATTTAATGTATTGGTGTCATATGTTAATTAGTAGTAATATTTCATGAGGTTGAAAATTTTGTATGTGCAGGGTGAACCTCTCTATACAAACTTCAAGCGTACTAGAGCAAGGCTTTTTATTTATGCAAGTGTATAGGCAAAATCTAGCTATGCTCTCGTTAGTTCAACATGTAGGAAAAGATTCTGCAGCATTTTGAGAACTATTGTTCTCTTTATCACTGATGGAGTGTATCAGTCATTCACAAGTCACATGTTGTGCTTCCTTCTTTCTACCTTTTTTGCTTTTAAAAATAATGTGCTATTCTTTCCTTACTTTCCCCGGTGAATCAAATTAATATATGTACTATACTTCTGTTTATGATTTCAATAACATCTATGTCGAAGAATATTTTGTAATGAATCATATGTTGTTAGATTAATAAAAGATGTGATGCTTTCCTCATAACTTGTATTTTTTCTATCACTCATTTACTTATAAAAGTAAGTTCAAAATTTAAAAGCTAGGAAATGGCATGCGTTGTAGAAATTCAGCATGCATGAAATTTGTATGATACATCTGATGCATAATTTTTTAAGTTATGGAATCAGAGTATTAGAATTGAGAAAATTTTTATCCGATAATCAGGTTATAAATGAGGGAGAGCAGATAATAGATTATTACAATACTCTCTTCCATTAAAAAAATAAAATGCTGGTTTTTTTTTAGACTGACTAGAGATTGTCTGAGATGGCGCTGACAGACCACAACGAAAATTTCTTCCTTGGAATCAAACCTGAAATTGAGATAGAAAAATTACATTTATTTTGTCACTCTGCCAATATTCTTTCAAGAAAGATACTATGAATAAGTGCAGATTTTGAAATTAATATTTTATGGATTTTTTTTAAATGGATATGTTAGGCACACTTACGTATGCAGGATGAGAAGGTAACCCCTTCTCATTGTGGTGAATGCATATCCAGTATCAGTATGGCAAATGGAGGAATGAGAGGGTACAAATGATTCAGAATCACATAATATTGCAGGGTCAGAAATGCCTTCGTGGTGGTAGAAGCCGCCAGGCTGGAGCTAGATAGTGTAATCTTTCCCTCAGAAACCCCATGATTTTAGACCTATCTGTTGTATTTACAGAAACTTTTATTGTTGGCCACACGCCATTTTTTTTTTTTTTTTTTTGTTCATATATAATATTTCTGTGTGGCCAGCAATAAAAAGCTTACTATTATAATTTATAAAATAAAAGATGCAAAATGCTCATTTTAGAAAAAGAAATCTAAAACACAGAGCTGGTAAATAAAGGACTATCATAAATAAAAGACGACAAGCCACTGTATATATATAGAAGGAATACTCAAGTAAATTCTCAGAATGAGCTTATTTCTGTTTCAGATGAGCGGATTTTAACGGAACCATCTTATTTAAACGTAAAGATGATATACATTTTCTCTTGTTTTAAAATGTTAATGTGTATAAATTCTGCACACACACAACCACACATTTTATTCTTCTCCCCCCTAAAAAAACCACCACCACAAAGTAAAAAGTGATTGTATGAGTATGCATGCCTCAAAAACGGAGTCATTTAAATGAGTGAGACCGATTGATGCAAATCAGCAAAGTGAAGAACTTTGCATATCACCAGTTATGAAAATTTAAAATTACTTCAAATTTGTTTTTTTTTTTTTAATTTTTAAAACGTTGCTAGCATAGATAGCTGCGCGGATGTACGAAGTCTACCGTGTGTTTCTTTAACCGATAATAATAGAAAAATAACAGCCCCCAGCACTTTAAAATATTAACAACTTCGGATCCGTAAATTTGCGAATGAAAAAACCGTGGGGGCTTTAAATATTGGTCTGAACTTACTTTGAAAAGTTCAAGAAAATAGGAGGGATCGCTGTCGGCTACTTTCCTTGTTAGTCAACTGACACGGATGAATAACTTCGTTCAACGACTGACGGCTCAATAGTTCATGCTATTTGCATTTTGTTGTTATTATTTTCAAGGGTTTTCATCAAATTCTTCCAAACTATGGATTTTTTTAAATAGGGACAGCTTCACTTTAATGAAAGCATTATTATTTAGGCAAATGTGCTGATTCTAGTTCATTCGTAGTCGCGTCAGCAATCAAACATTTCGATTGTTTTCTGAATTAAAAAAAAATAATAATACACGAAGCTTGTATAAAATGCCACTTGTTATTACACGCACAAGCTTTACAGCCACGTTTTGGAGAGTACTATTGCGCGTGTGGAATACATTTTGTCTAATAGTTCTAAAATAAGTGAGAAAGTGCACTACAGCTTGCTTAAAGGGTATTCGATTGGTTTGATATGTGCATGCACCACCCTCCCTCCCCCTAAACATTATGGAAAATCTTGGAGTACTTAAGGAATGGGATTGAATTTATGATTACCTACTAGGCTAGGTACAAGGAGAGAGAATTTTAACTTCTCCTTCTTCATTCCAACAATACCAGTTATAAAATAAAATTTCATATGAGAGTAAATTTGTATCCATTAAGGACCTGGTTGTTTTGTCAAAAACATTCTTTTTGAAATCTTGTTCATGGGCATAATTACAAAATAAAATAACTATTTTTACGAATAAATTTGCTTTAAAAAATTACGACGAATTATATTTCTGGTGTTTTGAGAAAGGGTGTTCTACTGAATTTTCCAGAACTTTAAATTAAGACAAAAAGGTTGTTTTCCCCGGGAAGGGCAGGCCAATGATAGGCTGCGGAAAATAGCACTTGAAATAAAAAATCTTCCGCATTTTGAATGTTTGCGCCTCTAAAAATTCGATGTCATGAGTATTTATTGCCTAACGTTTCGGTTTATAAATCACAGCTTTTCCGCCTGTAGTAAACCCATTATGATCAGTGGCGCAGGAAAAAGGAAATCAAAACATATTTTCTCACATTTCATCACATAATCCTCTTTAAAGCCACTTAAACTCATCATAATTTCACTTGAGCCCATAACTTTTGAATTGATACGCTATTACTGATTTATAGTTGAGTAAAGTTCCTATCCACTAATGACTCTCGTTGCCCCAGAGTTGTACAGACTCCCTTTCACCGTCAACGCCTGGGCTCTGCCTTTACAATGGTCTCAACTAGATCAGTAGCTAATTGATCTTGCGGCCTTGGCAGAACCATCTAGATTGCGTGCCCCAGCCACAGACATACTATCAATTATTTCAACCGATTTCACGGTCTTCCTCGCCTGCGCCGCTGCCGTGGGCCTTCCATGCGCCACTCCCTGTCTACAGCCCTGTTCCGGACCAGAATCAAGAAATCTACATTCCTGTTTCACTAGTGCTATGAAGGGCAGAAGGAAACTACGGAACATTCTCTATTGTCAGGTGAAATGCGCCAGCAGTTAAGAACCACTCTTTTCGAGTTTCGTAGCTTTGTCTATCTCCCCTCACCTCCTGAAATGTTGGATCTTCTCTTGTTTCTTTCTTTTCATAAGAACTTCACCTTCACAACTGCAGCATCTTGTTGTGCTGCATCTATTCTTCTCCTGATTTAGCAGCTTCGTTTAGTTTTCCACCCTTTTGTCCTCTCCACCATCTTTTGAAAAATTCCGTTACGGGAACATTCCTCTTCTGGGAGTACTGAGTCTCTACCTGCGGATGTCCTATCAAAATTTGCGTAACAGCAACCATTATGGTTTAAATCTTGAACTGCGGTCAGAGACGATTTTTTCGATTTTACTTCTAAGAAGAAAAAACCCAGCTACACTCCTCCCGAGGAGAACGAAGGCAATCGTTTTGTTTCCACTTCCCTATTTTTTTGTTATTTTTTTTTTTAGACAGTTTACAATATCGTGTCACGAGGAGTACAAACACAAATGACTTGGCACTCGTCCAAGTGTGTTATAGAAGGTAGAGATTTATTGATAATTCGCAGCTAGACGTAAAAACCTGTTGCGATGTGGTTATCATCAGGTCGGTGCGGGTGCACTCAGAGTGCAACTCGTTGTTAATCTATTGTTGTTTTGTTAAAAACTCGATACATCTGTGGTAGTTTTAAAAATGTTGATGACAGATAACAGTTTTTAGTGATTATATTATCACCTTGCTTATATATTTTTGCACAGTATACTTTTAACCGGTTCCGTCAGAGATGGCGGATGACAACTTTTCTTATATATTGCAGGATACGTTTTATTTTTATCCGTCTATGTCTCCCTGTGTATTGTTTTTAACTGAGAAATACCTTGTTGTCAAATCATGTATTAAAACAGAAACTATACATGAAGTGGATATATCCCATATCATTGGATGCCAGTCTGTGTATAAAAAGCGAGAAAAGCTTGAGGCCGACACCTGTTCTTATTTAAGAATTTATTTCTATCCGTTGAAAGTTGTGAATGGCCTATTGAATAAGAAGCCGCGTCGAGAAAGACAGAGTTTGAAATTTGCCATTAAAAAGTTCGAAACTTATCAGGAGAACGTTTGTATTGTCAGCGTGTGGAAACGCGCTATATTGTGGTTGATGCAAGGGAAACAATTACTGTTTGATGGAGGTAAGGTATTATTATCTGTTAATTATCTTGTGCTTTTAAGTATTTTGATACAAAATATTTTATATAAATAATTCAAATGTCTATTAATTACCTGGTTAGTTTGAGGTACAACTGTAGTTACGAGTTAAATCAGCAGTTTTTTAACTTCCCTGGATCACGGACCCCCTTCAGAGATCACCACTTTGCGGGTAGCAAGAATTAACTCAAAGTTTAAAGCCTGGAATTTGCATCATACATATTTAATTCTTAATTAATTTAATTTAATTCATATTTGATATTTAATTAATTAGTGTTTCATCACCAATTTTCACCATTTAAGGAAGAAAATTTTTGTTCCTTTATAATTTATTCTGGCATTCACGTAAAGCGCAGATATCAGAAGGCCCTTGCCAATTTTATTGCCACATACCATCTTGTGGAATACTCCTCTTACACCAACATGGAGGCGGGGTTTACTGAACTCCGTGGGAGTTAGCTCCTCCTCCGTATTTTAAGATATACGTGCCAACGTCACATGATTTCTGACGCTTATTAATGTTGTACTTGCTACCTACTTATTATTACCGATTATTACTATTACTTAATATATATTACCTATTATTTAATATATATTGATTAATATATATTACCTATTATTACTATTATTTAATATATATTATCTATTATTACTATTACTTAATGTTACCTGTTATTACTATTACTTATCATTATTATCTGTTATTGATATTATTATTATTACTATTATTTATTATCAAGGGCATAGAATTCCTATTTTTAGCCAGGTGTCCAGTACTTTTCAAACCCTCAGATATGGACAATATTTTCCTGATGCATTTTATTAGAACGAAACCCCTGTACAGACAAAATACAGTTGAAATTTGGTCTTCACTAGAAACGTTTCTCTTCTCACAACAGGAATCGTAAGAATAAACCGGATAAGAGTTAAAGAAAATTTCTGTATTGTTAACAAATAGTAGCAATTGAGTCAAATTCATTGATTCAAATGACAAATGCTTGATAAATAAATACTTTGATAATAAATCATATAATGATAGAATGCGTGAAACTAACAAACAATTAACAGCACAAAATTATCGCAGTTCAAACTTATCATTCACTCGAATATCATACAGGTCTTGTAAGTTTATATTATTTTTTTATTAATTTACACCTATGCCCCGGGGGTGAGAGGGGACGTGCTGATAAGAATTTTGGTGGGGAAAATCCTGTGATGTAATGATTGTTTATAATCGGAGCTGTCTCCAAAGGGTACGTGCTGTGTGCGTTACATACTCTCAAGAAATTATGAAAAATAATGAGTATGCACCGTATACTGAAAGTATGCAGTGCATACTCGGTATTTTTTTAACATTTTTTACATTTATAAGTATTTTCATCAAGGTCTGAAGACAGTTTTGTATTTGCTGGTTTTGGAGCGATGTTCTACGAAGTTCAGACTTTTTTTTTTTTGCTAGTCATTTACAAACTTGAAGGGAAACAAATGAGGAAAAACATCCTGAACTCCCCCAAGCCTCAAAATAATATCCTGCGTACGGCTAGGTGAGGAATGAAAAACTGATGACAGTGGTAACTGCCACCTTGGGCTTGGATAGACGATAGACGACCAGTCAAATAAGGCACAGTATAGCCCAGATGCTCTTGCGCCATAAAAAAGCCAAACAATCAATCAAATGCCAGTAAGCGCGGTGCGGTGGCGTCGCCAAGTCCAGTAACCCGCAATTTTTATAGTCTTTAAGACAGCACAACATGCCCTCAACACTTTTCGTCAGGACAGCCCTGTTTATAAATACATCTTATGATGGCTAATCATTATTTTTATTTATATCTCCTTACCTTTACTACAGATCAATACAGAATCTCTAAAAAATGACCCCTACCTATTAGAGTCAAACCTTAGAGTTTTCACCTACACGATAGACCAGTGGTTCCCAACCTTTTTCAAGCCGCGACCCATTTTTATAGTAACCAAGTAATCCGCGACCCCCTTTTATAGTAACCAAAAGATCCGCCGCCGCCACATTTGCATAATAAAAGCATTTTTAACAGAGTAAAGAAAACACATTAAATACAAAATTATATTACTAAATATTTTATATATATATATTATAGATATAAAGTTAACAACCGTTAGTAGAATATTGCAGTTGTAGCCATGTTGAAATATAAAAGCATTGGAAACATTTGGTATGGAATTCCTTATTAAAATAACTGCAACTAAATATAGTTCAGGTAACTCCTTTAATGGTCGCGATCCCCAGATTGGGAACCACTGCGATAGACAAACACGTAAAAAATTTTGTAACAATACAAAAGATACACTTTTCTTCTAAAAAATTTGTATTTTGATCTATAGTCCGAGGATTGGATGGATAGTTGAACAGACCCAGATTCATCGGAGGACTGGAAGTCCTGTGATAGCTGTACTTGAACTTGTCTAAACTATCCTAGAATGCTGCGCTTAAAGTCTGATATCCTTGCATATCATGTTGGAATCCTCGTGGTAATGCATTCGTTTACATTTTTTTCCTCGAAAATATACATATTCCAACAGTAACACTAGTTGTCTATGGGTATTTGCAGATGAACGTATAGTTGTGCTTACAGTAAAGTAAGTGGGTTTCAAAATACATAGCAGGGTTTTAATGAAAAAGTTTTATATACAGTGAAAATCGGATATACCATTCACATCTCATGGCACCATGCACTAGTTGCAATCGGCGTCATTATGTTCCATATTTGTTTAAATCATATAGTAGCCGTTAGTATAATGCACTCGAAGCTTTTATAAATTATTTTGATAGTAAAAAGTATTAAATTTTTTGGTTTCAAAATTAAATAAAAATATATTTAATCGTCAGTCTCAAATTCACTCGCTTGTGTTTAGCCGCCACTAAATACATAGCATTTTTTATTTTTTTAAAATGAAAAAAAAATATAAAAAACACTAAAGTATATATAATGTAGAAAGCAAACCTAATTAATAACATTTATTGTAATATATACTTAATTATATTGTCATATACTAATGACTTCCGAACAGTGCCGGTTTAAGGGTCTTATGGGCTCTACGCTGAAAAAATAAAATAGGCCTCTAAAGAATATGACCCTCGTGATATTCAATTAATAAATCACTTTTTAAGTTCACTATCTTTAATATTCAGGTTTAGCAGTAATAAAAATTTCTCGGACATTTGTAAATAAACAAGATTAGAATAACGCTTAAATTTTGATAACTAACCCACATTGTTCCGACTTATGACTGTCAAGTCACGTGGTTATATCCGATACGAATTTCCCTAGTTAGAATCTACATAGACTACAAAATCGCCGTCGTTATATACGAGGTGATTTAGCAAAGACCTTTTTTCTTTTTTTTTTCCAGTGAAGGCCAATCTATCACTTTAATATAATCTTCCAATTCTTGGTTGATTTCAATAATCTTTTTAAATTTGCTGATGGAGCTATCTTCAGGCAATTGTTGTATAATGTGATTTGACTCGTTCTTGAAGCTTGATTTGTTCTTTGATTCTAAAAAAGATCTTGATCGTTCGTGTTAGCTTGTTTCTGGGCCTGTGATACAGTTTTTTATATTAAGTGGTTTCTTTCTTTCTTTTTTTTTTCTTTTTTTCCTTGATGTCGATGAGATGAAAATTCTCGAATTTATTTCCGTTGTTGTAATGTGTGCATTCTTGATTTAAACGTCAAAAGTCTTTGGCTGGATAATTCCACAGGCCAAGGGAAACAACCCTCCAAAAATGTTTTTATCAGATTAAACTAATTTTTGTACAACTTTGGTAATAATTTGGTCCCTTTTTATGTGGATCTTTTTTTATGCAACTTCAAAGATATGTGGTTTATATTGCATTAAATTTTTTTTAGTATACATATATAGATTAAAGATTTGACTGTGCATGGTTCAATACCTTCTTATGTGCAATATTCACTGATGAAAAGAGATTTATGTATGTCATGTTCTTGACATCTTTTCTGAAGTGAAACCATCTGTTGCCACATCACTGTTTCCAATGTGAGCTGAAGAACTACATGTCTAGATATCCTAAACTTTATAAAAGATTAGTAAAATCATCATTGCAAAGCTTAATTATGGATTACTTTGTTAGAAAAGAAGGAAAAACTTGCACAAAACGAGGTTTGTAAAAATTCATAGCCTTTACTGTGTATATCTGATGTGGAGACCATCTTTTCTAATAGAAATAAAATACAGGGTACCAGGGAGGAAATTACATAAAAAGGTTAAACACTGGTAAAATAGCAATGAAAAAACCACTCAAGCTTTCGGACGCATCAGCAGCAGTCCTTCATCAGGAGTAATGTTCATCAGGAACGTAATGTAATCAGGAGCAGTCATTACTCCTGATGAAGGACTGCTGCTGATGCGTCCGAAAGCTTGAGTGATCTTTTTCATTGCTATTTTACCAGTGTTTAACCTTTTTATGTAATTTTTTCTAATGATGAAAATGATTTAGTACCTATTCTCAAATGATGCAGAGCTTTATCGGATAGTGCTGAAAATATTTGAAATATCATTACAGTACACTGCAGCTTCTTGAGAGAAAAAGTCCTTGCAATGTTCTTGACGATTTCGAAGGTAGTATACCCTAGTTTGTGATGAAGATTTTATTCTTTCAGTGGTGTAGGCAGGAAGTTCATAAGGGAGGGGTTATAGGCTTAATGGGAGGGGTTACAGAGCTACAACTCATATATTCCTATGTTAAATATACAAAATTTCATTGCAATGGGGAGGGGGGGTTTACATCCCCTGGCTACACCTGTGCATTCTTTTATTCATGATCCCGAAAGTTCTGCATGTTTTTTAAATACATTTAAATGACACACTAAATCATTTAAGTCTCCGTATGTCCATAAGTGAGGTCCATTAGAAATGTCAGAACTGACATTTCTATTATCATTCGTATCACCTGTCGCCATTTTGTTCCTCTTCAGAGCTTGGGTAGGTATTTATATTGGTAGATAGTGGGTGAGGTGGTATTAGGCCGATTTTTACTGTGGGGAGTAGTAGGGCTAGACTGACAGCATTTTTTGGTCAGTGCCGCTTTGTTCAAAGATTCAAAATGCTGATGGTGGATTTTCTTTTCCAACGGCCAATGGAAAAAATTACTTTAAACCATTAAAACATTTGGAATGAATGCCAAAAATGTATCATCGTTTGATTCATTTATTTCTTGTTCCATAGGTCAAGAAAGCTATGAACTGTATACAGTGAAACCTCTTTAAAATGGAACTTCCACAATGTATAAACCTGCTCAAAATGTAATTTTTTTGCAATCCCTTCAAAAGTCAATGGTAGTTAACATTAGCTAAAACGGAAACTGTCTAACGCGGAAGCGGAAAGCACTATTTAATCCCGTTAAAGAGAAAAGCCTGCATAAAGCGGAAAATCGTTAGCAGGAAGAAAATTTTCTCACCAGAAAAAAGGAAGAAGGTTGTATGGATGTGTTATTAATTGAAGAACAAAGCATATGTGCATTTTGCTTGCCTCCAATTTTGTTTAGAACTGCCATTGGGGCGGGGCGGGGGGGGGCGGCGCTGAACCTACCAATGCTGGCCCTGGCCGCAGAGGTCTGGATTCTACAGAAAACTGTGGGCCTCAGCATGGCATGACCTTTCTTGTCCTTGCATGCCAAAGTCACAACCAAAAGTAATGATGGCCCGGGAAACAAAGACAGCTGTTCGAAGTGGATAAGCTAATCTTTTTTTAGGAGTGAATTTGAATGTACTTGTCTCCATGAAACAGTTGTTGATTTGTTTTCTTTTAATGTTGAGAATGGATATCTATCAATGTCATCATTCATTGAACTTACGTAATTTGAGTGATAGGAGTGATAACATCATTAGTTTTCCATCTATTTGTGGTATATAACATTATGTGTCGTCATGTTCTAGTAGCTACCCATGGATGGTCTTAAATTTTTTTATTCCATATATATATATATATGTGTTTCCCCCCTCTTCCCTTTAGTTGCCGATCTCCGTATTGTTCCAATCTGCTTTCTGATATGTGTTTTGTTTTGGATGTTTCCATGGTTTTTGTCGATTCTTTTCTTTCCTCCATTCTTGTTTTGTTTCTCCGCGTGAGTGTTGGCTGCACATGAACAGGATAATTGGTAACTTTCACCAGTTCCTTGAATATTATCCTCCACAGGATCAGTACAAATATGCAGAGGTGCCATTGATGCGCTAGAGTGCACAAAATATGCAGAATAGAAAGGAAGGATTCAACATTAGAAAAATAGCACGTCCCAGGGAACCACTATTTAATAAGGGGAAAAAGTTGGGTTTTTTTTGGGGGACCCATATTTTTTTAAACAGCGGTGGTCCTTAGAACCCAGTTTTATGAGCACCCAGCAACATCCCTGAATATGGGTGGATAACACAATTGATTAGTGCTTAGTTGTAGTGTTGAATAAACTCGTCTATAGTGGAAAGCAACGGCATCTTTTGATAGGCAAAGGATAATTTAGGTCGTCTGTTGTTGACTGTTCATTCTTCAGGTGACATGCACAAAACCAGTAAATACGTTGAAATTTTATGGAACTGAACTGTTCAGAATGGACACATATGAAAAGCCTTGGAGAATCTATCATTGGTTGATTATATACATATATGTTGCAGTAGATGTAATTAATCTATGAAGGCACGATTTAACAACCAAGTTAACATGTTGAAATAAAAAAAAGAACAAATCATCAGTTATTTAAGAGAGAATAGTAATATTTATTTTTGGCGAAAATTAGAGAACGAAGAGATCATTTCCGGAAAATCACCAGAAGACTACCAACGACTATCAAGGTATGATGTTGATGTTGTAAGAAGTGGAAGTGTTGAAAAATTTATTTTGCCAGCTAAAAATGGAAAAAAAAAGATGATTATATATTACACTTTTATAGAGGAGAATTTTAAAATAATTCATGAGATCAAGGTGTAAAAAAATAAATCGTGATTTCTTTTTACCTAAATCAAATTTTTTTGGTTGAGATTGTAAACCTTAGAAATGAATCAAATTTTTCATTCATCTTCATTTATGTAATATTTTAACATTCGATTTACATGAGCAAATTGAACGTTAAGAATATTTAGTTAAAGCTTAAGATTAAGCTTTAACTGAATACCATCTAAGTAATGTATTCAAAAATATAAAAAAAAAATATTCAATTTCTTTTTAATACAAGTGGAACACTACGCAGATTAAATTAAGAAACAATTTATATTAACATTCTTTAGGCATAGTAATATGAACGCCGATGTTATGTCACAGTTAAATGGTCAAACGTTCGTAAAGAAAAATGTTTTTTGCGTCTGGTAGGGTATGATCTCACGACTTTCTACAATCTAGGCAGGTGCTCGTACCAACTAAGCTACAGACGATAAACATTCAATCCTGTGTGAACGTATTTTCTGGAACAGGCAATTTCGTGAAATGGGGCCGTACATGGACTGCTTTTTAAACCAAATTGCGAAGAGATCGGTATTAAATTCATCGAAAAGCTCGTTGCAGCAGATATATTTATACAAGTCGAACACTACGCAGATTAAATTAAGAAACAATTTTTATCAACGTTTTTAAAAACAATTTATACACGCATACCAGGCACAATATATAAATATAAGATTCATAAAATAATATAAGATGATATAAGATTCATAATATTTCTGAAATGCCAAGGAACTGTCCCACAAAACCTCTAAAAACCAATATCAAACAACCTGATGGCATTCTGTTCCCAACTGCGATTAACCCAATTTTAACTCCAAGTAGTATTGTAGAATGTGTGCTAGTGCTCTGCTCACCATATTCCATGATTTGTTCCTTAAGCGGTGAGGGTTTGGATTATCTGGGAAGATCGTTGGTCTCGACACAGCATGTCCTTTGCTGTCCTTGTACCATAAGAACATAATTCTTCTGTTTTTGTTTTTAACTTTAAAATTTTATCTTTGAAGTGTTTCTTTTTTGTTGTTTCAGAAGTCCGCATTCCTGCCTCAGTACCTAAGTCCCAAAGTTATTTAATTGCATTGAACCCTCACAGTGGTCCTGGAAAAGCCATACAAATTTTTAAGAAGCAAGTGTTGCCTGTATTGCTGGAGAGTGATATTCATTATGAACTTCTTATTACTGGTAATATATATTATTTGTCGCAATGGAATATTTATATTTTTAGTTGGTATATACATCGCTGCACACACACATTTGATTGTCTACATTTTAGTTAGGATATTTTTGTCCCAGTAAGTTGGATAGTCTGCACGAGTTCAGGGCAAAGTAGTCATTTTTACAAGCAACTTACTGTAAGTCGCTGGTGGGGCATCTTCCGTTCCTCCTCCAAGGGGAGATTTCTAAAATTTGAAGTTACCATAATTCCATCGATATGAAAACAAATATGTTCATCACATTTAATAAGGAGGTATGAGGATTTTTTATAGCATCATTATCAGATTGTGGAATAATTATTATGCGAGTGTATGCAGGGGAAGGGGATTAATTGTGGGCATAATATTCCATTAAATATAAATTATGTTTATGTAAAATTGTAGACATGTCACCTCCTCCCTCTATGAATTTTCTGTGTATTCTGCTGAATTATTAAGAATTTTGTACCATTGAGCATCAACTGCTGCTATTTAAATACTCACTTTGGGGGGGGGGGGGTCGATGACCCCGTGGGACTCTCATGCCATGAAAGTTTAACCAACTAACCATTTGAATAGACAAGAAACACGCAAAAAGTACATTTGAGTTAGACCTAGTAAAAAATATTTGAAGTTTCAGAAAGCAGAATGATTAAAATTTTAAAGTCAAAGATGTTCAAACACAATTTTTTTAAAAAAAGTTACTGATTTAAAAAGTTTTTTATAAAACAATTATGCAGTAAGTTGGAAGGAAAAATACTAAAGTGAGTGAGTTTTTCATCCGTGGTAAGAAAGATATTCCAATTTATTATACGTTACTACAAAGTGAAAATAAAGTTTTGCTAATTTGATGTTTGAGAGAATTGAATTTTAAAGTTATTCTCTCGCTCTTTCGTTTTTTGTGTAAAGCAGAATATCTGTCTATCACACACACACTATGGGACAGAACAAAGGTCTGTAATAAATAATGCAGTAGCAATTTCCAAAAAAATGAAAAGTTTTCCTGGTTATTTGAAGGTCAAGGACCAGGAATATAAAATCAAATAAAAGAGCAAAGGCATAGTGTTCAAAAACAATGGTAGGAAAATACATTATTCAGATTTGTACTCATACTCAGTCACGAGAAGAAAGCAAATGCTTAATGGCATTGTTTAGAATATTTTTTGGCTGCTTATGTTGTTTTTCATGTGATTCATCACTAATAATTAATGCCATAGTAATTGATTAATAATCTGCTGATGAAATCTTTAGGATGTAAGATAATTTGACATAGTGTTACACAGACAAGATTTATAAGTAAAGATAAAGCCCTTAGGATTTCTGAAACATTAATTGGAAAATGTCATATGAAATGGACATATTGGTAGTAATAATCGATTACCCTCTTTCTTTCGTGCACAGAAAGCTGAACATATATCAAAGTTCGCAATTTACAATGAAATGCACTTAAATAGTTTCCATTTAGATTCCAGGTAAATGGATAATGGTATTTTTGTTGGTTTTAAAACAGATTATTACCCTTCTCAGGGTTAATTCTGTTGCCAAATGGTCAACATACAGAGACATGTTTTTTTTTTGTTACTTTTTTGTGGGGAATTGATGGATAATACTTTTGATGCCCATATTTTATAGCCCAAACTAGGGTTTTTTATGTATAGAAGAAAAGAGATACTGTCCTGGTCTGGAGCTATACCGTGGACACTCCGTATGAACCGGTGTGCCCTAACCTATTTGGCCACCAGGGCACAGGAATGATAATCCTTTTCTTTGTATATAACGTATTGAGAAAGGTATCATTACACGATAATAATAATGATAATATCATTTCATTATTATTGGGTAATAATCTTTTTCAAAACCGTACGCACGAAGAAAAGGAACATTGTTCCTGTATTTTGGTGGCTGAATGGGTTAAGATACACCAGTTTATGCAGTTGGTCGACAGTTTGATCGTGGGCCAGGCCAGTCTCTCTCTTTCTTCTGTGCGCAAAAGGCTCTAGTATGATCTGTGAAACACGGGTGTCAAAAATATTAACCATTTTTATTGGTTTTGAGATTTCCGTTAATATGTTTTAATTAAGTGTAGTATAATTTAAGTGCAATAATGCTTAATGAAAACTTCGTTGCAGAGGAAGCTTCCACATTTCTTTTTATTCTTCTGTTGATCTTTTTCTGTACAATAAAATCCCCTTTAACTGGCCACGATGGGACTGGACATGGATTGGTTAATTAAAAAGTTGAGTTATTCATAAAGGGTGATATAATTGAGGTATTAAAATAAAAAAAAAAGTGAAAAAATATAAATTAATTGATTTTAAAATATTAAAATTATAATTTAAATAAAAAGGTGATGTGGAGTGGTGCAAAATGTTGTAGTACGATTTTAAAAACTATTGCAAAAATTGAAATAAGCCAATGATACGGCCCCAGCCCAGCCACCTTTGTCAACTCGGATTCTGGTGGGAGAGGGGGGGGGTTAAATAGTGACTGATCAAGAAAGAATCAACCGTATATAGAATTACTCATTCTATGCATATCAGAATTCATAAATAAATATTCTATGTCTATTATAATTACGTTGAAATAGTTTCCTTTTGTGAGGTTGAAGCACTGCTATTCAGCAAACTTCCTGGAAATTTAAATTTGGCTGTGTGAAATCATGCGTGAATGGGAAATCATTTGGAAATAGATTACCAAATTGTTTCATTTAGGTATTTGTCAATCTCTTGAAATTGCCTATTTCCTCTGTGAATATTGCTTTGAAGTTTCCGTGTGTTGCATAATTGGGATTTCCATTTTGTTTCCATAATTTCCTTTTTGTTATCTGTCTTCCTGTAACCTGTTTCCCCATGCTACTAATTTCATAAATTATTCCTAATAGAAATAGTCTCTTGTATATGACCGAATTCCAAATATTATGTGTGAATGGAAAAAAAATGGGTTTATATAACTATACATTGTTTTTAAATTTTTATATACAGGGTGTTTGGAAAATATCTGGCAAAACTTTAAGGGGTGGTAGGGGACACCAAATAAGGCATATTTTCCCATATCCCCTGTGTCCGCAAGGGGGCCGGTTTGGCTGTAGAGCCTAGCTACTGTTTATGTCCATGTCTTTTCTACGTAGCCAATTACATGAATTAAATACAATTTTTGATACATAATTTAAGTGAATGAGCTAATAATACAGCAGAGACGAAGAAATCCGGAATTCCGTTTTCTGATTTTGATCTGTGTTACTGTTTAGTGAAAATAAGCCTAAAACTGCCTTTTTTAACACACTGGAAAAGAGTTGGGAACTGCCAAGTATGTGTAACAGGTGAAGAACATCAAAATAAAAATTTTTTGTTTAGTGAATTTTTTTCCAAAAATTAGCCGTTCGGGCACTACAGTGAATTTAGTATTTGCATCCACCACATTCAAGGTTTCCACAAATGGCTACAATGCACCATTTCACAAAGTTTTAAAATTATTTAATGTCAACAGACATCGGGCTCTCTCCGGCGATTTTTTAAAATCAGTCAAATTCGCCAGAATTGTATGTGTAGAATTCGCCGCTTCAGGTGCGATTGTATGAATTCTACACATACAATTCCGGTGAATTTAACTGATTTTAAAAAATCGTCGGAGAGAGCCCGACATCTGTTGACGCTAAATAATTTGAAAATTTCTTGAAATGGCGCATTGTAGCCATTTGTGAAAACCTTGACTGTGATGGATGCAAATACTAAATTTGCTGTAGTGCCTGAACGGCTAATTTTTGGAAAAAAACTCACTAAAAATTTTTATTCACCTGTTACACATACTTGTCAGTTCCCAATTCTTTTGCATTGTGTTAAAAAGGGCATTTTTAGGCTTATTTTCACTACACAGTAACACAGATCAAAATCAGAAAACAGAATTCCGGATTTCTTTGTCTCTGCTGTATTATTAGCTCATTCACTTCAACTATGTATCAAAAATTGCATTTAATTCGTGCAATTGGCTACGTAGCAACGTGATAGACGTAAACAGTGGTTACGCTCTACAGCCAAACCGGACCCTTTGCGGACACGGGGATATGGACAAACATGCCTTATTTGGTGTCCCCTATCACCCCTTAAAGTTTTTCCAAATACTTTCCAAACACCCTGTATATCCTTACTCAATGATGTACCAAAAGCAGGGGGTGCAAAGAGTCACACGCATGCCCAAAATTACCATGTCTAGTATTAAAAATAAATTAAAAAAGATATCAGTCCATGTATAATGGCATCACCGACAATTCTTATAAATTTTTAATACTCGACAAAATAATTTTAGCTATGTATATGGCCCTTTGCATTCCCCCTTCCCAGGTTTGCCACTGATATCCATGAGTTGTCAGCTGGTCACTGTTGCTTGAAGACATTCACTAATATTAAACATCATTGGAAAAGTCATTGTAAAGAAGAAGTGGCATTGCACACATCAGCCGTTTTTTGGTTATCAAAATCTGTAGCAGCTTGTTCAAGAATTTTTGCGATAAGCTTCTTTTTTACACAGATCCCATTTTCATTTGTGTATTTCACTGCAATTTTGTAAACCTCAAGTAGTTTAAATTTTCTAGAGAAAAAATATCTTGAAGAGTTTCCCTTTTTGTAAACTTGAATTATTTTAAATTCAGTTTCAGGAAGCGGGTGAAATTAACGAAATTTCTAACTATGAATGATCTTTGATACCAAGCGTGCATATTTCTTTGCCAACTTTCTTGATTTAAACAATTTGTAACGGTTCTCATTCAGAAGCCTTGATTGCTTGAATTTTAATTTGGTGAACTCACACTATTTCGTGACAGTTTTTTTTTTTTACATGTACAATGATAAGGTATATGAACAATTTCATTCACATGCCACATACTAAGCTGCACAAGGAGTGATCCATTTTAAGGAGTAAACTGGATTTATTTTAAATATATCTTATTTCAGGCATGCATATATATATATCATCATCATCATATTCAACCATTATCTATCCACTGCTGGATGAAGGTCTCTCCAAATGCTTTTCACA